>CM065684.1:30076478-30078978 GCA_017654935.2 Phymorhynchus buccinoides
AGAGAGAGAGAGAGAGAGAGAGAGAGACAGACAGACAGACAGAGACAGACAGAGATAGAGACATAATGAATGACAGACAGAGGAGAGAGAGAGAGAGGTGGGATGGGGACAGGTAGAGGGAGAAATACAGAGTGAGACAGAGAGAGAAACAGAGTGAGACAGAGAGAGAAACAGAGAGAGACCCATAGCCGGGTTCACATTAGACGCTTAAGTTCCGTACGGAAAACCCTAAATAAGTGGAAGTAAGAAGGAAAACAGTTTACGCATATAGGGGAAATTCGGACATGTGCGCAAACCTTCTCCCTTCTTTGTTTAACCTATTGATGGATTGCGTACGGGTTTCCGCACGGAATATCCGCTATTGTGTGTACAGGGATCGAGTCTTATCATAAAGACCCGGTGTCACGAAAAATATGTCCCGGCGTGAAATATGTCCCGGTCACCGTAATATGCGTGTGCGCCACAACCGTAACGAAACGTGTGTTATGAAAATGTAGAGATTTAATGCACAATCTACACGGAAAGAACCAAGAAATAGAGCTGGAGTGTGCTAATCTACATCTTTACCGAACACAAATCGATGTACAAACCCATGCCACTTAGTTTCGCATTTTCCAAAATGGCGGACGATGTAAACAAAAAAAACCCACCCATGCAGAAAGAAAAAAATGAATAATAAATTTCAAAAAACTGTTTTAAAAATTAGCCGCATTGACCACAATTGATTAACTATGATGAATAATTATGTTGTTCAAGACTTCTGCATTTCGATAAAATTGCTTTAAAAGAATGAAGATACGAGGTTTTTGTCCTTAACTAGATCTGAATTTGGGATTTCCAAGTGTTTCTTCTATTTTCACAACCTCATTAATTTTAGCCCAGAAAGTCGTAAAGACACACGAGCTTTTGGTGGAGGGTGGCGGGGAGAATGGGAGAGCTGACTATGTATCTAACTCAAACCCCCAAAACATCGAGATACGAGGTCTTTGAATTTCACCGACGATATTTTAGGGAGGAGATATTTCAAGCAACCCCAGATTTAGGCCACATAGTATCGAAAAGGGCAATCATTTAATAGTTGGTCTCCGACAAACCCGTCCTGGTAGAGTTAGCGTTCGCATTTTCGACATACGGGTATATGTTCCACCCCCTTTTGGCACAAAATGAATAAATTAGCCCCAGAAAGAGGTACAGGGCAATTAGGGAGCACTGTAATTAAAGACCTGTGGTGGAGTTGAAGAGGAGAGAAGGACGATGGGGGTGGGGAAGGAAGACGTAAGGGGCCAGCCACACGTCCACTAAAAATCGCACGACTGTACGATACGATTCGATCACGCGGTCTCGAAGAACAAAATGTGATTCGCGCTTCGAGACTACTTGATCGAATCGTATCGTACAGTCGTGCGATTTTAGTGGACGTGTGGCTGGCCCATATTAAGACTGGCGAAGGGAGAGGGGGTTTGGGGGTAGGGGGCGTAGGGTGAGAGTGGAGCTTCAGGGCAGGGATTTAAAAGGGGTGTTTAGGAATTGGGTGGTGGGGGAGGGGGGGCTAATCTGGGTCAAATCCCCTGGGTTATTAAAGGGACACCCTGACGGGTGAGTTTTTGTAAGAAACACGTCGAGGTCACCAGAAAGATAGTCTTTTCAAGGATCGGAACACTCACTTTGCTCTGATTTCCTAGATATCAAACCGTCAAAACGGCGATTCCTCCTTGGCCGTGTTGCCGGAGAGAGAAGCCATTTTAGACGGGGAGGTTGGAGGCCACTGAGAGTGGTTGAAGCTTTTTGTTTTCAGAAGTGCAGTAAAATAAAATTAAAAAAACATTGGAGCTATTTCCTTTGTTGTGAGCGAAACTCCTTTTGGTCAACTGTATAAACACTGTCTAAAAAGGCTTGTATTGTGGAAATGTCGTGCAAACGATTTGGTCTAACTCAGGCCGCCATTAGAATTCTTTCACTGAAATAATTGGCTGCCAGCACCTCCGCCAAGGAGTCCGATTTGAAGGTTCGATTTCTAGGAAACCAGAGCAAAGTGAGTGTTGCGATCTCTGTAAAGGGTGTTTTCCTGGTGATCTCGACGTGTTTCTTGCAACAACAAAAATCATCCGTCAGAGTGCCCCTTTAAAGAAAACAGTTTGTTTTCCTTTGAATTATTGACTAATAATTAGTCTTTAATTACGTCTTCCCCCCGACAGATGCATTGAGGCACGTGCACGAACATTTGCATACTTCTACCTATATGCAAAGTGGTTTTGTCTCTGTTTCTGTTTATTTGTTGGTCTTAATGCAGGCCTACACGTTGCTGTCTTTGTGTCTGTCTGTATAATATCATGCTACAGCTTAGTCTTTCGTAGAAGACTATGACTCTCGAAAATGGATTGTTTGGCCTCTTATTTAGGGACCTCACGCGAACGCCAACTCTCGTCCTCGAATCCTTTTGGGCTGAGAGAGTGGGGATGTACCCTGGGCAAGGCATCTCCACTGTAATACGCACGCGCGC
>CM065684.1:30083978-30108978 GCA_017654935.2 Phymorhynchus buccinoides
TGGGGGTATTTGTATGGGAGTAAAACCTGGTCAAAACAAGATTTCCTACCAGCTATAAGAGGGAAAACACGTGAAACCCGTGATTTCGACACGTGATCTGGTGGGTCTTTAAGTGGCTGACCCACTTGTCCAACTGCAGTCGTACAGCTAGCTACCCCGTGACATTAATTTGCGAGGCATGATTCTCGTGACACACTACTGTCTGCGTGAATCTGAATAATTCCTGCTAGTTTCGTTGAATGTATTCGTACACAGTTCCCCATACACGATTCTGATGCAATGTCCATGTGTCTGTATCAGACAGTTTAGGTATTAGGTACTTTATAGTCACAGTGCCGTCTCTGTGAAATCCGGGATGCTCCCACCTGGAGAGCGCGTCGCAGCCAGAGGCGCGCCATCCATTTTTTATGTATGCAATTGTTGTGCGACTGACTGATGAGGAAGGAAAGGGGGGGGGGGGGGGGGGGAGTAAATGTTGACCAAATGACAACTTTTTCGTCGCCACTGGGTTTAACGCGTGCTAAGTGCATGGGCACACGGGACCTCGGTTTATCGTCTCATCCGAAAGACTCCACGTTCAGACCGTAAGGACTAGTGCAAAGTGAGAGGACAAGTCCCCTGTACCTTAGTTTGAACTCGGGTTTACTTGACACAAGGCGAACGCGTTACCACTGTGCCACTCTACACTGTGGCACAGAGCAGGCGGTTGACTTTGTCAGATTTGTGTAAGCTTATTGGGGGTCTACGTGAATACAGTGAAAGAAAATAGTAGGATTTCATCAGAATCATTTAGACAGTAGTATTTCACCAGAATCATGCTTCACAGACGTCGTCACAGCTGGATATCCGTACGACTAAAACTGGCGGTGTGAGTCGGCCTCCTTTAGTTGACTGTTATAGATTAGTAGTAGGTGATTGATTACAAACAGTCACTGATAGTGATAGCTTTACCCCCAAAACGTGACAGTGTCAGGAAAGCATCAGAATTGAACGCTTATATGAGATCTCATGGAAAGAGAATGGATGCATTTTATTTTTGATAACGAAGTCTAAAAAAAAGTGTCTGGTAAAGGCACTTGGGTGGATCTACACCTTTACCAAATCTCTCTTTTTTTTCCTTTTTTCCTTCTTTTTTTTTACAATCCAAAGGATCGAAATGCATACATCTTATTGCTTGAGTAAGCTTACCCTCCCTGTAGATGTCTTTGTTGTTGTTGTTGTTGTTGTTGTCGTTGTTGTTGTTGTTGTTGTTGTTGTTGTTGTCGTTGTTGTTGTTGTTGTTGTTGTTGTTGTTGGTGTTGTTGTTGTTGTTGTTGTTGTTGTGGTTGTTGTTGTTGTTGTTGTTGTTGTTGTTGTTGTTGTTGTTGTTGTTGTTGTTGTTGTTGTTGTTGTTGTTGTTGTTGTTGTTGTTGTTGTTCTTCTTCTTCTTCTTCTTCTTCTTCTTCTTCTTCTTCTTCTTCTTCTTTCCTGTTTGGGGATGTTTATCCTTCACCACGCCCACATTCTTCGCTTAGACTGCAATAGGGCATTTGCCGCGTGCTGGCGACCTTGAATTTCACTGAGTTGTATTTAGAGAGTTGCATTAGAAAGGTCAGCGTACCTCGGGCAGAACGAGTGCGGGCAAATTAGTAGTCTAGTATAGAGAACGAACAGTCGAGGCAAATGCCCTATTGGCGCACAGGATGCATGCTATGTGAGTTCGTGTCATCCATTCCACCGGCACAACATGGCCCACTCCTGCCGAATAGTGGAATGAGCTTTAACGTGTGCGCAATATCTTTGTACATGCGCTCGCACACGGGATCCCGGTTTTAAGTATCATCCGAAGGACGTTTCCCCCAACTGACGTCAGATACCCATTTACACCTGGGTGGAGTGAGGGAAATAGGAATAAAAATGTCTTTCCCAAGGACACAACACTGCGACCCGAGCTGTTTATCGACTACGCAGAAATTAAAAGCGACAATAAAATACCAAGGCAAGACCATATCATAATGTTACCGTAACTTCCCATGTACCGATTGCCGCATGTGTGACCTCAGTCGGTACAAATAAAAAGCACTAGCCCACAGAGTAGGCTACAGATGTAGTATTGGTATATTCTAGTCACAGTCGGGCTGCTCTCCACCGGAGAGTGCGTCGCCGCAAGTGCAGCGCCTACCCATTTTTTATATAAAAAACATTGGGGGGGGGGGGGGGGGGCACAGGGTGAGGAGGGGGTATGGGCACACTTGGAAAACCTAGCTATCAATTTGGACATGCCAGGCAGCGGGATGTCTCCTTGCTCTTACCGACTTTCAGCTGCCGTGGGATGTTTAGTTGCGTAAAGCGCACGGGTCAGACTAGCTTTAAGTCCCCATCGGCAAGACTGGACATTCAGTTCGATTTTCCTGTCAAACTAGAAAGAAAGGGCGAGGCCGGGATTCGAACACGGGTCACTCACGCTGCAGTCACGCATTACATTTGGCAGGCGAACGTCTTAACCACTCTGCCACCTTTCTTGCTTATTCATTCAGCAAAAATGTTAATAATAATAATAATAATAATAGTGAATCATTTACATAGCGCATTCCTCCACCAAATGTGGAGCTCTATGCGCTTAACAACAACAAAAATTAAAAGCAAGAAATTCAACAACAAAACCAAATAATCACTCACGCACATGCAAATAGGCATACACATACACACCCCACCCACATATACACGCACGTACGCACGCACACGCACGCACACGCACACACGCATACACACACACACACACACACACACACACACACACACACACACACACACACACACACACACACACACACACACACACACACACACACACACACACACACACGCGCGCGCGCGAGGTTAATGGTGGTTGGTTGATGGTTCGCCTCACAAAGCGGACGTTAAACCCCATTTTCATTCTATAGACCCCGCGTAAGTTAACAGTCTGACAACCTCGTAGTTTCACAGCACTCACAATTCCAACTTCCGACGCTATTGGACAACCATATCCGTCTACAAAAGTTATCTCCTCTTCCGCACAGCATCACAAACCCCGTCATCCCCCCTCTATTTCTCCCACAGCAGCCCCAAGTTGAAGAAGCAGCTCCTGCTGTTCTTCCCTTCAAGAGCTGATACATCAGCTAGACCCCCGAAGTTGAAAAAAACTTTCTACATTCTAGCTATTTTATCTTTGGCTTGCAGGTAGGGCCTCCCTAGGTAGGCCCCTACAACAGTCTATGCAAGACTGATGTTGATTTTCGTGTACACTCAATTGCGTAAAAATGGGAGCGAATTGAATTGGAAAACAAGTCTCTCTCTGTGTCTGTCTCTGTCTCTCTCTCTTTGTCTGTCTGTCTGTTTCTCTCTCTCTCTCTCTCTCTCTCTCTCTCTCTCTCTCTCTCTCTCTCTCTCTCTCTCTCTCTCTCTCTCTCTCTCTCTCTGTGTCTCTGTCTCGAGTCTCTCTCTGTCTCTCTCTCTCTCTCTGTCTCTCTCTGTGTCTCTCTCTCTGTGTCTCTCTCTGTCACTCTCTCTCTCTCTCTCTCCCTCTCTCTCTCTCCCTCTCTCTCTCTCTCTCTCTTTCTCTCTCTCTCGTCTCTCTGTCCGTCTCCATCTGTCTCTGTTTCTCTCTGTGTCTCTGTCGTTGTCTCGTTGAGAGGGGTGGGTGGGTGGGTAGGTTAATGGAGGGAGGGAGTGGAGAAAGAAACAGCTTGATTAAACGGAGAGTTGGGTAGAAAGAAAGGTGGAAAGAAAATAATTATGGGTGAAGGTGTGATATAAGCAAGAACAGAAGGGGAGAGGGGGGGGGGAGAGTGGAAAGGGAGAAAGAAGAAGAAATGGAGAGAGAGAGAGAGAGAGGGGGGGGGGGGGCAGACAGACAGACAGTCAATCAGAGACAGAGACAGGATCAAAGAGACAGAGAGACAGCGAAGAGCAAGGAGAAATACACTTACGAAAACGTGAGAATCAGAGAGTGGTGTAGAAAGAAGGATAGAGAGAAAAGATTGTTGAATGTGTGATATAAGCGAGAAAAGAAGGGGAAAGGGAAGGGGAGGGGGCTAAAAGAGTGGAAAGGGAGAAAGAAGAAAAAGAAGAAGAAGAGAGAGAGAGAGAGAGGGGGCGGGGGGCACAGACAGGCAGACAGACCGACCAACAAATAGACACTAACAGACATGCAGACAGACTGACACTCAAACACTGGGACACTGAGACCCGCAAACAGAGCAATAGTATATAGCTTATCACTGCCTCCAGAGCGTGTTTCCAGAACATTTCGCGAGTGGAGGAAAACAAACACTTCTTGGCGCGACTCTGACAGACCGACCACCACCACCATCCCTTTATCACTTCCATCCCGCTTGCAACATCCCCCCCCCCCCTCCCCCCCCCCGCCTCTCAGCTCTCCCTCCCCCTCTTCCCTACCACCCATTTCACCTTACTCTCCCTCCCCTCCCCTTACCCCTGGTTATGGATCTCTTCTTTCCGGTTGCTCAATACACTGTCACTCCCATCTCTTCTCTGATCCTTTCGTGCTCCTACCAAACGCAAACTCATCCTTTGATGATGAGCAAGAGATGATTATTGTCTTGGTCTTTCGATAGGAGGGAACAGTGTGGTTGGTACACGAAATTAATTATTCTTACCGTCCTCTCGGCCGAAGCCATATGGGACATTACGATCTATTTTTAGTTGTTTGGTCATCTCAATTTAATAGACGATTTTCGGGGAAACCCCCCCTGAAATACTAGGGGAGAGAACTTCGTGAACATTAGAGCTGTTTATCTCGACCAAGAGGGTCAAACCGTAGCAACCATGGCGTTGAAGAGATACACAGGATGCGAGTGAAGGCTCTTTATCAATCAGCAATCATTGATTGATTTTAGGAGTGAGATTTATATGTTGAAGATATAAATGTCATCTACTGGTCGTCATGTTTTTGTTTTAATCTTTGGGGAGCAAATGATAGACGTAATAATTAATTAAACTAAACCAGCTAGTTAAAACAAAATTCTATTCAAAACTTTTACCTTTGCCATATACATTTTGCATTAGCTTTTCATGTCTTGATAAAACAGAAATATTAGAACATTGCGTCCTTTAAAAAAAAAAAAGAAGCCTTAACAGAATAATTTATGACAGGTAAACGTTTCAGCGAAAAATACGCACCACTGAAACAAAACAAAATAAAGGCATGCCAAAACTGTCTTCCTCCGTTTATTGAGAGAAAAAACAACAACAACACGCCAAACAACTTGTCAAAGATCCCCCCCAAAATCAGAGAGAAAGAATGCTGCCCTTCTCTCCGCCATTTCTTCCTTTCCTCATAAAGCTCCCCGCTTGATTAGATACTGTGTAAATGAACATCAGTTTAGAGATGAACCGAAGCAGGGAGGTCTCGTCAGTCTCATCTCCGTCACGAGCCATTCCCACTCTCATTGGCTGACTCCATGGACAGCATAGCACGAGCTCGGTTTGCAGCGCCCTCCATCGCCGCAGGAGGGGGCGTCACTCTAAATCACTTTTCCCAGGAGGTGGGCGCCATCTTGTAATAGACCTGAAGAGGTTTTTGAAGATGTTTCTCCTTCTGTTAGCGGAAAATGTCTCATTGCGAAAGGAAGTAGCATGATGGGGGGAACAGTACAGGAAGTAAGTGGAATGGGGGATGGCCGAATGGGGTGTTTGTCTCGTGCCCGCCAAAGCCTCCAGTCATCCCCCCACCTCCCCCACAAGGTAAATGAAGAATCTCTCGTTTAGCGGAGCCCGCCACCCCTTTCCCATATCAACCTCCTGTTCACGTCCCCACTTAAGCCGACCACACACCACGATTTTATGATGTATCGGTTCCCATACAGCTGAAGGTTTATGAAGCGAAGCGTTTCGACTTCAGCTAATGGGTAGTCGTGTGAGACTGGAAGTCACGCCTAAGTTCATTATCTTCTGTCTCTGCTCCACCCACCCCCTATCGGTGAGTGTGTGTGTGTGCGTGCGTGCGTGCGTGCGCGCGTGCGTGCGCGCGCGCGTGCGCGTGTGTATGCTCGCGCGCGCGCGTGTGTGCATGTGAAGAGCCGTGTGATTGCTGTCAAGATTATGACTCCAGTTCCATCCAGTGGACGAAGAGGGGGTGATGGTGGGGTGGGGTGGGTGGTGGGTGGTGAGAGGGGTTAAGATAAGTGAATGTAGACAGATATGGTTGACTTTCTCATGTTCATGGCATGAAATACATATACCTAGATGAGAGAAGAAGAGAGACAGAGAGAGACAGACAGACAGGAAGACTGACAGAGACCGAGAGACAGAGACAGAGAGAGAGGGCTGCAGAGACAGAGACAGAGGCAGAGAGGAACAGAGAGAGGATTGGGTGATAGTGTTCAAGGGGCACACTCGACCCAAGCTCAAATGCTATACGATGTATTAGACAGAAAACAGTTAAATGGCATGACGATGTAATAAAATGATTTAAAAAATCGTAGGCCCTTTGTAGCAAATCAGTAAAGAACAATCAGCTTTTTGTTTTCATTTGCAATCAACCTTTGGGTCATACTATCGTATAAACTGAGCTAACAAAACAAACCACTATACCTAACTATCTCAATACGCGTTAGGCCTAACATGTTTACCCTTTTCCCATAGCAACACAGTGATCATCGCCACTCGAATAGCACTGTGTTGCCATACTAGGGAAAGAGTGAAACATGTTCACGTGAACAGAGAACTTATGCGGTTACAGCGTGAATAGTGCACCAATGTAACACTCGATTATTTCCCTTAGACCAGTCGGCCCACATAGTAATTATTGCGTACCAACTACGAAAGGCATTGTGTGTGTGTGTGTGTGTGTGTGTGTGTGTGTGTGTGTGTGCGTGTGCGTGTGCGTGCGTGTGCGCGTGTGCGTGTACGCATGCGCGTGTGTGCATGCTCGCACGCATGCGTGTGTATGCATGCATAGTAAGTATTGCAGAGTGAATAGTGTACGATTATTTCCCTTAGACCAGTCGGCCCACGTAGTAAGTATTGTGTAGCAACAACGAAGGGCACTGATTTATGTGTGTGTGCGTGTGCGTGTGCGTGTGTGTGTGTGTGTGTGTGTGTGTGTGTGTGTGTGTGTGTGTGTGTGTGTGTGTGTGTGTGTCTGTGTGTGTGCGTGCGTGTGTGTGTGTGTGTGTATGTGCGTGTGTGTGCGCGTATGCGCCGCGTCTGTGCATGCTCACACGCATGCGTGTGTAAGTGTGTGCTCGCAAGCGCTCGCGCGCAAGAAGAAAAAAACCACACGTTTGATAGATGCAAACAGACACAGAGACAGAAAGATGGGGAGAGACGATGATGATGCGCGGGTCTGTGGCTGGCAATGATGCAGGGGGGAACACGAATAATTGAGTGCAAGACATTTTGTTGATCTTACAGCGCATGCGTCAACGACGTCATCCCAAAACAACAAAAACGGAAGGGGAAAATGGGGAATATAAATCATGGAGATTAATGCCCGTTGCGGCACCCAAAGAAGGACCAGCCATTTCAGTCTCGGGAGATGGTGACTGGCCTATACACCTAGATTCTCGTAAATCATTGCAACTCTTCCATTTCTCTCACCACCCCCCACCCCCCTTTCCTCAGTTCGCCTCATGGTCTGGATCTGGACGCAGGGACGGATCTGAGGGGGTTTCCCAGGGTTTCCGGAACCCCCTTTTGCCCCAATACGTACCTTATACACGGGTAAACGGTAAGAGAATGGCTCATTTTTTGCTTTAATAATCACTAAATTGCTAACTTTCCCGGGCGCTTCCCTGGGTCCCCACAACGCAACTACACCTTGACCCTGTTCTAGGACATATGCAGCTCCCTGGACTCCCCGCGGAAACCCCCCCTTACGAATCATTTGGTCCACCCTTGGGATGTGTGGGTCGTCGCAGACGTCACTTCCGACGATAGTTCCGACGGAGTTAGTAAATCTGCTGGGAGGAAAGAGTGGTGCAATTTTGGATTTTTTTTTCTTCAGTTTTTCTTTCTAGGTGTGTAAGTTTTTAATGTAGAATTACCACTTTCTGAAAACCGTCGTTTGAGGATGTGTGTGTGTGTGTGTGTGTGTGTGTGTGTGTGTGCGTGCGTGTGCGTGTGCGTGTGTGTGTGTGTGTGCGTGCGTGTGTGCGTGTGCGTGCGTGCGTGCGTGCGTGCGTGCGTGCGTGCGTGCGTGTGTGTGTGTGTGTGTGTGCGTGTGTGTGCGTGCGTGCGTGCGAGTGCGTGCGTGCGTGTGCGTGCGCGCGTATGTGCATATGTGTGTGTGCATACACGCGTGTGTGTGTGCGTGTGTGCGTGCGTGCGTCCGCGCGCGTGTGTGTGTTGCGCATAGTATAAAACCTACGTTTCAACACACTATGCTTTATGCTACCCTAAATTGTTGTTGTTGATGTTGTTGCTGACAATGACTGCCAGATAGCAGAGGGGGCAGCTGCTATTCCTGCGGGCTAGGCTAGAATTTGTTCATAGTTAGGAAGCCTTGCCCAGGGTACATCCCCACTCTTTCCGCCAAAGGGATTTGAGGACGAGAGTTGGCGTTGGCCGGGAAGGCCCCCATAGGCCAACCAATCCCATTGGCTGCAGCACTAGAGCCAGTGCAAATGCACCCAAGTTAGAGAACCATAGTCTTCCTCGACAAACTAAGCTGTACCATGACATTCCAATGTTGTAGAAATCGTAATATAGCACAGCTCTCATTTACTAATGGCCCTTTCAATACTGGCTAAATGTCAACCAGTGATAAAAGACATTCGAGTAAAAAGCCCAGGCTACCCTAAACAATGTGCTACTAAAAGCTTGAAGAATCTCCCTCAACAACAACAAAACGTATCCCGCACAGTGATGGAAGAGCCGTGTTGTTGTCCTTGACGTTGTGGACCATGCCTGGTTGATCCAGGCGCCAGTGCAGCATTGTGTGTGCTTTGTGCTCCCTTCAGCGTCTAGCCCGCCTACTCCCCACTCCCCCCTCTCCCCCTCCTCCCCTCACCCACACCTCTGCCTCTGAAGGGCAAAAGCGAGGAGCACCCGGCTGTCGCCAAAACGCCTAAAGTAATGTCACAAAGAGTGAATTACTTCGCAGCCTACAAACCATGCAAAGAATGAAGCCAACTTTTCTTACTTCCCACCTGGAACCGGGGACGGTGGGAAGCGTGAAGTATGTAGCATAACAGAGGCAGTGAGTGAGTTCCACAATGTTCCCCACCTGTAGGGTAGCTGAAAGGATGGGAATACCCAAAAAACCCAACAACACCGGCTTCAGTCAGCTGCGGACTGCGAACTCTTTGTATGTTCAGGCATTTTGATGTCGCTCACAGGATCTACCATCCACGTGTGAGTGTCTATGGGACATACTCAATTGCTCCTGTTTGTTTTAAAATTTGGGAGTGTTAATTCTATCTTCTGAATCAAAACTCTCAATTTATGCAAAACGTCTAGACTACAATGTCTAGTTTTCTCATGACCCATTTCGACCATTTCAACGAACGCAATCGACTTACTGGCGCAATCGACGACTACTGTAGATCTACGGAGTGTAGGGCTCATTAATTAATATGCGCAATTGAGGCTCACCTGTTTCTAGATACAGTCTTTCGTTCTTGCGGTTTAAGGAAAATGATAGGGAGGAATGGGAGACCGATAATTGTTTTTGCTTGTTTCTAACCCTGAGTCACCTTGATGTGAAGACACTTGACGCTTGACAATGTTTTACTGAATTGGCCATAGACCCATATCACAAAATTGAACACAAATCAGAGAGGGACAGACAAAAGAGGAGAGAGAGAGACAGAGAGAGAGAGAGAGAGAGACAGAGAGAGAGAGAGAGAGAGAGAGGAGAGAGAGAGAGAGAGAGAGAGAGAGAGAGAGAGAGAGAGAGAGAGAGAGAGAGAGAGAGAGAGAGAGAGAGAGAGAAGTACAGATTAAAGTGCAGTGCGGACGCCACTTGTGTGCGAAGCTTCCGAACAACGTAAAGCTATCTAATTACGGTGGAGTTTGTTAATTTGAGCTGCTCCTCTCTGATTTCCTTTATTTCGTTAGTTATTAGTCCCCGAGCCGAAGGTTCGGGAACTATTGTTTCTGTCTGGTCCGTCCGGTGTCCGTCCGTCCGGTGTACGTCCGGCTATTCGTCCGTGTTTCTCAAAAACTATTCAGTCTATCACCATCAAATTTGGTATACTAGTTTGCCAAGATGCAAGCTATCCACTGATGTATTTAGTTTTACATTAAGGTCAAGGTCGCGCCAGTTACGGGGTTCAAACCCCAAAACACATAATCGCTAATATCTCGCGAAGTTTTGCATGTATTTCAATGCAGGTTTTTTTCACAACATTTCTTGATGAATGGTCTATAACACAGTTGTCATGAATTTTTCTGTGCGCTCGTGTGCGCATGATCGCGCGGGCTCAAATCACGGGTCCGAACCCCAAGGCTATATATAAAAAAACTATTCAGTTACGTGCTGTTTTGATACGTTTTTATGTAGGCTAGTTACGTGCTGTTTTGATGCGTTTTTATGTATGTGTACAGCCGACACATTCCGATTTCGGATTAGCTCGGCGATGCTCCGAGGGGACTTTGCAGCCGCTCGGAGTTGCACTTGTTATTGTTTCATTCGCCCGTCCGTCCGTCCGTCCGTTCGTCCGTGCGTGCATCCGTCCATCCGTCCGTTTGGCCGCGTTTTCGGTCTACTTAAATTACTTTCAGTGCACAAGTTTTAGAAGATATTAGCTATGGATTAACTACTTTAGTTTTATTTTAAGGTTCAAGGTCATGCTGATTAAGGGGTTCAACCCCCAAAACACTTAATCGCTAATATATCGCGAAGTTTTGCACGTATTTCAGTGTGGGTTGTTTTTCCCCACAACGTTTTCTGATAAAAGGGCTTTAACGTTATAATCATGGATGTGTCTGTGCATTCGTGCGCGCGTGTGCGTGCATGCGAATCATGGGGTTCGAAACCCAAGGCTGTGTATATCAAGAACTCCTGCATGGAATCGCTTCACATTTAATGTGGTGGTGCACCCGGGTACACAAATGTTTCCATGCAAAAATAATAGCCATGCTGACCTCGACCGTGACGTTTGACCTTGAAAACATACATTTCGTCTTGTGGCCATATTTTTCACATTGATAGAATTACAATGTTCACATTTGGCATGCAGATGCATTGACGTACGGTAATTCTGAATATTAAGTACCAGAAAGGTCAAGGTCAAGGTCACAATAATTGTAGTCTGCCGATAGGACCATCTGTAACCGGATATTTGCAGCCGCACATTTTTTTTAGACAGTTAGAAGCTTAATAGTGATTGCGAATGAGCATCCATCAAGGTCAAGGTCAAGGTCAGCAGCGAGGGAACTTTGCCGCCACTTGGCGACACACTTGTTTCTTATTATGTCCAAAAGCTTTTTCGACGATCAGCTGTATTTCCACTTGCTGGCACATGGTCTTATATTATTGCTGCCAAAGATGAAATGTTTCTGTTGTTTGTTTGCACGAAGGAGGTGACATGAAGGTGCATGTCTCCAGATGTGTAATTGCCATAATAATATGCATCTTTATCGTTATTGTCTATGCCTTTGTGACCATCGATGCGCAGCAGTATTGGAATAGGTCTTATATATATAAAAAAAACCCCACCCACCACTCTCCCACATCGCATTATGCGTGATACTGTTAGCATCCTTAATAGCACTTGTTTTAAAGGTGTCTTCTTCTTCTTCTTCGTTCCCAGGCCATATGGCCATAATGGGTAAGGTGCATAATGTGTCCGCTTTTCAGTTTTGACTGGTGTCCCCGCTGCGTACAGCCAACATAATTATGCTGATTTCGGAGGAGCTCAAAAGAGAAAAAAATATTTGGAAGATGTTTTTTGAAAAAACGGCAGGAGAATGGGCCAATAAGTTAGAAAGATAGTAGATGATAGAAAGCAAAGGGAAAAGGCAGAGTCAAAGACAGTGGCAGATTAGAGGAAGCTACAAGCACAGAACTTCCAGAAGGTGAGGGAACTATTTGTTTTTACAAAAGACCCCCGGAATACCCACGGGGAAAGACTCCCCGTATGGAGGCACGAGGCATCCACCCACATCCCCATGATGGTGTCTAAATAGCATGCTTTTCCCTTTTGGGATGTTTTTTTCAGTGGGGGAAGTCTCAGTAGGGAAGAGACCGCCCGAAAAGAATCAAAGATAGATTAACCCTTTCACCGCCAATGTTGCATTTTTGCACCACAACGATTTAACACCCATGTCACTAAAAGGCATCAAACCTGGGTCTGTTATCCAAAGACCCCGTTTTCTTTATTTTGGGAGGTGCGGACAGGCCTTACTTTTTATACATGTCACAGAGGAACCCCCAATATTGCAGATGATTTTTTCTTTCTCTACCCAGGTAAGTTTAATGGAAACGTTTGCTGGAAAATGGCTGGCGGTGAAAGGGTTAACCGAAATAGTTTGTAGTTCCTGTTTGTGAAAGCGCCAAAAGAATTGATTGAATTGCTCTCATATGGGTTGAGGATGAAGGGAGTGGTTGGAGGAATAAAAGGTGAACGAGAGGGTGGGGAAAGAGCTGCGGGTTTTGAGAGAAGTGATCACCACCTAGCGGCAAATGAATAGGGAAAACTACAGAGCGTGAAAATGCTAGATCAACTAGCTGCGAGCAGCATTATCGGTCCCATGCAATAGCCTTGACCTTTGAACAACGCCCTTCGTTATTCTTCACACGTGGCTCCGATAGTCTAAATACTTATCCCCATGCAAACTTTCAGCCTCCCGCGTGCCTCCGTTCAAACGATATCGTGGCAACGTACATAAATAGATAGTTAGTCAGCCAGGAACAAGCAGACAAATACCACGGAAAACATTAACCAGCTTTTAGATAGTTAGTCAGCCAGGAACAAGCAGACAAATACCACGGAAAACATTAACCAGCTTTTAGATAGTTAGTCAGCCAGGAACAAGCAGACAAATACCACGGTAAACATTAACCAGCTTTTAGATAGTTAGTCAGCCAGGAACAAGCAGACAAATACCACTGAAAACATTAACCAGCTTTTAGATAGTTAGTCAGCCAGGAACAAGCAGACAAATACCACGGAAAACATTAACCAGCTTTTAGATAGTTAGTCAGTCAGGAACAAGCAAGCAAATACCACTAAAAACATTAACCAGCTTTTGCTTCGCTACTGGTTAATTAACACTCACGAAGAAGGTGAATAATCTGGCCTCAAGAAAACCTCTATCATACTCCCAGGACCCCCTTTCTGACCCTTTCTAAAACTAGAAGGACGATTGAGGGCAGGACGAGGACACAAAACCCCATAAATTGATCAGCTATGTTTGTTGCTAACTTCTATCAATACGATTATCATTATGTGTTATTGTGGCTCGGAATAGGAAGTCAGTCAGTGGCATCCCAAAAGGGGAAAATGAAAATGACCCCATCTTACCTCAATTTGTTCTTGGCTATCGATGCAACATCAAAATGTCGACCAGGGCACACAATCCTCATGAACAAGCGAAATAACCAAAATAGATAGTATAAGCTTTGGTTCTAGTATCATAATGATTAACTTGTAAGGGGCAGGGCCAAGGAGAATTCAATTAGTTGTTGCAGCAATGTATGGGTGGGTCAGCAGGGCAGGAGAGCAAGGGAAACGAAAGGAAGAGGTGGTTGAGAATGCTACAAAAAAAAAACAGCACGGAACACATCGAAGGTGGACCCTGACGGATGAGTTTTTGCAAGAAGCATGTCGAGATCACACAAAAACCCAGCCTTTTCAATGATCGGAACACTCACTTTGCTCTGGTTTCCTATAAATTAAACCGTCAAAACGGCGATTCCTCCTGGGCGGAGATGCCGGAGAGAGTAACCATTTTGGATGGGGTGGGTGGAGGACACTCATTGTGGTTGAAGCGTTTTTTTTTTTTTGTAGTGCAGTAAAACATAAAAAAGGAGCCATTTCCTCTGTTGTGAGCGATACTCCTTTAGATAAACTGTATATATTTTTTTTTTTAAAGGCTTGCATTTCGAACATTTCGTGCAAACGATTTGGCGGCCATTGGAAAAGAGACGGCACACCCCTTCTCTTTGGGTGAAATAATTTGACTTCCAGCACCTCCGCCAAGGAGGAATCGCCGATTTGACGGTTTGATTTATAGGAAACCAAGGAAAGTGAGTGTTGCAATCTCTGTAAAGAGTGTTTTCCTGGTGATCTCGACGTGTTTCTTACAAAACAACACATCCGTCAGGGTGCCCCTTTAACGAACCCATAGTCCTTCTCTCCCTGTTGTGTTGCGGAGAACAGTAAAAGTCAGGGTGAAGCTAATAAAGCGCAGTGCAGAGATGGCATCCATAAAAGTCATGTGTGTCCACAAGACAAACAAAATGATGATGGATCATCTCAGAGTTCAGTAGAAGTAGTAGCAAAAAGCCTAAATGTTTCAAAGAGTGATAGCTTCGCAGTCTACCAACCTTGCAAAGACTATGAAGCCAACTTTCTCGCTTCCCACCTGGAAGGTGGAAAGGTGGAAGGTCGGAAGTGTTGGTGTTGTTGTTGTAGGCAGTGGGTGAGTTCACAAAGATCCCCACCTGCAATATTGGTGAAAGGGTGGGAGTAAAAAAAAACCTCCACCGGCTTCAGTCAGCTGCGGAGTGCGAGCTCTTTGTATAATCAGGCTTTTTGGTAGTAGTAGTAGTAGTAGTAGTAGTAGTAGTAGTAGTAGTAGTAGTAGTAGTAGTAGTAGTAGTAGTAGTAGTAAGAGCTTTCTTAGCTGAAGCTCCATCCCACTATAATGTCGACAGTGCTGCGCTGCACTCGCCTATCACCGACACCATCTACGAGACCGCCACCAGCCTCAGCCGGCAAAATTGAGTTTTGATTAGGAGCAGTATCATCATCCCAAGCCACCGCCTATCAGATAGTACGGGTCAATTATCAGCGTTGACGACACTAAATTTCTGCCCCCTCCTTCCCATTGATCTGACCTGCACTCCAGCCTCCAGCTCTCTTGACGACCATGTCTTATTTCATTGCCCCCCTTCTAGCTAGCTGCCTGCACGCCGCTAACACACTTCTATCTGGGTTATTATGGGTTTCATTGCGCCCTGTCGGACATTCTGATGTGAGCGCAGATAGCCGAAAACAAATTGGGGTAAGATGGGGTCTGTTTTCATTTCTTGCTTGGTCGTCACTGACGTTCCCCCATAGAATAAGTGGACAGATAAACATACCTGATCAACCTGCGTAGTCTCTGCTACTTCGCAAGAAAGAATCCCTGTTTTGGACACAGAGACGTGTCTCGGGAAGGTGATAAATGTTTTGAATGGAAGCCGATATATCACCTTCTTCATGATTGATTTTTGTTCTAGCCTTACCATTGCAGTGTAGAGTGGCACAGTGGTATCGCGTTCGCTTCGTGTCAAGTAAACCCGAGTTCGAACCTGGGTACAGGGGATTTTTTCCTCTCATTCTGCACTAGGCCTTAACGGTCTGAACGTGGAGTCTTTCGGATGAGACGATAAACCGAGGTCCCGTGTGCCCATGCACTTAGCATACGCTAATCCCAGTGGCAACGAAAAAGTTGTCATTTGGTCAAAATTTACCCCCCCCCCCCCCCCCCCCCCATCAGTGACAAAAATCGCATGCAAAAAAAAAAAAAAACAAAAACAAAATGGGAGGCGCGCCTCTGGCTGCAACGCGCTCTCCAGGTGGGAGCAACCCGAATTTCACAGAGACTCCTCTGTGACTATAAAGTACCTAATACCTAATACCTAATTGCTAGGCTTGCATCTCCGCACTCTTCTCAAGCCCCCACACTGCAGTTGATTTGTTGTATCTGGCGTATGACGGTCAGTTGACTGAGATATAGGAGGCTTCTTTTGAAATACTATTTTAACAACGCATGCGTTGTCTAGACGCGTAGGAAGCTGCTATTCTGTGTAATGTATGCAATTAAAACTCTTTGAACAAAGTAAACGTGGTTAACATTAACGAAGTAGAGTTTCTCCTCCTTATTAGGGAGGCAATGGCAGAACCCAGCCGAGGACAGCTGTTTCGACTCTAGGGAGTCTCATCAGCTCGGCACTGGATGGGGTCTTAACCTACCAAGGTGGAACTACTCTCCCCTCAACAAGATGATTGTTCCACAAATTGAATGTCTCTTCCTGTATATTGGTAAAAGTCTCCAAAAAACAACAACCAGCTCTCAAGTAAATTAGAAATGAAAATAACTTTTGAGCCCTATAGGCTGGAGGAACGGTGCCAGCAGTAAACTGATTTTTGTTATACCTATATATATAAACGATCAAGAATTGAAGAAGGAAAAACAAACACACCATTAAACCTTTCCTCTTATATATATATAGTTTGCTTTAATAAAACTTTTTTTGTGTCCAATTTATGTGTTTGTGAACCTAAGAAAGAAACTCAATTACTTTAATTTTAACTTTACGATTTGTTCTGTGTTCTGAAAAGAATAAAAGAAATAATAATGTGCTGATTTACTTTTTCTCCCAATGGGGGAGATAGACAATGCCTATGCAAAGACAGCTGTTTCGTCTTGAGAAAGACTCTTCAGTCTGCATGTCGGCCTGCAAAGAATGTCCACAGTGAACATTCAAACTGAGCTAGAAGACTTTCTCCAAGAGAATGGTTGTCCTCTTTGCACCAGATTGAAAGTCCACAATAAAAGCAAACCAACACTTAATTCAAAAGAAATGGTAAAAATCTTATGTAAAATAATAAAAAAATAATAATGTCCCTCTAGAAGAAATGGGATGCCATGTTGGTGGATCCAGTGATCAAAAGGGGAGGTCATAGAAATCGTTGTAAACACCAACTTCTTCGGTGAGGAGGAATGTATAGAGGTGTGCCTGGATCAGGTAGACTGATGCGCTTTCCTTCTTCATAGTATGATAATTAAACAATCAAGAATTGAAGAAAAAAAACAAACACACCATTAAACTTTCCTCTTATATATTATAGTTTGCTTTAATAAAACTTTTTTTGTGTCCAATGTATGTGTTTGTGAACCTAAGAAAGAAACTCAATTACTTTATTTTTAACTTTACGATTTGTTCTGTGTTCTGAAAAGAATAAAAGAAAATAATGTGCTGATTTACTTTTTCTCCCAATGGGGGAGATAGACAATGCCTATGCAAAGACAGCTGTTTCGTCTTGAGAAAGACTCTTCAGTCTGCATGTCGGCCTGCAAAGAATGTCCACAGTGAACATTCAAACTGAGCTAGAAGACTTTCTCCAAGAGAATGGTTGTCCTCTTTGCACCAGATTGAAAGTCCACAATAAAAGCAAACCAGCACTTAATTCAAAAGAAATGGTAAAAATCTTATGTAAAATAACAAAAATAATATTGTTATAAAATTACAATCCCTCGAAGAGAGTACAAGAGATGGGATGCCATGTTGGTGGATCCAGTGAAGGATTCAAAAGGGTACTGAGAATGCCTTCCCACCCATTGCACTCTGAGATACAAAAGCCAACCAAGAACAGGCTGAAACGAACCAGCTTCAACCACCTCTCCAAAAGTCTTCACCACAGAAATGAAGACCTGCTACCTGTCTCCTCTGCCGAAATGGAGATGCTACCCGATTTTGAGGAACCAGAAAACCTCCTGGAAGGGATCTCAATCATCACTGAAGTTCCTGGTATAGAAAAGAAGGACTGTCAAGCCCCCTACCTCCAGAAAGCTTTGGCAATGGAGATGATTGAGAATCAATACCACCCCAGTGAGTGGAGTCATGTCTTCACTGATGGATCCTCAGAAGGAGCAGTTAAGAATGGAGGTGCGGGCATCTTCATCAGGAAAACAGATGGAACACTGATTGCCAAGGCCTTTCCAACAGGACGAATCTCTTCAAATTACCGAGCTGAAACATCAGCTATGAAACATGCAACCAAGATCATTGCAAAGTCTGCCAACCCGCTACCGAAAGTGGTCTTCTTCACTGACTGCAGATCTCTGCTTCAGGCACTCCAAAGCACCAGAAGTGAACAAGACCTGAAGAGCATCAAGAAAACCCTCCATGATCTCTCAAAACAGTCCTCCGTCACACTTCAATGGGTACTATCTCACTGTGGGATCACTGGAAACGAGAAGGCTGACGCTCTCTCCAAAGCAGGCAGCAGAATGGAGCAGTTCAGCCATCCAGTGACCTACAGAGAAGCAAAACCAATCATCCACAACCACTACCAGTCCCAGTGGAAGAGAAGGCAGGGTGAAGACTGTGGTGTTGATACAATCCACCAGCTCAACAGACACCAGCAAACAACCCTCTTCCGGCTGCGGACTGGCCACTGCAGACTGCTGAGCCACCTCAATTGACTCAAAATCACCCATACCGATGAATGTCCATGTGGTTCAGGATACCAGACCCCTGAACACATACTACAACACTGCCCAACACATGATGCTCTACGACGCCAAACCTGGCCAGGGGGGTGGAGCTGCAGGTGCAGCTTTGGGGCAGCCGCACTGACCTGGAGAAGACAGTGGACTTCGGTCATGGCGACCAATTTGAAAGTCTGACGCTGCCAGCTATATCGACCGCTGAAGAAGAAGAAGACGATAGCAAAAGCAAATCAGCACATTCTTTTCTCCTTCTTTTCTTCTTTTCAGAACACAGAACAAAACGTTTAACAAAGCAAATTATTCTACTGTTCAAATGCACCAACTATTTAGTCCTTCAGATTAGGGGAATGGAGCTCAGCTAATAACTGAGATTTTATATTCATACTATATATATATATATAATAATAGTAACGGTGTTCTAAGTGGTGTAAGTCTACTCAAACACACGAGATGAGAGCTGGGGATCTACCTGATGGTAGAGTAGCTTCCCCTGTTTGACCGATTGAATTAGGCAAGATCACTCCCACACGCCATGAAATTAATCCCCTTAATTATTTCTGAACAATTCCTATTTGCTATGTTTTGGTATAGCGCTGATCAACTTAACAGTGTCTCAGGAAAGGAGGGGCATGTGTGGTTGGGGCGGGATGGTTTATTTGGATGTATCAGTGGAAGGCGGGCAAAATAGCACAGGAATTAAGTGTCGTTGATACAGACAATTGACTCGTAATCAAAACCTCATTTCAGTCTGTTCTGATGGTGGCTGGGATAGGCAAAGTTGGGATGGTGTCATTACTATCACCGGTTTAGTAGCTTTGGACTTTCACTTTCCGATTTCCGGGATGGTTTATTATTGTCCTTTGCCCGACTTCTGTTGAGTAATGGTTGTGGCCACTGTGTAGAGACACGATAAGGACAATGGTCATGTCATTGGAATTGTGCACCACACATGACCTTGAGCCAATCTACCAACCTGCCAAATTTGGGGGCTGAAACAGCACAAATGTGAAAGTTACAGCTACAACTATATTTTGACATGTTAAAGGACAAGGTCTACGCCAACAATGCAATCGAAACCGAATATTCCCAATCACCATGGACCAGTATGTCAACGGAGACTCTTGCTCCAAAATTGAGAAAAATATGGCTGCCACAATAAAACAGTCTTTTCAAGGTCAAATTTCAAGATCAAGGTGAGCAATGTTATGAAAAGCAAAAGGAACGTCAGCTCCTCTAAAAATATATCCAGTACGTTTTGAGAAGAACAAAAAGCAGACACGCATACAGACACACAGACACGTAGACAGACACACAGACAGACCAGAACACATTAACCCTTCCAGGTCTGGCGGGGTAACTAGCTAGAGTTCAGAATTGAGAAGGGACTGACAATAATGACACTGCCTGCACTGGCCTATCCCAGCCACCATCTTGCAGAAGAGCGCCACAGCAGCTAAATTGAGTTTTGATTATGAGCAGTATCATCCTCCCAGGCCGCTGCTTATCAGATATTACGGGTCAATTGTCAGCGTCGACGACACTAAATTTCTGTCTCCCTGGTCCACCCCCTTCCCCCTCAATTCTCTTGCTGACCCGCCCTATCCATATCTCATACTCTGCTGGAATGGATTTCCCTGCCCTCTTGTGAGCCCAATGGCGGCATGTCGCGCCGTATGCTTGGTCTGGGGCGTGCGCACGGTTCAGCATTTTGATGTTGGCACCGATAGTTGAGAACAAATCGGGGTAAGACGGTATCTTTTCCCCTCGTTTTATGCTGTTACTGGCTCTCCCCAATATATTGCTTCAGTCAACGGAAGAACGTTGCGGATCAATCTTCGTTTATTTTGTTCTCCCCCTTTTTCACACTGAAGGGTCCATGATTTTTTTTTGGGAGGGTTAGAAATGGGTCCTCGGAGTATATGATAGAGGCTTTGGTGGTGGCATGTAATTCACCTCCTTCATGATTGTTTTTCGTCTCTCTTTTTTGACGTTGGGTGATACAACCTCCTCCTCTCTCCAGTGCCTCCAAGCCCCCACACCCACCCCATCCACATCCAGCCCTACCCCCAATCACCTCCGCATCCTTCATGTCTTACCTTCACTCTCAGATTGCAAATATTTTTTTCCTCAACCTATTTTGAAAGTCTGGAATTTATTGAGAATTAGAGGCAAGAAAGCAACGTATCTTGATGTGAGGGACTTGAAGACGAAAGGCTTTCTGTTCAAAATGCTGTTTTCAGGTCGAAGCGCAACATTCATGAAAAGTGGGTTAGAGCATAATTATTAAGGAGGGGGCTGAGGTGAATGTGCATGACTGCAATGTTGCTCCAGTATATTCGATAAATTACCACGCTCATAACATACCACGGCATGTTATGGTTGATTTCATTCAGTCACTGGTCACACACATTATTAGGCCTATCGCTAAAGCCCTGTCAGTTTTTGTTTGTGGCACAAGCCACAAACCTATAACTCACTTTGTCGGTCTGTCGGTCTGTTGGTCTGTCGGTCGGTCCAAAATTGTCGCACATATTGTCGCGTGCCACAAACGATTGCGAATCCGCGCTTGTTTCTCTGTTCCTTACCTCTCCTTCGAACAACCACTTTTCTTTATTTTTTTGTTTCTTTCGTTCCATCCTCCCTTGTTTGTTCCTTCCTCCTTTCCTTCCCACTCTCCTTCTGGACGTTTTGTTTGTGGCACAAGCCACAAACCTATGCCTCACTTTGTCGGTCTGTCGGTCGGTCCAAAATTGTCGCACATATTGTAAAAGAGAAAGAAAAGCGTGCCACAAACGATTGCGAATCCGCGCTTGTTTTCTTCCACCATTGCTTGCTTTCCAGAAGACAAAGTTGGACACTGGACGAACACGTTTACAGATTGACTTGCCGCCCTTTTGTTTTTCTATCTGGCTGCCAAATCTCTCTCCAATAAAACAGAGAGAAAAAGAAGAGTTGCAGTTTTCCCGGAGAGAGAGAGAGAGAGAGAGAGAGAGAGAGAGAGAGAGAGAGAGAGAGAGAGAGAGAGAGAGAGAGAGAGAGACCTGTGGGGTCCAGCGTACAGGCCAAAATGATGATAGAGTGTCTCAGAAATCACTGGCAGCGATAGAGGTCTGCAGCAGCAATGCTGACGATGATAATGACACCGGTCTGCACTGGCCTATCATAATCAGCATCTATGAGACTACCGTCCAGCCCAAACCTGGCTAAATTGAGTTTTGATTATGAGCAGTATCATCCTCCCAGGCCGCTGCTTATCAGATATTACGGGTCAATTGTCAGCGTCGACGATACTCCATTTCTGTCTAGCTCCATCTCCCCTATATGGCCAATAGATTCTCTTTCTCTTGCTGGCTTGCTCCTCCTATCCATTCTTTTTGATGTGTTAAGGATAATCCTCCTGCTCATTGCCAACTATCAGTTCAAAATCTAATCACGCTAGTTCCTTGCTTAAAGACCCACCAGATGATGTGTCAAAATCACGAGTCTAACGTGTTTTCCCTCTTATAGCTGGTAATAAATCTTGTTTTGACCAGGTTCGACTCCCATACAAATGCCACCAAATTGAAAACGAAACATCATTTCAAAGAGCAGCCTCAATTTGAAGTTGGGGGCATTGGCATGTGGGTCACAGCTACCCAGAAAAACACAACAACAAGGGACTTAATCGTGGTGGGTCAGTGTGTCTTTAAGTGTTTGGTTCATGGCGTGTAATAATGAGTGCGCGTTAAACAGTCAACTCGGGGAATAGTATGTAGCCTAAATTAGACTAAACTCCCAAAACGATTGGATGTCTAGCCTAATTTACATACTAATCCCCGTTTTGACTGTCTAAGACGCACTCATGCCTACAGGGCCAGGTCATTTTGATGTTGGTAAGAATAGAATCGAGAACCAAACGGAAGTACTAAGGATGTCCATTTTCTCTCTTTCCCTGCCACTGATTCCCTGCAAATAATAAGTTATCCAAGGGATGGGAATTCTCCGCCAAACAGCAATTTTCCGCCGAAATGACAATGATTTTCCGCCGAGAAAAAAGTCTGTCTGTCGAAAAAAAAGAAGTAACTAAAGGTTGCCACTTTAATGCAGTTTTAGGGCTTCCATCGCCAAAAAAGCTTCAGCATTACCCCCTGGAACCCTTCTAGTAGGGGCCTTCTGAGGCCCTCCGACCCCCGCTTTTCAGCTTTTGTTCAGTTTTCCAATTATCTGAAACAGGCAACAAAGTAACACAGCTGTTCCTTATTTCTGGTCTTGAAGAGTTTCCAAGCTTGGAGTAGGGTCCAAAATGGGTCCTTGTAGTGTCATAGACAATTTTGTTGGTGTGATATTTGACCAAATTGGGACTCCCTTCCCCCCACCACCACCTTTTTTAAAAACCGTAAATGAAGTTGATCACACAAAAACTGCCTCTCCTCCCAACATCCTCAATATCGAACCCGGTAAACAAAGCTGATATACATGGTATTTTCATGACCGAGAAATACATTTGTTCTGTATTTGTCTTGCTCCGCGATATTTATGGGAAACGATGATGCTGTGTTTGCCTTGAGGGAATAGGGCGACTGGAAGGTATCAGTTGAAACAAATATGTTGGGGGTTTTCTTCTTTTTGGGGGGCGTTCCCAGGCCATATGGCTATAATGTGTGAGGCACGTATGTGTCCGGTTTTCAGTTTTTCACCGGTCTTCCTACTACATTCAGCCGACGCCTTCCGATGTCGGAGGAATTTTGTTTTGTTTTCAGTGTCGCGCATGTCATATTTTCCAGGGAATGGGACATACCAATGAAATATCTGATTCCAACTTTTAATAAATTCATTTGAGAGAGAGAGAGAGAGAGAGAGAGAGAGAGAGAGAGAGAGAGAGAGAGAGAGAGAGAGAGCAAACGAGAACGACATTTTATTTAACCAGGAAAAAATGAGATAAGCAATACAATGCTTTTTTCCACCCAGCCCTGGGAGGGAGACAGAGAGAGACAGAGAGAGATATATATATTAAAGTGGTCCTTGTTGACTGAGATAAACGTCAGACGGGCACCCTCCAGTACAATCAATTAAGAGCTTCTAACCTTTTCTGTTTTTTCTCAGTGTGTAGCAGGACAGTATGTTGCTGTTACATGAAGTGAGCCTTTGTTCATGATTTTGTCCTAATAGACTGAGCCCTACATGAAACGTTTAAGGGAAACTGAGTCTGTGACGTCACAACATGGCACAATTCAAGTGGTGGCCTCCTTAAACTTTCAATGGCGTTTGTACACTTATCTTAACTTCACTAAAATGGAATTTTGATTTGCAGATTCAAGCCTATTTAGTTATAATCTTGCAAAAGAGATCAACTTCAATTGGACTTTATGTCCCCTTTAACTGCTGCGCCTGACAATATTAATCAGAACTGTCCCCATGACACATAAATGTTAAAACCAGCCACGCCTGTTACATGTTTTTGGGGTGGGTTTTTTTTTTTTTTTGGGGGGGTACTTTTCTATGAAGTTGGTCTCGTATTAAATGATCAGTGCGGAACTGTGTAAGAAGACACTAACCTGGGTGGGTGGGAGGAAGAAGAATCCTAGGAGGTAAATTGCTGGGTGACACGTTTCGAGCATAGCTCTTCGTCAGACTCTTCCAACCTCTCGTGTCTTCACTACCCACCTTCATCAAGGATGCCAACCACGCTCTGCAACTCTTCCGTGATTGTTCTTACCCCTCTGACAGTCACAGCCGTTACCTTTTCAGTTTTCACCATGGACATCAATCACTTCCCTATGCACAAATATGCCTCACAACGAGGGCCTCACTGCCCTCAATTACTTTCTACGTCAAATCCCCATCAACATTTTTTTTTATAGAGTCTGACGAAGAGCTATG
Source organism: Phymorhynchus buccinoides (assembly GCA_017654935.2). Taxonomy (NCBI): domain Eukaryota; kingdom Metazoa; phylum Mollusca; class Gastropoda; order Neogastropoda; family Raphitomidae; genus Phymorhynchus; species Phymorhynchus buccinoides. The sequence goes on from CM065684.1 coordinate 30,108,213, forward strand.
CTCGAAACTTGTCACCCAGCAATTTACCTCCTAGCATCCTTCTTCCTCCCACCCACCCAGGTTAGTGTCTACCAATAGGATCCAGCAGTCACCACCTTGTTTCGTCACTGTGTAAGAAGAGGTGGTGTGGACACATTAGTTTCAAGGGGGAAAAAAGCAACAATCGTACATTCACAGAGCGTGCGTAGCCTTACTGTTGGTGTCCACTTCCATTCCGTGATGATAGAGAGATACTAACAGTGAGAGCGAATATGTAGAAAACCAGCACGATGTCAGTGGAAGCAACACTGTGGTCATCAACAAGTCATCACCATAAGGTTAATGTCAAAGTGTCACTCGACTTTTTGGTTGTCACACGCTTTCTTGTAACGTTAAATCAAAATGCACCCACCCACCCTATCTCTCTCTCCTTTTTTTCCTTCCTTAAAAGAGCCATTATTCTGGAAAATTGTAATTTGTCTCAGAATTGTCCTTTTTTTCGTACTCAATTCAAACCACCAATTCAAGTTCACTATTGCTCATAATTATCCAGGTTTGTTTTAATTCCCATTTTGATTCTCTGTCAATTATTTCATGTGCCAATGTTTGTTTCATTTTCTTGACTTGATTTTTTGTCAATTTTCCTTTGCCTGATCCATGGTGTGAGTGTGTGAGTGAGAGGGCCAGGTGCAAAGAAGCTATTGTAGCTTATCCTTTTTACCCTCAATAAATCATTCGTATTCGTATTCTCTCTCTCTCTCTCTCTCTCTCTCTCTCTCTCTCTCTC
>CM065684.1:30113978-30116478 GCA_017654935.2 Phymorhynchus buccinoides
AGCAAACAGCAAATATATCAAAAGGAGAAGAAAAAAAAGGCAACAAAAGGAGAAAAAAACCAACAAGATCAAAAATTAAAAAAACGATACTTCCCCTCTACAGTCCAATGAGAGAGAGAGAGAGAGAGAGAGAGAGAGAGAGAGAGAGAGAGAGAGAGAGAGAGAGAGAGAGAGAGAGAGAGAGAGAGAGAGAGAGAGAGAGAGAGAGAGAGAGAGAGAGAGAGAGAGAGAGAGAGAGAGAGAGAGAGAGTATCAGTGCTGTTTGCTGATTTTTTTAATTTTATTTAATGTTTTTTATAATGTGTTAGCTTTTTTTAAGTGTATTATGTTCTGTGCCAACTCATCTTGCCTTGGGGTATCTTGACCATTTTGATTACCTTCATGGTGAAAGCATGCGGTACCTGGTTCGAGTAGCTCGAGTCCTAACGTCTCAGAGGGTCTCAGGTTTTGACTAGCCACTGTCAGACTCAGGTTCCTGGAATCTGTGTGTGTCTGCTTAAAGACCGGTGTGTGGTTTTGTTTGACGAATACTGTGTGGTGATAGTGTTCTATGTTGTTGACACCTGTCCTCTTAGTCATGTGATTGTTATTATTCAGCCTCTTCGGGCAAACTGGGAAAATATTATGCAGGCCTCTTTTGGCACTCTGAAATTTAGAATGTCATGTAAATACTTGAGGGTGTCTCCTTGGTATTTCGAGTGAGTTTAGTATTTATTTATTTATTTAAGAAAATTTATATAGCGCTTCACCTTTAAGCTCTAAGCGCTTTACAATTGCCCTAAACTTATTCATATTAAAAACAACCGCTTACATACCTCCACACTATCCTTCACATTCTTACACACACACACACACATACACATGCGCACACAAAGAAATATGTACATATTAAACTAAATATAAATAAAATACATATACATAATAAAATAACAATTTACAATCAGATTACATTTAAAAAAAATCAATTTTCAATTTACATAAGCAAGTTACACATTCACAATGACCGCAAAAGTAAAGTATACATATAGGTACACACAAGGTTCACAAACATTCAAAAATAGAGAAACGCGCTCATAAAAGCAAATTAAGACATACTCGCATTCACCGCACTCACGGGTTAAAAACCGATGACACAAAAATAGATTTAGTGTAAAACAAATTAAAAGAAAATGTATTCATATAATATCTCTTTCACAGATACAGACAGACACACAACGCACATACCACTCGCAGAGCGAGCGAGAGAGAGGACAGTTGTGAAAATGTACATGCTAAATTTTGTAGATATATATTAGGTGTACATACGAAAGCTATGCGCCTTCCAATTTTAGCAGAATTAGGTAGATTTCCCCTTAATTTAAAGGCATTTGTTAATGTTGTAGGCTTTTGGATACATATACTTGAATGTAAGGAAAATTCATATTTGAGACAGGCATATGGTAACATGTTGCAACAAGATGGCTCGCAAACATTATGGATTAAGTTCATCAAAACAATGATGTTTGAACTTGGCTTTGGGCATGTTTGGAATAATCAATTCACATTCAATGCTAACAAATTACAACATGCTATATTACGAAGAATGCAAAACTGTTACATATCATTTTGGAAACTAAAAAAGGGAGAAGTATCACGGCTCAGGTTTTATAATGATGTTACTAAAGAATATCGAATAGAACCGTACCTTTTTAGTACTACTTTGGATAGACAACAAAAACAGGCTCTATGTAAATTGAGAATTAGTGCTCATAATTTAAAAATCGAAATTTGTAGACACGAGAATATTGTAAGAGAAAACAGACTTTGCCAAAAATGTCATGAAATAGAAGATGAGTTACACCTTTTGAATACCTGCGTTATGTATAAAGAAGATCGTTACAAATTGATGGAAAATGTAGACAAACAAAGTTTAGAATCAAATGTTCAGTCTCCATCAGATATGATGATGTTAGATGAACTACAGCCATTTGTGGCAAAATATGTTAGTATTTGTTTTAACAAAAAGCATGAATAGTATTTTGCGTTGTTTGTAATCTTAACCTGTGCCTTATAAGCCTTTGTTTAGGTTTCATGGCAATAAACCAATGTTCAAATGTTCACACACACACACACACACACACACACACACACACACACACACACACACACACACACACCACACACGGAGACACAACACACACACAACACACACGGAGACACAACACACACACTCGCGCATAATTATGCGTGCCAGAGAGACGGAGTGTGGGAGGGAGGGAGAAAGAGACAGACAGACAGACAGACGGAGACAGAGAGACGGGGAAAACAAATGCAGACAGATACGGAGACAGAGAAATAGAAAGACTGAGACAGACTGATCGACAGGCAATCAGACAGCTTTAAATGAGATTGTAGGACTGGCGGAAATAGTGAGTTTTCATAGCAGTTTTGAAGTGTGGAAGTGTTTCTGAGTGGCGAGTATTAGTGGTGTCTCGCTGTGTGGTGTATTGTTGCGGGCATG
>CM065684.1:30121478-30123978 GCA_017654935.2 Phymorhynchus buccinoides
CTCAGGTTGAAGGTCCCGTTTTTCGATTCATCATAGACCATAATCTCATCGGATTCCGTCCTGGTGCAATATTTATGTCCGGTTTCATTTCCATGCTGATCGCTTGCGAGCGATGCCTGTGCGTGGTCAAACCGCTCCGCTCGCAGACGATTCTGAAAACTCAAACTACCGCCATCATTCTGGGGACTGGTTCTGTGCTGATTCTGTCCAGCTCTGTGTTTATAGGGGTGAGGTGGAGTCTGGTCTGTATGTTTGACCCCGAGACCAACAGCACGTCTCAAGTGCAATCAACGAGTAAGTTCTACCTCAGAAACAAGGCTCACATGGACGCCTTCACCCTGTTCCTAGCAACGCTCCAGCCGTTGATCTACGTCTCTGTCGTCACGGCAACGACAATCGTGACCTCAGTGAAGTTGAAGAAGATGGTGACGTGGCGAGAGCAAGCGTCCTCCTCCGCAATGTCCTCGCGCGAAGTGGCTCTCACACGAACTCTGATCGCCGTGTCCATTCTCTACATCATCTGCTCCGTTCCCATCATCGTCCTAGGGCTCGGGATCATGTTCGTGCCTGGCATGTTTCTGGGTGGACGTTACCACAACTTTTTCAATGTTATGATCAGTATGTTTGAACTGAATTCTTACATCAACGCTACCTTCAATTTTTTCGTGTATTGTTTATTGGGATCAAAATACAAGGAAACGCTGTGTCGTATATTGGGATGTAGATTACAGACAACAGAATCTGTGAACACTGATGTCAAATAGTGGACAGACACTCTTGACATTAATTATACAGGCCTTGACTCTAAGTATCCACCTGAATACTCCTAGTCTTGGCAGGGACACCCGGTATGGGTAAAATCTCTTAGCAAAATAATGCGTTAAATAATGAAGTTTTATTTGCTGCATGTTTTATAGATTACAAATGGCAGGACCGTTGCCTGAACAACGTATTGTAAACGAATTTCATAAATCTTACTAAGACCAAAGAGAATATGATGTAAGCACCTGTGACCAAAAACTGTAGATTGTTGAGCTGCATTCTCTTACTTTGGTTGTCGCTAGCTACTCATCCTACCCCACCCCCTATAATTATATATTTGTAATTGGCGATCATGTTTTTAAAACTAGTTTGTGTTACCAATTTATAAGTCCCACGAACATTTGAAAGAAAATGATTAGTCCTGAGAATGTGCTAGAGGTCTTGCAGGTGTCATATATTTAATGTATTTCAGTATTAATAACTTTCCCCTTTCCCCTATCATTGCCAGCCCTCCATTTCCAAACACAACCCAAAATCCCCACCGTCCCAACCCCCTTGCACATTCATTCTGGAACGTGGTGGCATCAATTCGGTTATCCTCTGTGTTTTCTTCTGACATAGTTACGTTATTGTTTATCGTCCTCTCGGTCCAACTGGACACATGTGGGACTAGTACAGATTTCGATTGGGGCCTCACTGACAGAATTATGAACGCATGTTATGTCTCAGAATCTCTCTCTCTCTCTCTCTCTCTCTCTCTCTCTCTCTCTCTCTCTCTCTCTCTCTCTCTCTCTCTCTCTCTCTCTCTCTCTCTCTCTCTCTCTCTCTCTCGCACACAGTCCAGTCCATTCTGAGAATGTGAGAAAGGCGCCTGTCTGGACTCGAGGGATTTGGAGACAATAGGCTTCTGTTAAATCAGACATGCTATTTTCATCAAAGCACACACACTATCCTCAAGAGAGCCGGTTACTACCGGTTTCCTTTTTAATCAAGCTAGCCTGTTTGGTGACAGTAAAATAATTTTGGTTTATTTCGTTGTTGTTTTTCTGTGTGTGTGTGTGTGTGTGTGTGTGTGTGCGTGCGTGCGTGTGTGTGCGTGTGTGCGCGCGCGCGCGCGCGCGCGCGCGCGTGTGTGTGTGTGTGTGTGTGTGTGTGTGTGCGTGCGTGTGTGTGCGCGTGCGCGCGCGTGTGCGTGCGTGTGCGTGCGCGCGTGCGCGCGCGAGCGCGTGTGTGTGTAGTATCATATTAAGAAAATCGCCAAAGGATGCACATTTAAATATATGGATTTAAAATATTTCTTGAGGACAAAAAAGAGGAATGCCTATCAGAAAGCAGTGGCACGGTTTGTTTTAATAAAAAAAAGTTAAATGTTACTTAACCGGTACACTGTAAGGCCGGGTTCACATTAGACGCGTAAGTTCCGTATGGAAAACCCTAAATAAGTGGAAGAAAGAAGGATAAAAGTTTACGCATATAGGGGAAATTCGGACACGTGCGCAAATCTGTTCCCTTCTTTGTTTCACTTATTTATATATTACGCACGGGATTCCGCATGGAATATCCGCTTATGTGTGTACACGGCCTATCTGGAAGAGAGAGAGAGAGAGAGAGAGAGAGAGAGAGAGAGAGAGAGAGAGAGAGAGAGAGAGAGAGAGAGAGAGAGAGAGAGAGAGAGAGAGAGAGAGAGAGAGAGAGAGAGATTCAAACAATTCCGCATGGAATATCCGCTTATGTGTGT
>CM065684.1:30128978-30133978 GCA_017654935.2 Phymorhynchus buccinoides
AAATACACTTTGCACCGGTCATAGGGATCGGGATCATGTTCGTGCCTGGCATGGGTCTGGGTGGACGTTACCACAACTTTTTTTCAATTTTGAGGTTAGTATGTTTGAACTGACTTCCTACATCAACGTTACTTTCAATTTCTTCGTGTATTGTTTGTTGGGATCATAATACAAGGAAACGCTGTGTCGTATATTGGGATGTAGATTGAAGACAACAGAATCTGTGAACACTGATGGCAAATAGTGGACAGACACTCTTGACATTAATTATACAGGCCTTGAATCTAAGTAGCCACCTGAGTACTCCTAGTCTTGGCAGGGACATCCGGTATGGGTAAAATCTCTTAGCAAAATAATGCGTTAAAGAATGAAATTGTATTTGCTGCATCCATTATACCTGTATGTTTTATAGATTACAAATGGCAGGACCGTTGCCTAAACAACGTATTGTAAACGAACTTCAAAAGTCTTACCAAGACCAAAGAGATTAATAAGGGGTGAATGCCAGAACTGCCCATCTGTGCTCTTTATTCCTTTTGAGATAGACCATTCTGGCAGGCACCCCTCGTAATATGATGTATGCACCTGTGACCAACAACTGTAGATTGTTGAGCTGCATTTTCTTACTTTGGTTGTCACTAGCTACTCATCCTACCCCACCCCCTATAATTATATATTTGTAATTGGCGATCATTTGTTTTAATGCTTTGTGTTACCAATTTATGAGTCCCACGAACATTGGAAAGAAAATGAGTAGTCCTGAGGTGCTAGAGGTCTTGCAGGTGTCAGATATTTAATTTATTTCAGTATTAATAACTTTCCCCTTTCCCCTATCATTGCCAGCCCTCCATTTCCAAACGCAACCCCACTCCCCACCGCCCCAAGCCCCTTGCACATTCATTCTGGAACGTGGCGAATCGGTTATCCTCCGTGATTTCTTCTGACATAGTTACGTTATAAATTTGTTTTTAATTTGCTTATCGTTCTCTCGATCCAACTGGACACATGTGGAACACATGTACAGATTTCGATTGGGGCCTCTCTGACATATAATTATGAACGCATTTTATGTCTCAGAATCTCTCTCTCGCACAGTTCAGTCCCTACTGAGAATGCGAGAAAGACGCCTGTCTGGACAGTGAAAGAATTTTGGTTTATTTCGTGGTTTTTTTTGGGTCTGTGTGTGTGTGTGTGTGTGTGTGTGTGTGTGTGTGTGTGTGTGTGTGTGTGTGTGTGTGTGTGTGTGTGTGTGAGTATTTGCGTGCGTGCGTGCGTGTGTGTGCGTGTGCGTGCATGCGCACGTTTGTGCGTGCGTGCGCGCACGCGCGCGGGTGTGTGTGTGTTGTATCCTATTAAGAAAATATCCAAAAGATTAAAGTTTGAAGATATTGATTTAAGGTATTTGTTGAAGACAAAAAAAGAAGCATGCCTATGAGAAAATACTCATATAAGCAGTGGCACAGGTTTGTTTATGATTTTACTTAGCCAGCACATTGTAATTGGAAGAGAGAGAGAGAGAGAGAGAGAGAGAGAGAGAGAGAGAGAGAGAGAGAGAGAGAGAGAGAGAGAGAGAGAGAGAGAGAAATTACATTCATAAAGGCTCTCTGAGGTCGTGTAGACAGACAAATTAGTGAGGTTCTTCCTCGGAAATCAGTGGGAGCAATAATTATAGGTCTGCAGCAGCAATGCTGACGATAATAATGGCACTGATACTCTCCCAGGTGCATTCAGCCAACATATTATCGTGTAGGAGTTCATAGGAACAACGATTTGGAAGATAAAAAAAGGGCTGGAGAATGAGCCAATAAGGCAACAAAAAAACCCACAAAACCCCCACAATAGAAGAGGAAAAGCCAGAATTATGAACGAATTTTATGTCTCAGAATCTCTCTCTCGCACAGTACAGTCCCTTCTGAGAATGCCAGAAAGGCGCCTGTCTGAACTCGAGGGATTTGGAGACAAAAGGCAGAGGAAAACGCAGAGGAAAACCGAATTGATGCCGCCACGTTCCAGAATGAATGTGCAGAGTCAAAGAGAGAGTCAAAGAGAGGTGTAGATTAGAGCAAGTTGCTAGCACAGAATTTCCAGAACGTGGGGAACTATTTGTCCTGAAAGATCCCTGGTATCCCCACTGGGGATGTTTCCACGATGAAATGTAAACAAGATAGCAGACCAGATCTTTAATTTATACTCGGTAGTACAGAAGGTGTTAAGTAAGAAAGGTCAAAAGCTTTATATTGCCTTCGTAGATTTTCGCAAGGCTTTCGATTCCGTAGATCACGAAAACCTTTTAGAAGTAATGCCAGTAGAAGGGATAAGAGGAAAATTGTACTGCATCTTAAAGTCTATGTATAACTCTCTGATCTCCTGCGCTAAGATAAATGGTAAACACTCAGAATTTTTCAATTGTCCTAGAGGTGTACGCCAAGGGTGTGGTCTAAGCCCAACACTTTTTTCACTATTCAGAAATCAACTCGCTAATCATATTAATGATTCAGGTAAGCACGGGGTGCAGTTATTGCCAGGTCTCTTAGAGTTCTTCATTGTTCTATTTACAGATGACATCGCTTTGTTGTCCACGACACCTTCTGGCTTACAACACCAATTAGATAATTTGAAAGCTTGCTGTATAAACCTAAACCTAGAAGTGAACAAAGAAAAAACTAAAATAATGGTATTTAATAATGGTATTTCACACAATTATTATTCTTTTACATGATATAGCAAACGGAGTATCATAATACTAAATTCCTGACTATCTTGGCTCTATCTTTTCCCAATAATATTTTATCCTATCTCACTATCTACCCTATCTTTGCTGAACTTATTTTCTTTCTTTTTCGTACTACCCCCTAAAGTGCAGCAGAATCTTCAGCGTGATGATGTTGGCTGCCTAAGGCGAAGAAGAAGAAGAAGAAGACATCTTTCCAATAATGAGTATTGGTACTTTGCTAATCACAAACTCGAAGTTGTTTAAAGTTATTGTTATATCGGATATGCCTTCACTCCAAGGCTTAGTATCAAGCAAGGTACTGAATGTCTTGTTTCTAAAGCAAAAAAACACACCTTTTATCTGTGTAGAACTTTAAAAAAAGTGCAAAGCAATGACAAGAGAAACTTTCTTTAAGGTATTTGATTCAAAAGTTCAACCGATTTTGTTGTATGGCTCAGAGGTGTGGGGACATCAGAAACTTGATAACATTGAACAAGTTCATTTCATGGCCTGCAAATACTTTTTATATGTCCCTAAGCGTACCCCAAATAAATTAATATATGGTGAGCTTGGGGGGTACCCTCTCTTTGTGAATAGCTATGTTCGTTGTGTCAAATACTGGTTACGACTGCTAGGTATGGGTCAGGATCGATTACCTAATCAGGGCCTGTATTCACGTTGAGATAGCATGAGACTTAGCATCATGCTAACTTAGAAGCTCTTCCAAACGTCCTATTAAATCCTATAGGACATTGGAAGAGCTTCTAAGTTAGCATCATGCTAAGTCTCATGCTATATCAACGTGAATACAGGCCCTGGCCTATAAAATGTTAGTTAATATGGATAAAAACAACAAGACATGTTGGGCTAGTAGAGTTAAGGAAATTCTTAGTACATCAAGGTTCCACTTTGTTTGGCTCTCTCAAGGCGTAGGTGATGCTAGACTCTTTTTGAAGATGCTTAAACGAAGACTAACAGATATGTATGCTCAAGATTGGTTTTCTGCAATGAGAAACAAGGAAAGGTACGCGTTATATACTTCTTTTAAATCAACGTTTGAAATTGAAAAATACTTTACTCAAGTTGACATATATTGCTTCCGTGTAGCACTGTCTCAATTACGTTTGGGCGCACTTCCTTTAAATAACAACTTGCACAGATACAGTGAATCCCCAGTAAACAAATATTGTGTTTAGTGCAAGAATGTCATTGAAAATGAAAACCACTTCCTTTTAATATGTCCTCTGTAGTCTGATTTAAGAAGCAGATTCCTCAGTAACTCTGGTAATCAAACTGTACAATCAATTTGTTCTAGCACTTCATGCTCTTCTCAGAGATCGATAGCCAAGTTTGTTTTCCATGCTATTACAAGAAGGACATTTTATGTTGATTAATAATAACTTGATTTTGGTTTTTTTCTTGTTTTCATTATTATGTTGACATAATAATTATGACAACGGACAAATGTATACTGATAACCGTGTTCATATATCTAGGTGATGGCATTCTTTAGTAAATTGATTATGGGGAGCATTGTTTCATGCCGTTAATTATTATTGCTATTATTGTTATTATTTGTTTTATTTTTCATATAAGTTATTAGATCAGTAATATTTGAACCTGTAGCGTATAATCAATTATTCTAATAGTGGATGTATGCTCGCCATATGTTTATGCTGCAGTTGTCATTGTGCATTGTTTCTCTAATATTTGTGTTTGCTTAGCGGTTAGTATTATGTGTGTTTATTTTTGTTTTGTTCCTGTTTTGTCTGTTATTTTTGTGTGTGTGTTTGTGTAAATGTGTTGTACATGGGTCAATGGCCAAAGTATATTAAAACTGAACTCTGAAGTCTGAACTCTCTCTCTCTCTCTCTCTCTCTCTCTCTCTCTCTCTCTCTCTCTCTCTCTCTCTCTCTCTCTTTCTTTCTTTCTCTCACTCGCCTGATAGGAAAGACAGTAAAAACTAACAACCGGACACACGCGTGTCACACCCATTATAGCCATTTGACCTGGGAACACAGAGGAAGATGAGAATCGTGGAGACAAAGTGATGAAATCCCAATGCAGCCTTTCAAGATCAACTCATCTCCTGCACGCAGAATAATGAAGGATTCATTAAAATTAATGTTTGAAGGTGAAGATTATAGCAAGTTGCTAACACAAAACTTCCAGAACGTGGGGGAACTATGTGTCCTGAAAGATCACTGGTATCCCCACGCGGGATGTCTCCACGATGAAATGTAAACAAGATAGCAGAACCAAATAAAGTGCACTCCCATTTCAACGC
>CM065684.1:30141700-30146700 GCA_017654935.2 Phymorhynchus buccinoides
CACGAAGAAGGTGAATAATCTGGCCTCAAGAAAACCTCTATCATACTCCCAGGACCCCCTTTCTGACCCTTTCTAAAACTAGAAGGACGATTGAGGGCAGGACGAGGACACAAAACCCCATAAATTGATCAGCTATGTTTGTTGCTAACTTCTATCAATACGATTATCATTATATGTTATTGTGGCTCGGAATAGGAAGTCAGTCAGTGGCATCCCAAAAGGGGAAAATGAAAATGACCCCATCTTACCTCAATTTGTTCTTGGCTATCGATGCAACATCAAAATGTCGACCAGGGCACACAATCCTCATGAACAAGCGAAATAACCAAAATAGATAGTATAAGCTTTGGTTCTAGTATCATAATGATTAACTTGTAAGGGGCAGGGCCAAGGAGAATTCAATTAGTTGTTGCAGCAATGTATGGGTGGGTCAGCAGGGCAGGAGAGCAAGGGAAACGAAAGGAAGAGGTGGTTGAGAATGCTACAAAAACAACAGCACGGAACACATCGAAGGTGGACCCTGACGGATGAGTTTTTTGCAAGAAGCATGTTCGAGATCACAAAAAAACCCAGCCTTTTCAATGATCGGAACACTCACTTTGCTCTGGTTTCCTATAAATTAAACCGTCAAAACGGCGATTCCTCCTGGGCGGAGATGCCGGAGAGAGTAACCATTTTGGATGGGGTTGGTGGAGGACACTCATTGTGGTTGAAGCGTGTTTTTTTTTTTTGTAGTGCAGTAAAAACATAAAAATTGGAGCTATTTCCTCTGTTGTGAGCGACACTCCTTTAGATAAACTGTATAATATTTTTTTTTTTAAAGGCTTGCATTTCGAACATTTCGTGCAAACGATTTGGCGGCCATTAGGAAAAGAGACGGCACACGCCTTCTCTTTGGGTGAAATAATTTGACTTCCAGCACCTCCGCCAAGGAGGAATCGCCGATTTGACGGTTTGATTATTTTATAGGAAACCAGAGCAAAGTGAGTGTTTGCAATCTCTGTAAAGAGTGTTTTTTTTCTGGTGATCTCGACGTGTTTCTTACAAAACAACACATCCGTAAGGGTGCCCCTTTAACGAACCCATAGTCCTTCTCTCCCTGTTGTGTTGCGGAGAACAGTAAAAGTCAGGGTGAAGCTAATAAAGCGCAGTGCAGAGATGGCATCCATAAAAGTCATGTGTGTCCACAAGACAAACAAAATGATGATGGATCATCTCAGAGTTCAGTAGAAGTAGTAGCAAAAAGCCTAAATGTCACAAAGAGTGATAGCTTCGCAGTCTACCAAACCTTGCAAAGACTATGAAGCCAACTTTCTCGCTTCCCACCTGGAAGGTGGAAAAGGTGGAAGGTCGGAAATGTTAGTGTTGTTGTTGTAGGCAGTGATGAGTTCACAATGATCCCCACCTGCAATATTGGTGAAAGGGTGGGAGTTTAAAAAAAAAAACCTTCAAAAAAAACACCGGCTTCAGTCAGCTTCGGAGTGCGAGCTCTTGGTATAATCAGGCTTTTTGGTAGTAGTTAGTAGTAGTAGTAGTAGTAGTAGTAGTAGTAGTAGTAGTAGTAGTAGTAGTAGTAGTAGTAGTAGTAGTAAGAGCTTTCCTAGCTGAAGCTCCATCCCACTATAATGTCGACACTGCTGCGCTGCACTCGCCTATCACCGACACCATCTACGAGACCGCCACCAGCCTCAGCCGGCAAAATTGAGTTTTGATTAGGAGCAGTATCATCATCCCAAGCCACCGCCTATCAGATAGTACGGGTCAATTATCAGCGTTGACGACACTAAATTTCTGCCCCCTCCTTCCCATTGATCTGACCTGCACTCCAGCCTCCAGCTCTCTTGACGACCATGTCTTATTTCATTGCCCCCCTTCTAGCTAGCTGCCTGCACGCCGCTAACACACTTCTATCTGGGTTATTATGGGTTTCATTGCGCCCTGTCGGACATTCTGATGTGAGCGCAGATAGCCGAAAACAAATTGGGGTAAGATGGGGTCTGTTTTCATTTCTTGCTTGGTCGTCACTGACGTTCCCCCATAGAATAAGTGGACAGATAAACATACCTGATCAACCTGCGTAGTCTCTGCTACTTCGCAAGAAAGAATCCCTGTTTTGGACACAGAGACGTGTCTCGGGAAGGTGATAAATGTTTTGAATGGAAGCCGATATATCACCTTCTTCATGATTGATTTTTGTTCTAGCCTTACCATTGCAGTGTAGTTTATATAAGTGGCACAGTGGTATCGCGTTCGCTTCGTGTCAAGTAAACCCGAAACCTGGGTACAGGGGATTTTTTTCCCTCTCATTCTGCACTAGGCCTTAACGGTCTGAACGTGGAGTCTTTCGGATGAGACGATAAACCGAGGTCCCCGCGTGTGCCCCATGCACTTAGCATACGTTAAACCCAGTGGCAACGAAAAAGTTGTCATTTGGTCAAAATTTACCCCCCCCCCCCCCCCCCCCCCCATCAGTGACAAAAAAATCGCATGCAAAAAAAACCCAAAAAACAAAATGGGTGGCGCGCCTCTGGCTGCAACGCGCTCTCCAGGTGGGAGCAACCCGAATTTCACAGACTCGTCTGTGACTATAAAGTACCTAATACCTAATACCTAATTGCTAGGCTTGCATCTCCGCACTCTTCTCAAGCCCCCACACTGCAGTTGATTTGTTGTATCTGGCGTATGACGGTCAGTTGACTGAGATATAGGAGGCTTCTTTTGAAATACTATTTTAACAACGCATGCGTTGTCTAGACGCGTAGGAAGCTGCTATACTGTGTAATGTATGCAATTAAAACTCTTTGAACAAAGTAAACGTGGTTAACATTAACGAAGTAGAGTTTCTCCTCCTTATTAGGGAGGCAAAGGCAGAACCCAGCCGAGGACAGCTGTTTCGACTCTAGGGAGTCTCATCAGCTCGGCACTGGATGGGGTCTTAACCTACCAAGGTGGAACTACTCTCCCCTCAACAAGATGATTGTTCCACAAATTGAATGTTTCTTCCTGTATATTGGTAAAAGTCTCCAAAAAACAACAACCACCTCTCAAGTAAATTAGAAATGAAAATAACTTTTGAGCCCTATAGGCTGGAGGGAATGGTGCCAGCAGTAAACTGATTTTTTTTATACCTATATATATAAACGATCAAGAATTGAAGAAGGAAAAACAAACACACCATTAAATCTTTCCTCTTATATATATAGTTTGCTTTAATAAAACATTTTTTGTGCCTAATTTATGTGTTTGTGAACCTAAGAAAGAAACTGAATTACTTTATTTTTAACATTACGATTTGTTCTGTGTTCTGAAAAGAATAAAAGAAAATAATGTGCTGATTTACTTTTTCTCCCAATGGGGGAGATAGACAATGCCTATGCAAAGACAGCTGTTTCGTCTTGAGAAAGACTCTTCAGTCTGCATGTCGGCCTGCAAAGAATGTCCACAGTGAACATTCAAACTGAGCTAGAAGACTTTCTCCAAGAGAATGGTTGTCCTCTTTGCACCAGATTGAAAGTCCACAATAAAAGCAAACCAGCACTTAATTCAAAAGAAATGGTAAAAATCTTATGTAAAATAATAATGTTCTAAAATTACAATCCCTCGAAGAGAGTAGAAGAGATGGGATGCCATGTTGGTGGATCCAGTGAAGGATTCAAAAGGGGAGGTCATAGAAATCGTTGTAAACACCAACCTACTCCAGGTGAGGAGGAATGTAGAGAGGTGTGCCTGGATCAGGTAGACTGATGCGCGTTCCTTCTTCATAGTATGATAATATAAACAATCAAGAATTGAAGAAGAAAAAACAAACACACCATTAAACCTTTCCTCTTATATATATAGTTTGCTTTAATAAAACTTTTTTTGTGTCCAATTTATGTGTTTGTGAACCTAAGAAAGAAACTCAATTACTTTATTTTTAGCATTACGATTTGTTCTGTGTTCTGAAAAGAATAAAAGAAAATAATGTGCTGATTTACTTTTTCTCCCAATGGGGGAGATAGACAATGCCTATGCAAAGACAGCTGTTTCGTCTTGAGAAAGACTCTTCAGTCTGCATGTCGGCCTGCAAAGAATGTCCACGGTGAACATTCAAACTGAGCTAGAAGACTTTCTCCAAGAGAATGGTTGTCCTCTTTGCACCAGATTGAAAGTCCACAATAAAAGCAAACCAGCACTTAATTCAAAAGAAATGGTAAACATCTTATGTAAAATAACAAAAATAATATTGTTCTAAAATTACAATCCCTCGAAGAGAGTAGAAGAGATGGGATGCCATGTTGGTGGATCCAGTGAAGGATTCAAAAGGGAGGTCATAGAAATCGTAGTAAACACCAACATACTCCCGGTGAGGAGGAATGTAGAGAGGTGTGCCTGGATCAGGTAGACTGGTGCGCTTTCCTTCTTCGTAGTATGATAATATAAACGAGACACACAGGACACTTGGCTTTTTACGATATGATGATTGCAATGTGCGCGCTAAACGGACGCAGCCCTTTCCTTCCCACTCTCCTTCTGGACTTTTTTTCTTCCACCTTTTGCTTGCTTTCCAGAAGACAAAGTTAGACTTACTGGACGAACATGTTTAGAGATTGACTGGCCGCCATTTTGTTTTTAAATCTGGCTGTTAATCTCTCTCTCTCCAATTAAACAGACAAAAACAAGAGCTGCAGTTTCCCGGAGAGAGAGAGAGAGAGAGAGAGAGAGAGAGAGAGAGAGAGAGAGAGAGAGAGAGAGAGAGAGAGAGAGAGAGAGCCCTGTGGAGTCCAGCGTACAGGCCAAATGATGATAGAGTGTCTCAGAAATCATTGGCAGCAATAGATAGAGGTCTGTGGCAGCAATGCGGACGATGATAATGACACTGGTCTGCACTGGCCTACCACAGTCACCATCTATGAGACTACCTTCCAGCCCTAACCTGGCTAAATTGAGTTTTGATTAGGAGCAGTATCATCCTCCCAGGTCGCTGCTTATCAGATATTACGGGTCAATTGTCAGCGTCG
>CM065684.1:30149200-30156700 GCA_017654935.2 Phymorhynchus buccinoides
AGAGAGAGAGAGAGAGAGAGAGAGAGAGAGAGAGAGAGAGAGAGAGAGAGAGAGAGAGAGAGAGAGAGAGAGAGAGAGAGAGAGAGAGAGAGAGAGAGAGAGAGAGAGAGAAACGTGTCACCCAGCAATTTACCTCCTAGGATCCTTCTTCCTCCCACCCACCCACCCAGGTTAGTGTCTACCAATAGGATCCAGCAGTCCCCACCTTGTTTCTTCATTGTGTAAGAAGAGATGGTGTGGACACATTGATTAATGCTATTTAGCTTCAAGGAAAAAACCCCAACAACAATCGTACATCCACAGAGCGTGCGTAGACTTACTGTTGGCGTCCACTTCCATTCCGTGATGATAGAGAGATACCAAGAAATTCAGTTGATCAAATATCAACTGGTATAAACTCGAGCCAAAACAATGTTGACATTTCAATTTACAAATTAAAAAACCCCTCAGTCTTTATTTTTGAATATGACAGCACTCACACATTCATATATTAACAAATAAAACAATGTGAGTGACACTGTTTTAAATAGAAAGATTGTGTTGTCATGAACAAACAATAAGAACTGCATCAAATTGAACTAGCAGCAACAGAAAGTGTAAAACACCTTGTAATTGTTTTGCAAAATATGTACATAACATACACTAATAGCAAACTTTTGTGTGTCTTCAGTTTGAGGTTGCCTCCCCTTAAAACGTTGTATCAAAAGAGATCACTAGAATGGGCCAGAAAATTGTTCATTCAGCAATTATGACATTGTATTAATGTAACCAAAGAGTGCTACATATTGAAATAGCAATAACATGTTTGTTAAACAATCCTAACATTGTGACTAAAGAGTACTACTGAAAAGGGCCATAACTTTCGTGTTAAAAAAAAGTTAAGGAGTTGGTTTTCCTGACAAAATGCCTCTTAACAGTTAACTGACTTTTCTTTTGCTGGAAGCAGAAGTTGATTATATCAGTTAACTACTTAACTGGAATAAGAAAAGACAGTTAACTTCTTAACTGGTATCTTAAAGCCAGTTACGTAGTTAACTAGTATTTTATCAATTTTGAGCCCCATATAACTGTCGCTATGTTTTGAGGCGCAGAATCTATGCAGTCCCAGGGGAGCGAGTCTTTGTTAGGCCACCAGGAGGCAACCAACCTATCGAGGAAGAACCAGACTTTGAGACTTTGTCGTAAACACAAAGAGGATAGGGTTAAGATCAGCCTAGGGTTATTGTCATGAAACTGACAGAAACCAGACTTTGAGATCGAGAGTAGTAAACACGAAGAGGATAAGGATAGGCTAAGAGGATAGGGTTAGGATCAGCTTAGAATTGTGAAACTGAAAAGAATCAGACTTTGACATTGAGAGTCGTAAACATGAAGATAATAGGGTTAGGATCAGCCTAGGGTTGTTGTTATGAAACTGAAAGAAAGAAGAATTTGACTTTTGAGATAGAGTCGTAAACACGAAGAGAGTAGGGTTAGAGCCAGCCCAGGGTTGTTGTCATGAAACTGAAAAGAACCAGACTTTGAGATCGAGTCGTAAACACAAAGAGGATATGGTTACGATCAGCCTAGGGTTATTTTTAATAAAACTGACAGAAACCAGACTTTGACGTTGAGACCGTAATCACGAAGAGGATAGGGATAGGATCAGCCTAGGGTTGTTGTCATTGAACTGAAAAGAATCAGACTTTGAGATCGAGAATCATAAACATGAGAGAGGATAGGGTTAGGATCAGATTAGGGTTGTCATGAAACTGAAAAGAACCAGACTTTAAGATCGAGAGTCGCAATCATGAAGATGATAAGGTTAGGATCAGCCTAGAGTTGTTGTCATAAAACTGACAGATACCAGACTTTGAGATCGAGAGCATTAACATGAAGAGGATAGGGTTAGGATCAGCCTAGGGTTGTTGTTGTGAACTGAAAAGAACCAGACTTTGTGATGGAAAGCCATCAAAGTGAATAGGATAGGGCTAGGACCAGCCTAGGGTTGTTGTCATAAAACTGAAAGAAACCAGACTTCGAGATCAAGAGTCATAAACACGAAGAGGATAGGGATATGATCAGCCTACGGCTGTTGTCATTAAACTGAAAAGAACCAGACTTTGAGATCGAGAATCATAAACACAAAGAGGATAGGGGTAGGAGCAGCCTAGGGTTGTCATGAAATTGAAAAGAACCAGACTTTGAGATCGAGTGCTGTAAAAATGAATATGATAGGGCGAGGATCGGCCTAGAGTTATTGTCGTGAAACTGAAAGAAATCAGATTTTGAGATCGAGAATCATAAACACTCAGAGTTTAGGGTTATCAGCCTAGAGTTATTGTCATGAAACTGGAAAGAACCAGACTTTAAGATCGAGAATCGAAAACATGAAGAGGATAGGGTTAGGATCAGCCTAGCGTTGTTGTCATTAAATTGAAAAGAACCAGACTTCGAGATCGAGTCTTAAACACAAAGAGGATAGGGTTATTGTCGTGAAACTGAAAGAAACCAGACTTTGAGATCGAGAATAGTAAACATGAAGACAATAAGGATAGGATCAGCATAAGGTTGTTGTCATGAACTGAAAGAAACCAGACTCTGAGATCAAGAGTCATAAACATGAAGAGGAAAGGGTTAGGATCAGCCTAGGGTTGTTGTGAAACTGAAAAGAATCAGACTTTGAGATCGAGAGTCGTAAACATGAAGACAATAAGGTTAGGATCAGCCTTGGTGGTTGTCATGAAGCTGAAAGAACCAGACTTTGAGATTGAGAGTCGTAAACATGAAGACGATAGGGTTAGGATCAGCCTAGGGTTGTTGTTGTGAAACAGAAAAGAACCAGACTTTGAGATCGAGAGTCTTAAACACGTAGAGGATAGGGTTATGATCAGCCTAGGCTTGTTGTCATGAAACTGAAAAGAACGAGACTTTGAGATTGAGAGTCATAAACATTAAGATGATAGGGTTTGGATCAGCCTAGGGATGTTGT
Source organism: Phymorhynchus buccinoides (assembly GCA_017654935.2). Taxonomy (NCBI): domain Eukaryota; kingdom Metazoa; phylum Mollusca; class Gastropoda; order Neogastropoda; family Raphitomidae; genus Phymorhynchus; species Phymorhynchus buccinoides. The sequence continues at coordinate 30,152,172 of CM065684.1, forward strand.
AATGAAACTGAAAAGAACCAGACTTTGAGATCGAGAGTCCCCCCCCGTGGGGATACCGGGGGGTGTCTTTTGTATAAATAGTTCCCCCACCTTCTGGAAGTTCTGTGCTTGTAGCTTCCTCTAATCTGTTAATCTCTTTGACTCTGCCTTTTCCCTTTGCTTACTGTCATCTACTATCTTTCTGCCTTACCGGTCCATTCTCCTACCTTTTTTCACGAAACACTTTCAAAAACATTTCCTGCAGCCGAAGTCGGACTTGCTAGGCCTAACTATTTCTTAGTTCGGCGCATAACAGCAGCGTGACGCATCTGCTCTCATAATTGAGAGGAAACTGAGCGATCAAAGAAGAAGAAGAGAGATCGAGAGTCATAGACATGAAGAGCCTAGGGTTATTGTCAAGAAGCTGAAAGAAGCCAGACTTTGAGATCGAGGGTCGTAAACATGAAGAAAGTAGGGTGGTACTTAGCCTTAAGTTGTTGTTGAGAGGGAGAGGCAGAGAAGGACTGCAAAGGGGAAAGAACTAACGATATAGGCCTAGTCAATGACAAAAAGGAAAGGTCAAGAGACTAAGAAAGGCTAAGGAATAGTCAATTGATAAATGAACGTGAGGATAGAAGAATGTAAAATCCTGTACATGCATTTCTTCAAAAGAAAGTGTTTGATGAATTTATATTGCTAAGCAATATAGAAAGACAAAGTTTTGTTTCTAATATCCGAGTAATAGCAAAATGAACAGCTTTGCTTCACAGTATATTTCCTCCAAAGAGAATATCGTCTGCCAAATGAAATCCATTTGACATGATAGCACATTTCGCCCTTGTTTTGAGGCCCTGTAAAGGTTTTTCCCTTCAAAAAGGCGAGGCGTAAAAATATTAATTAAGTGTGCAGTCCTTTTATTTTTGTTTTTGTTATTATCTTGATGAATGCAGTTTTCTGTTTTGACAATGCGCTTGCTGTGATTTAGCTACAGTTTTGCAAAGGTTTAAGAATGGTGGTTGTACACATTTTTAAAAAAGTGCTAAAATGAAGATGAGGCCCTGTCAAGGGTTTTATCATCATACAATTCACGCCTCATCAACACATGTTTCTTACATAGAATAAGAAAAACCCAAACGAGTTTTCTTCACAATCCTCTTTGCAGAAGTGTAATAAGCAACTTTAATGTACAATCGTTTGGCTTTCAAAATTCTGCAAATTTTATGCATGCTATTCGTATGCTACATAATAATTTACGAATGTCGACATGCAAGTTTAAGCAGACGACACGAACTCTAGTGGGGTGGAGGGAGGGGGGGGGAGCAAACTGATACAGCGCAAACCGCAAATCGATAGCAAGGTCACCCAAATATTGTCTTTTGCTAACTCTGAATCCATGCATCCAGAGAGAGAGAGAGAGAGAGAGAGAGAGAGAGAGAGAGAGAGAGAGAGAGAGAGAGAGAGAGAGAGAGAGAGAGAGAGAGAGAGAGAGACGCAGAATCACAGCACATAACATGTTTGGGTCAGGACTCTGTTAGGCTAATTCATATTCATGAGGCTGGCAAGGATCGTGTGCGTCGCACGCACGTCGATGGTCGCACGTTCAATGAATAGGGAAGACAACTCTGATGACAAAACCTCCACGGACCAGCAAAAGTCACGTGACCCTCCATGGACCATTGCCCACGTGCAAAGAAATGCCTAAAATTAAAAATTAAAAAATATTAAAACAGTGAGAACGAATAATGTAGAAAACCAGAACGATGTCAGTGAAAGCAACACTGTGGTCATCAACAAGTCTTCATCACAATGTTAATGTTAAAGTATTACTCGACTTTTTGGTTGTTACTCGCTTTCCTGAAACATTCAATCGAAATGCACCCCCCCCCCCTCTCTCTCTCTCTCTCTCTCTCTCTCTCACTCCTCTCTCTCTCTCTCTCTCTCTCTCTCTCTCTCTCTCTCTCTCCTCTCTCTCTCTCTCTCTCTCTCTCTCCATAATTTTATTTCTTCCATAACAGTGCTATTATTCCGAATAATTGTAATTTGTCTCAGAATTGTCATTTTTTTTCGTAATCAATTCAAACCACCAATTCAAGTTCACTATTGCTCATTATTATCCATGTCTGCTTTTAATTCCCGTTTTGATTCTCTGTCAATTATTTCATGTGCCAATTTTTGTTTCATTTTCTTGACTTGATTGTTTTTATGTCAATTTGTATTTGCCTGATGCATGGTTTGAGTGTGTGAGTGAGAGGGCCAGGTGCAAAGAAGCTATTGTAGCTTATCCTTTTTACCCTCAATAAATCATTCGTATTCGTATTCTCTCTCTCTCTCTCTCTCTCTCTCTCTCTCTCTCTCTCTCTCTCTCTCTCTCTCTCTCTCTCTCTCTCTCTCTCTCTCTCTCTCTCTCTCTCTCTCTCTCTCTCTCTCTCTCTCTCTCTCGTCTCTCTCTCTCTCTCTCCTCTCTCTCTCCGTCTCTCTCTCTCTCTCTCTCTCTCTCTCTCTCTCTCTCTCTCTCTCTCTCATCTCTCGCCCTGAAAGGAAATACAGTAAAATCTAAACACCAGACACATGGGTGTCACTTCATTATAGCCATGTGACCTGGGAACGCAGAAGAAGATGAGAATCGTGGAGACAAAGTGATGAAATCCCAATGCAGCCCTTCAAGATCAACTCATCTCCTGCACGCAGAATAATGAAGGATTCTTTAAAATTAATGTCTCCCCGCTGCATTCAGCCAACACATTCTCGTGTAGGAGTTCATAGGAACAACGATTTGGAAGATTAAAAAAAGGGCTGGAGAATAAGGCAACAAAAAACCCACAGAACCCCACAAAAGATGACAGTAAGAAGAGGAAAAGCCAGAATTATGAACGCATTTTATGTCTCAGAATCTCTCTCTCGCACAGTCCAGTCCCTTTTGAGAATGCGAGAAAGGCGCCTGTCTGGACTCGAGGGATTTGGAGACAAAAGGCAGAGGAAAACACAGAGGATAACCGAATTGATGCCGCCACGTTCCAGAATGAATGTGCAGAGTCAAAGAGAGGTGAAGATTAGAGCAAGTTGTTAGCACAGAATTTCCAGAACGTGGAGGAACTGTTTGTCCTCAAAGATCCCTGGTATCCCCACGGGGGATGTCTCCACGATGAAATGTAAACAAGATAGCAGAACTAAATAAAGTGCACTCCCATTTCAATACTAAAAAGAAAGCAAAAATCACAAGATTCTGTAAAATATTTTATAATGAAAATAAAGAGGGAAACTAAATTGCATGCTCCTAATTATGAATTTCAAATTATGTCCTGGCTTTCATGAAATAACACGCACCAATAAAAGTCAAGGCAAAACATGTATCACGCTTGGCTCTTTCATGTGTTAAAATGTATCATATAATATAATATCTTATCATATCGTGTCATATACGGCATTTTAGGCTTTAACCCTTTCACCGCCAGCCATATTTCAGCCAAAAATGTTCATTAAATGTACCTGTAAAGAGAACAAAATCCATTTGCAGTATTGGGGATTCTTCTGTGACATACATAAAATAAGGTCTATCCTTACTTCCCAAAACAAAAACAATAGGGTCTTTGGATAATATACCCCAAGTTGATACCTTTTAGTGACATATGTGGTTACATCACTGTGGTGCTAAAATGCGACTTTGGCGGTGAAAGGGTTAAAATGACCTTTAGCCTTTCTATGTACGGGTACGGGTGTAACAATATCGAATAATTACATTCTTTGAAACATAAAAACACTATTTAGGTGACACGTTTAAACACTATAACAGCTTTGGCATAAAGCTATGCATTTTCATTCGCATAACCAGTGTCTTTGTAATTTACATATCAGATTCACCGTGCAAATGTTGATGTGGATTATCATTTGGTGAATCCGACATGAAGATCAACATCGAGGACCCGGGGAACTACTGCTTCTACTAAGATTCGTTAAGAGAATTTGACGAAATCATTAGTTATTGCTGGATATGATAAAAACATGCGCATTGATAATATTTTTTATTCCATAATGCTACATGCCAAACAATATATATATAAATGTAGACTGAACAGTCAGCCTCCTGTATTAAACGTTTTTGTCTGCAGGTTAAAATATCGTTTCAAAATCGAGGAATATATTGCACGCAGAAATATGGCATATGAAGACTTTACTTCCAAATGGTCACTGTACAAACCCCTTATTTCTTGAGGTACAAGGTAAATAACTGTAACGGATGCTTACTCTTATGTGTAAAACAGAGGTCTTATGGGTTTGTTTTTGGTTTGTTTGTTTTTTCCAAGGGACTTGTTGTTGGGTGTGTTTTTTTGTTGTTGTTTTTTCTTCTGTGATTTTGTAATCTACTTTTTTGTGTTGTGTTTTGGTACTGGCATCATAGTTTATATTAATACCCGCGTTTCTTAAAATATTTCCTTTTCGATTTAGGTGTTGATTTCATTTTTTTTCTTAGTCTGATATATATGTTTGTTTATGTATGTATGTTGTGTATGTATATGTATGTATGTATGTATGTATGTTATATATTTGTTTGT
>CM065684.1:30161700-30166700 GCA_017654935.2 Phymorhynchus buccinoides
TCTGGGGACTGGTGCTGTGCTGATTCTGTCCAGCGCTGTGTTTATAGGGGTGAGATGGAATCTGGTCTGTATGTTTGACCCCGAGACCAACAGCACGTCTCAAGTGGTCTCCTCGAGGAAGTTCTACCTCAGAAACAAGGCTCTCATGGACGCCTTCACTCTGTTTATAGGAACTCTCCAGCCGCTGATCTACGCCTCTGTCGTCACGGCAACGACAATCGTGACCTCAGTGAAGTTGAAGAAGATGGTGACGTGGCGAGAGCAAGCGTCTTCCTCCGCAATGTCCTCGCGGGAAGTGGCACTGACACGAACTCTGATCGCCGTGTCCATTCTCTACATCATCTGCTCCGTTCCTTCCATGGTCATGGGGATCGGGATCATGTTCGTGCCTGGCATGGCTCCGGGTGGACGCTACCACAACTTTTTCAATTTTGTGGTCAGTATGTTTGAACTGACTTCCTTCATCAACGCTACCTTCAATTTCTTCGTTTATTATTTGTTGGGTTCAAAATACAAGGAAACGCTGTATCGTATATTGGGATGTAGATTGCAGACAACAGAATCTGTGAACACTGATGGCAAATAGTGGACAGACACTCTTGACATTAATTATACAGGCCTTGAATCTAAGTAGCCACCTGATAGTTGGGTCATTTCCAGTAGTTCCGTGACTGTTGAGAGCGGAGGTCCGTTTCTCAGTGGATTTGACTTCTCTAAAGGTTAAATTAAAAACATTAGCTCCCATGCCTTTCGCAAAAATGTGGACATAACTTGTGAGAGCCCCAAATCCAAAATGGTCACCAACGGCCATTTTGAAAATCAACTTGTTACTTGTTTGGCTTAGAGTGCTGCACAGAACATGGTTTCTATTACTTTTTGGCATGGGGAATTCATATTTGGTGTTATTTTGATGATTTGACCTATTTCGTATGTTCAAATCCAAGATGGCCGCCGATTTTTTATCTCGGAAAGGTCAGTTTTGCAAAGTTGTCGTAGATCCTTTATAGTAGGCTCTCACGAGAGCTCTTTTTGTCCTGAGCTGAGTTATGAACAATGGAAGTAGAAGTAAGGATGCAAAGGTCATCGCAGAAGTAAAACAAAGTTCATTGTTTGTGGTTGAAGAGAGACACATTTTCGGATTTCAAGATACTGAAGATGAAAAGCCTATCCCATGATGTAATAGGTCTCTTTGCTTTCTCTGGAAAGTTAGAATGCAGCCAGTTGTGTGGAATCTGATAACATAGTAATACACTGACAAGCATTTGTCACATGAAGTTGAAGATGAAGTCAATCAGCATCCAGTTCAATCCATGGAAACGCTTAACAATTAACGTCGATTTGCAAGCTTACACTGAATAGCTCTGTATCTAATAGAACCTCTACACTTCTGAATCTGTTGAATCATCAGACTCACTCCTCTCATCGTCACTTCCACTTTCCTCTGAAGAGTCACAAAGTGTGAGCTGTTTGGGCAATGGGGGTTGGGTGTAGCGCACTGGTTGGCACTTCCCATTCTTCAGTTCCCAGCCATGACCAATTGGTGATGGATGGTCAAACAGGTTGTAATGAAGTTGGCAATATGTGATGTAGTTTGTTCTTTCCACATGGAGATTCAAGAAGTCGTCATCAGGTGGGAGGCGGATTGTACACTTCCTCTTCATCTTGTGCCACTTGGAAGCTCTGGCCTGCCTGCAGGTAGCATTGTGCTCTTTCACCATAGACACAGGAGAGAACAATGTTCTTCACATCAGCTCTAACACTGTCCTCCAAGTCAAGGCTTTCACAGACTTGTCCCAGGAGCTCTCTCGCCTTAGGATCAATGATCACCATCTCCAACACCTTCTTCTTCCCACGGCTATAGAACCCTGCGGTGTGGTCACTGCCAGTGATCACATGGAGAGGTATAATGATCTGTGAAACGTCTTCTGACAGCATGGCACGGCAGTTGATAAAGACATGCTTGCGTTTAATCAGTAGATCACCAGGGAGTTGTTGGGAGATATATGCTACTTGAACATACACGTCCTTGTCCTCGCTGTCGAGTACTACTGCCCCCTTGTAATTCCCAGTCCTGAGCGTGGCATAGGCAGAGAGCAGCATTGTATCAGCCTCTGGATGTCTGAAGATATAGTTCCCGTTTGCCACGCCAGTGCTGAGGTTGGCTGATGTTTCTCCCTCATAGTATATGACCTCACCCCTCACCCTAGCAACTTGTGTTTTCAACTGTTCCTTTACCAGCTTCTGCAGTCTGACCTTGTTTTCTTAACTGACCATGAGCTGGTTGAATGCAGCAGCTCCTGGGAACGTGTATTCGGGCTTAGAGAAAACATTTGGAATATGTGCATGTTTTGCTGCCCATCGATCGTGCTCATCATCCTTGATGCTGAATTGAAGGTCGTTGATGAGGATGACGTAGGGGCTTGCATTAGCGTGGCGTGAGAAGATGATCACGCAGATCTTATCCAGGTAGTCACTCCAGCGGTAGACCCAGCCATCCCGCTTCCTGGCCTCACGGTCCTCGGGTGTAGGGGTGGCTAGCCACCAGATCATCCCCATGTCGACGATGCTGATGTAGTTCTGTGGTTCCTGAGCAACTGGGTCTAGGTTGAACAGTTCCAACAACTTGCTCTTCATTGTCTTGCACATTGACCCATCTACGTTGTAGAGAGACAAGCACTCCTCAGTCACTGTCCTCTCAAGGACTGACTCAAGTTGGAATATGCCTGATCCCTCCGCAAGGTCCACCAGGGCCGCCAGTCCCGACCTCTCCATCTGAGCCACCTATATAGGTTCAACAAGTGGTGCAACAATCCGTTCGCTGGCAAAATTCTGCCTCTTATTCCTGTGGATGGTTGCGGTGAGGGGCTTGGTCTTGGTGAATACTCGCGCAGCAAAACATGCACATATTCTAAATGTTTTCCATAAGCCTGAAGACACGTTCCCAGGAGCTGCTGAATTCAACCAGCTCATGGTCAGTTCAGGAAACAAGGTCAACAGCTCACACTTTGTGACTCTTCAGAGGAAAGTGGAAGTGACGATGAGAGGAGTGAGTCTGATGATTCAACAGATTCAGAAGTGTAGAGGTTCCATTAGATACAGAGCTATTCAGTGTAAACTTGCAAATCGACGTTAATTGCTAAGCGTTTCCATGGATTGAACTGGATGCTGATTGACTTCAACTTCAACTTCATCTTCATGTGACAAATGCATGTCAGTGTATTAATATGTTATCAGATTCCATATAACTGGCTGCATTCTAACTTTCCAGAGCAAGCAAAGAGACCAATTACATCATGGGATAGGATTTTCATCTTCAGTATATTGAAATCCGAAAATGTGTCTCTCTTCAACCACAAACATTGCACTTTTTTTTAACTTCTGCGATGACCTTTGCATCCTTACTTCTACTTATATTGTTCATTACTCAACTCTCGTGAGAGCCTACTATGAAGGATCTACGACAACTTTGCAAAACTGACCTTTCGGAGATAAAAATGGACGGCCATCTTGGATGTGAACATATAAGAAATAGGTCAAATCATCAAAATAACACCAAATATGAATTCCCCATGCCAAAAAGTCATAGAAACCATGTTTTGTGCAGCACTCTAAGCCAAACCAGTAAAAAGTTGATTTTCAAAATGGCCGTTGGCGACCATTTTGTATTTGGGGCTCTCACAAGTTATGCCCACATTTTTGTGAAAGGCATGGGGCTAAAAATTTTTTATTTAACCTTTAGAGAAGTCAAATCCACTGAGAAACGGACCTCCCGCTCTCAACAGTCACGGAACTACTGGAGATGACCCAACTTATGAGTACTCTCAGTCTTGGCAGGGACATCCGGTACAGGTAAAATCTCTCTGGTCTTGGTAAGAGTCTTGACGTTCGTTTACAATACGTGGGTTAGGCAACGGTCCTGTCATTTGTAATCTATAAAACATACAGGTATAATGGAGGTAGCAAAGAAAACTTCATTCTTTAACGCATTTGTTTGTACACTATCATCCTGATGTCATGTCCTACGTTAGTGTATGACGTCATTGAAAATATGATGTAGGCCTAAAGCCTGTGACCCCAAACCGTAGATTATTGAGCTGCATACCCGTACTCTGGTTGTCCGGAATATAGTCACGGTAGATGGGTGACTCTCCCCACATGTAGGCCAAGAACGTAACATTATTGTGAAAAAATAAAGTTCCTTTTTATATTTTATTTTAAGTTGATTTCAAGAGGTTCAGGTTTCCTTGACATAGTAATGTAAAAATAAAATTGATCAGATTCTTATAACACGAATGAAAATCCGTTTAACGTCATCCGGTCTGAAACAGACACATATGGGACATTAGTAGATATAAAGATGGTGGGAACGATCCTGGAGGCAATGCCCGGATGCAGTGCAACTCCAGGAAAGTGAGACAGTGCCCGGAGGCAGTGCAACTCCAGGAAAGTCCCGAATTTGCAATGATACAGAAAATAACATATAGATTATAACTTTTTTTAGCCTTAAATACAGAAAATGACGCACTTTTTTTCGAGAATGCGTATAACATAATATAATTTCATATATTTCCTCATCACATTAACTTTTTTCAATATTAGTGAGAAGAACATTTTGTTGTGAAGGTCTACCTTATGCTTACTAAATCGTTTTTATTAATACATAATTTTTATAGGGAAAGATTAATACATTATTTTTATAGGGAAAGATTAATACTGTAAATTTTACAGCAGAGCTATTTTCGTAATGAAGATGACAAAATGTATTACTTACCAAATATAAACTAATTAAATGCACCACCAAAAGAAATGAAATAAGCTTACACTGTGTTGCTTGTTTTAAATACACAAATTTATTAAAATTTCAAATTTCATTAAAATGTTATCAGCAACTACATTCACCATTTTCTGTATTTAAGGCTAAAAAAGTTATAATCTATATGTTATGCTAAAATGTTTTCCAACCCAAACATGGCAACAATAGATAAACCGGACTTAAATCA
>CM065684.1:30171405-30186405 GCA_017654935.2 Phymorhynchus buccinoides
CTCTTGAGCATTCACACGCACACGCACACACACACAACACAAACGCACACACAGACAGACAGGCAGACACACACACACACACATACACATACACACAGAGTATCTATTCACACACACACAACACACACGCTGGGTGTGCACTCGCGCGCATACGCACACATAGTATCAATTAACTCACACATACACCCACGCACATGCACAGACACCTACAGACAGACATACAGACACACACACACACACACACACACACACCACATACACACACACGCATGCACACAATCGGGAAAGTCCATTAAAACACAGACACACTCACACACGTACACACAGACAGACATAGAAACAGACAGACACACACGCAGAGCCAGACAAACAGACACACACACACGTGCCCGTGCAAAGAGAGAGAGAGAGAGAGAGAGAGAGAGAGAGAGAGAGAGAGAGAGAGAGAGAGAGAGAGAGAGAGAGAGAGAGAGAGAGGAGAGAGAGAGAGAGAGAGAGAGAGAGAGAGCATATGTCTGAATACAAACATGCATACATACATACGGGTGATGTCGTTGAACAGAATCATAAACTTCACGTACAAAAAAACCTTTGTTAAAAATCAGTTTAATTAGCGAGAAACATCAACATAACTTTCATGTAAAAAAGAAACAAGCCAACAATAACAACATATTGTTTTATTTAACAGGAGTTAAGTGGAGGACATGTACGTGAGCGTTGGAGTGGTAATACAAATAATCGGAAAAGATAAATCGAGGCTAGACCTACTTCTATGGTCATCTGCATCACTGCAGGGCTGTCTTCTGTCGAGTTTGCAGTGTCCCATTCGAAATAATAACAAGCGCCAGCTTTCACATCAATACCATCACCATCACAATACTACAGTATGGCATTGTCTTTTTATCAGAAAGACGTCTCTCCATTCAGTAGTAACATCACAGTGACTGCTTTGTACGAGCAGTCTTCTGAAGGAGGACCATTTCATGAGGAAACAATAACCATACCAGAAGGATGTCTGGTGTCGCAGCAGCAAACTAAGCCCGGGAGCTTCATCCCTTGGGCTAACCCAGACAACATCATCAGCGCGGAAACAGAGAAGGCCGTGGACACAGCAGTGGGAGCCGTGTGTCTGCCCATCCTGTTCCTCATCTCCGTCCCCTGCAACATCCTCAACATACTGGTCTTCTGCACACATGGCCTCAGGGAACGGATCAACCTCTGCCTCTTCGCTCTCTCGCTTGTCGATTTGCTCCACATGGTCAACAGCCTTCTGTTCAACGTGGACAGACTCTATCTTCCCTTCACTCAGGTTGAAGGTCCCGTTTTTCGATTCATCATAGACCATAATCTCATCGGATTCCGTCCTGGTGCAATATTTATGTCCGGTTTCATTTCCATGCTGATCGCTTGCGAGCGATGCCTGTGCGTGGTCAAACCGCTCCGCTCGCAGACGATTCTGAAAACTCAAACTACCGCCATCATTCTGGGGACTGGTTCTGTGCTGATTCTGTCCAGCTCTGTGTTTATAGGGGTGAGGTGGAGTCTGGTCTGTATGTTTGACCCCGAGACCAACAGCACGTCTCAAGTGCAATCAACGAGTAAGTTCTACCTCAGAAACAAGGCTCATATGGACGCCTTCACCCTGTTCCTAGCAACGCTCCAGCCGTTGATCTACGTCTCTGTCGTCACGGCAACGACAATCGTGACCTCAGTGAAGTTGAAGAAGATGGTGACGTGGCGAGAGCAAGCGTCCTCCTCCGCAATGTCCTCGCGGGAAGTGGCACTGACACGAACTCTGATCGCCGTGTCCATTCTCTACATCATCTGCTCCGTTCCCATCATCGTCCTAGGGATCGGGATCATGTTCGTGCCTGGCATGTTTCTGGGTGGACGTTACCACAACTTTTTCAATGTTATGATCAGTATGTTTGAATTGAATTCTTACATCAACGCTACCTTCAATTTTTTCGTGTATTGTTTATTGGGATCAAAATACAAGGAAACGCTGTGTCGTATATTGGGATGTAGATTACAGACAACAGAATCTATGAACACTGATGTCAAATAGTGGACAGACACTCTTGACATTAATTATACAGGCCTTGACTCTAAGTATCCACCTGAATACTCCTAGTCTTGGCAGGGACACCCGGTATGGGTAAAATCTCTTAGCAAAATAATGCGTTAAATAATGAAGTTTTATTTGCTGCATGTTTTATAGATTACAAATGGCAGGACCGTTGCCTGAACAACGTATTGTAAACGAATTTCATAAATCTTACTAAGACCAAAGAGAATATGATGTAAGCACCTGTGACCAAAAACTGTAGATTGTTGAGCTGCATTTTCTTACTTTGGTTGTCGCTAGCTACTCATCCCCTACCCCACCCCCCTATAATTATATATTTGTAATTGGCGATCATGTTTTTAAAACTAGTTTGTGTTACCAATTTATAAGTCCCACGAACATTTGAAAGAAAATGATTAGTCCTGAGAATGTGCTAGAGGTCTTGCAGGTGTCATATATTTAATGTATTTCAGTATTAATAACTTTCCCCTTTCCCCTATCATTGCCAGCCCTCCATTTCCAAACACAACCCAAAATCCCCACCGTCCCAACCCCCTTGCACATTCATTCTGGAACGTGGTGGCATCAATTCGGTTATCCTCTGTGTTTTCTTCTGACATAGTTACGTTATTGTTTATCGTCCTCTCGGTCCAACTGGACACATGTGGGACTAGTACAGATTTCGATTGGGGCCTCACTGACAGAATTATGAACGCATGTTATGTCTCAGAATCTCTCTCTCTCTCTCATCTCTCTCTCTCTCTCTCTCTCTCTCTCTCTCCTCTCTCTCTCTCTCTCTCTCTCTCTCTCTCTCTCTCTCTCTCTCTCTCTCTCTCGCACACAGTCCAGTCCATTCTGAGAATGTGAGAAAGGCGCCTGTCTGGACTCGAGGGATTTGGAGACAATAGGCTTCTGTTAAATCAGACATGCTATTTTCATCAAAGCACACACACTATCCTCAAGAGAGCCGGTTACTACCGGTTTCCTTTTTAATCAAGCTAGCCTGTTTGGTGACAGTAAAATAATTTTGGTTTATTTCGTTGTTGTTTTTCTGTGTGTGTGTGTGTGTGTGTGTGTGCGTGTGCGTGCGTGTGCGTGCGTGTGCGCGCGCGCGCGCGCGCGCGCGCGTGTGTGTGTGTGTGTGTGTGTGTGTGTGTGTGCGTGCGTGCGTGTGTGTGTGCGTGCGCGCGCGTGTGCGTGCGTGTGCGTGCGCGCGTGCGCGCGCGCGAGCGCGTGTGTGTGTAGTATCATATTAAGAAAATCGCCAAAGGATGCACATTTAAATATATGGATTTAAAATATTTCTTGAGGACAAAAAAGAGGAATGCCTATCAGAAAGCAGTGGCACGGTTTGTTTTAATAAAAAAAAGTTAAATGTTACTTAACCGGTACACTGTAAGGCCGGGTTCACATTAGACGCGTAAGTTCCGTATGGAAAACCCTAAATAAGTGGAAGAAAGAAGGATAAAAGTTTACGCATATAGGGGAAATTCGGACACGTGCGCAAATCTGTTCCCTTCTTTGTTTCACTTATTTATGGATTGCGCACGGGATTTCCGCATGGAATATCCGCTTATGTGTGTACACGGCCTATCTGGAGAGAGAGAGAGAGAAGAGAGAGAGAGAGAGAGAGAGAGAGAGAGAGAGAGAGAGAGAGAGAGAGAGAGAGAGAGAGAGAGAGAGAGAGAGAGAGAGAGAGAGAGATTCAAACAATTCCGCATGGAATATCCGCTTATGTGTGTACACGGCCTATCTGGAAGAGAGAGAGATGAGAGAGAGAGAGAGAGAGAGAGAGAGAGAGAGAGAGAGAGAGAGAGAGAGAGAGAGAGAGAGAGAGAGAGAGAGAGAGAGAGAGAGAGAGAGAGAGATTGCATTCATAAAGGCGCTCTCTGAGGTCGAGTAGACAGACATATTAGTGATGTTCTACCTCGGAAATCAGTGGCAGCAATACATAGAGGTCTGTAGCAGCAATGCTGACGATGATAATGACACTGGCCTGCACTGGCCATGGTGGTGACTTTGATAGGCCAGTGCAGAGTATGGCTATCAGAAATCAGTGCCAGCAATACGTAGGGGTCTGCATCAGCAATGCTGACGATAATAATGACACTCATACTCTGCACTGGCCTATCAAAGTCACCACCATGAGACGCCCACCCGCCCTAACTTGGCTAAATTGAGTTTTGATTATGAGCAGTATCATCATCCCATGCCGCTGCTTATCAGTTATTACGGGTCAATTGTCAGCGTTGACGATGCTTAATTCCTAATCTCCCCCCCCCCCCCCCACCTCTACACCCATAATTCACTCCCCTCTCCTACTCCCCTTTCCTGACCCACACTTTGCTGCGCGAACTAACTCGAATCTTCGTCTTTCTTGCGAAGCGCCAAAAAAACTACATGCACAGCTTGGTTCTTAAATGAGCTCTTCTGATGGCAATACGGGAAATTACACTCCTGGATTATTACGCTTAATAATCAATTAGAAGGCATATTATTTATTTTTACGCTCGAAGGCAAAAAAGAAAGAAAGATAAAGAGACGGAAAGAATGAGTGAGCAAAGCTGTCGTATGCCCAAATCCCTTCAATAATGGAAAGCCACCTGGTGCCGAGGGCTCAGGTCCATAACTCCACCTAAACAGTTCCTCTTTTTTTCTTGCAGACTTGCTACCCGGCCTGTCCAACACAAAGATGGCTCAAGATAGCCGGGAACAAATTGGGGTACGATGGGGTCGACTTTCCTTCTTTGGATATCATTGGTTTGCCTGATAATATATTGCTCTCATTGGACAGAGGACCATAGCAGCTCAATCTTCATGATTATTGTTTTGTTCTTATTTCACCCTGAGTGTTTTGGAAAGGGGCTAGACATGGGTCATCGATGTATGACACAGGTTTGGTTGTGTCAGATATATATCACGATTCATGATCTGCAAAATATTAGATTGTTTGCTGTGTATGTCGTTGTCTAAATTGTATGTGTGGAGATAGTGTAATGATTTGATCGATTTAATTTTAAAGTCTGTTCACAACAATGGTGATATTAGACTTTTTTTTAAGAAAACCCAACGAAAACATACATAACAAAAACAACGACAACAACAACAAATCAATTAATTAAAATGAGGGGGGAGGGATGTGTGTGTGTGTGTGTGTGTGTGTGTGCGTGTGCGTGTGCGTGTGCGCGTGCGCGTGCGTGCGCGTGCGTGCGTGCGCGTGCGTGCGCGCGTGTGTGTGTGTGTGTGTATGCGCGCGCGTGTGTGTGTGTGTGTGTGTGTGTGTGTGTGAGTGAGTGTGTGTGCGTGTGTGCGTGCGTGCGTGCGTGCGTGTGTGTGTGTGTGTGTGCACACCTATGTATGTGAGTGTGCTTATCAACAAAAATATAAAACCGCAAACTAACGAATGAACAATCTCAGAACTGGATATAACGGAGATGGTGTAAATAATGTCCTAACATTGCTGTATTTTGAAGTGTTGCTCTTGCCACGTTTTTCAACTGAATAATTATGTCTTGATTTAAAATGTATTCAAAATGCGTTCTGCTTTTACCAGATTCATATTTATCTGGTTTGTTTATTACAACATTGCAGTGTTATTTGTTCATGTGCAAATTTAGAGTGGCACAGTGGTACCGCGTTCGCCTCGTGTCAAGTAAACCCGAGTTCGAACCTGGGTACAGGGGATTTTTCCTCTCACTTTGCACTAGGCCTTACGGTCTGAACATGGAGTCTTTCGGATGAGACGATAAACCGAGGTCATGTGTGCCCATGCACTTAGCACACGCTAAGCCCAGTGGCAACGAAAAAGTTGTCATTTGATGAAAATTTACCCACCTCCCCCTTTCCTTCCTCATCAGTCACACAAAAATCGCATGCTAAAAAAAAACAAAAACGGTGGAGCGCCTCTGGCTGCGGCGACGCGCTCTCCAGGTGGGAGCAACCCGAATTTCACAGATACGCCTCTGTGACTATAAAGTACCTAATACCTCATATATTTTGTTGTTAATGTGTTTATTGTGGTGATTCTTGTGTGCACCTAGCTGCAGTTTCTTTGTTAACAGCCTCTCTTCTTTCAAGTCCTCCCTCAAAACAACTCTCTTCAAAACATAATCTTTCTCCTCCTCCTCCTGCAAAGGTTATCCATTGAGTCATGTGTGTGCGTGTGCGCGCGCGCGCGTGTGTGTGTGTGTGTTGTGTTGTGTGTGTGTGTGTGTGTGTGTGTGTGTGTGTGTGTGTGTGTGTGTGTGTGTGTGTGTGTGTGTGTGTTTGACCTCAAGTTCGTGTGAGTGTTTTGTGTGTTGTCTAGCTTTTCATTTTGTTAGTATTGTTTTCATCATGATTGTAAGCGCTTAGGACTTTTGTTAAGATTAAGCGCCCTAAATATTCATTATTATTATTATTATTATTATTATTATTATGAGATAATAAAGTTGATTTGGATTTGGATTTGGATGTTTTTCTCTCCCTTCCCTTTCAGTCATTCGACAGTGCGCCTTTGTAGCTAACTCTTTCCACATCACTCTAGCTCTTCCAGAAATCGCATCATCTCGGAACATGTAATGGCATTCATTCTTTGAAGCTCTGGCACTTCATGGTCATTTATTTTCTCCCGCACCGCACGCAAACTCATCTTGAATCTTGCATGGACAAAAGGGACAGATTGTCACATTCTCACTGAAAGACAGAGAGAGAGAGCGAGGAGCGTTGGCCGAGCATGTACCCAATGGATGGTCACACAAATAAAAACAGAAGCATGAAATACGAACTGGATGATATAATCTTTTGAATCAACAAAGTATACAAAATAAACAAATCAATAAACGTGCGCTTAAAAGAAAAGTGATTTGATAAAATAAATAAAGAAAAATGATTAGTCTAAACTTAGGCAATAATTAAACAAAATAAAAGTTATTTAAAGACACAGACTCACTTCACTACACACACACACACACACAACCTTTCACCACCCTGGTCCACCACGCACTGCCGGATCCCTCACACACACACACTTCAGTCTCCATCAACTTATTAACTATTCTCCCGCCAAAAACTGACATCCAATCAAACTACAACAAGAATATCTCCATCAAACCACAAGCACGCACACTGTCACGAAATCCCCCGCTCTATCTTGATCAGAGATCGGGAGAGGGAAAACGCGAACCCCGAGGAGAGTCTCGCACGCCCAAACAGACAAACTCACAGGAGAAGGCACACGCGCACACCAGAAATACAATACAAAACAAGACTATTTATTATAATCAAGCAGACACACACGTACACAATTCAATGCACTCAACGTTTAACAAATTATCTACATATTATACATGGCATTCAAAAGTTTGTCCAAGGAATAAACTAAAGCCGGCAACTTAACTAATTAACTAAAAGAAAGTTTGTATGCAGAAACACAAATTGAAGAGAAAACGACGAAAGGGCAGACGAAGAAGAGATGTCCAACAGCAAAGCGTCCGAAGAAGAGGAAGAAGAAGACAGGGGGAAAACTAAAGTCAGTAGAAGAAAAGCTGACGCCCCTCCTAGGGCAGACTACAGCAGCTGAAACAGAAGAGGAGAAACGGCAGAGGTCGCCCCCAGACTCCTCAACAGGAACGGTCGAAGCCTGGCCCAAACCCACAGACAGGCCCACGGATCGGGCCTAACACGGGGCCAGACGGAAAGGCGTGCGGCCTCTCACAGCCGGAAACGGAGAAAAGTGGTTGACCGGGCGGTCAACCAGGCAGCAACAGGTCAGGTCGGGAAACACGACCAAAGGCACCACAGGAACCCAGGAACGCAGGAACACAGGTACCCAGGTACAGGATCAGGTTCAGGACTGTAGGAAAAACCAAAACAAAAACCTGGTTTTGAACACCCAGAGTAACAACAGTTTTGTGTTTCCCCAAAAACAAATTCCCCAACAGTCCTCTTCAGGGATGTAAAAACCCACCCTCTTTAAACTTGGTTCTCTCCAAGAACCCAAAAACGCTGAACAACATGTTCTTTACAATCCTTTTCACACGACTCAGTCTAGGGGTAATATTTCATCAAAAGGATTAACTAAAAGGTTTCACTTTTTCTGGAACAACAAGGCTTTCATACATTTAGAAAATTCTAGCTTTTCAAATACAAAAATTAACAATTAAATTCTTCTGAAAATTTTACAGCTTTTCAGATACAAGAATGGACACTTAAATTCTTCTGAAAATATTACATAAAATGTCACCACCAAAAATATGTGTTTTCCATTCTCATTTCTTCCAGAAGGCGGATGAACTACAGGAAAAGAATGTATTTCCCCCAAACAACATCCACAATGTACTTCAAAAAGTCAAAAAGCCTTGAAAACATTAATGACACTTTCTCTCAAAAATGAAAACAGAAACGGGGATGAACGCTTTACAAAGCCCCTATCAGCATAGCTAGAAGCGCAACTGGAATAACCCTCTGTTATCCAGCTCTCCGCAGAGTCTCTTCATACCTAATTCAGCTAGGACGATGACCGCGAGGCTAAACATAGGCCGCAAGGCTAAACATAGGCCGCGAGGGTAAACATATACCGCGAGACTAAACATAGGCCGCGAGGCTAAACATAGGTCGCGAGGCTAAACATAGGCCGCGAGGCCCACTATTTCCGAAACCGAACCACGCCCAAAAATGGAGCTCACAAGTTGAGCTCTCGGAACAGAACACTTGCAGCTTGAGTTATATCCCGCAACAAGGAATAATGCGCGCGCGTGCACGCATTTAGGATTCTGAATCTCTGTGAACTCAAATACACTTTGCACCGGTCATAGGGATCGGGATCATGTTCGTGCCTGGCATGGGTCTGGGCGGACGTTACCACAACTTTTTTTCAATTTTGAGGTCAGTATGTTTGAACTGACTTCCTACATCAACGCTACCTTCAATTTCTTCGTGTATTGTTTGTTGGGATCAAAATACAAGGAAACGCTGTGTCGTATATTGGGATGTAGATTGAAGACAACAGAATCTGTGAACACTGATGGCAAATAGTGGACAGACACTCTTGACATTAATTATACAGGCCTTGAATCTAAGTAGCCACCTGAGTACTCCTAGTCTTGGCAGGGACATCCGGTATGGGTAAAATCTCTTAGCAAAATAATGCGTTAAAGAATGAAATTGTATTTGCTGCATCCATTATACCTGTATGTTTTATAGATTACAAATGGCAGGACCGTTGCCTAAACAACGTATTGTAAACGAACTTCAAAAGTCTTACCAAGACCAAAGAGATTAATAAGGGGTGAATGCCAGAACTGCCCATCTGTGCTCTTTATTCCTTTTGAGATAGACCATTCTGGCAGGCACCCCTCGTAATATGATGTATGCACCTGTGACCAACAACTGTAGATTGTTGAGCTGCATTTTCTTACTTTGGTTGTCACTAGCTACTCATCCTACCCCACCCCCTATAATTATATATTTGTAATTGGCGATCATTTGTTTTAATGCTTTGTGTTACCACTTTATGAGTCCCACGAACATTGGAAAGAAAATGAGTAGTCCTGAGGTGTCTTGCAGGTGTCAGATATTTAATTTATTTCAGTATTAATAACTTTCCCCTTTCCCCTATCATTGCCAGCCCTCCATTTCCAAACGCAACCCCACTCCCCACCGCCCCAACCCCCTTGCACATTCATTCTGGAACGTGGCGAATCGGTTATCCTCCGTGTTTTCTTCTGACATAGTTACGTTATAAAAAAAAAAAATTTGTTTTTAATTTGCTTATCGTTCTCTCGATCCAACTGGACACATGTGTAACACATGTACAGATTTCGATTGGGGCCTCTCTGACATATAATTATGAACGCATTTTATGTCTCAGAATCTCTCTCTCGCACAGTTCAGTCCCTCCTGAGAATGCGAGAAAGACGCCTGTCTGGACAGTGAAAGAATTTTGGTTTATTTCGTGGGTTTTGTTGGGTCTGTGTGTGTGTGTGTGTGTGTGTGTGTGTGTGTGTGTGTGTGTGTGTGTGTGTGTGTGTGTGTGTGTGTGAGAGAGTATTTGCGTGCGTGCGTGCGTGTGTGTGCGTGTGCGTGCATGCGCACGTTTGTGCGTGCGTGCGCGCACGCGCGCGGGTGTGTGTGTTGTATCCTATTAAGAAAATATCCAAAAGATTAAAGTTTGAAGATATTGATTTAAGGTATTTGTTGAAGACAAAAAAAGAAGCATGCCTATGAGAAAATACTCATATAAGCAGTGGCACAGGTTTGTTTATGATTTTACTTAGCCAGCACATTGTAATTGGAAGAGAGAGAGAGAGAGAGAGAGAGAGAGAGAGAGAGAGAGAGAGAGAGAGAGAGAGAGAGAGAGAGAGAGAGAGAGAGAGAGAGAGAGAGAGAGAGAGAAAATTACATTCATAAAGGCTCTCTGAGGTCGTGTAGACAGACAAATTAGTGAGGTTCTTCCTCGGAAATCAGTGGGAGCAATAATTATAGGTCTGCAGCAGCAATGCTGACGATAATAATGGCACTGATACTCTCCCAGGTGCATTCAGCCAACATATTATCGTGTAGGAGTTCATAGGAACAACGATTTGGAAGATAAAAAAAGGGCTGGAGAATGAGCCAATAAGGCAACAAAAAAACCCACAAAACCCCCACAATAGAAGAGGAAAAGCCAGAATTATGAACGAATTTTATGTCTCAGAATCTCTCTCTCGCACAGTACAGTCCCTTCTGAGAATGCCAGAAAGGCGCCTGTCTGAACTCGAGGGATTTGGAGACAAAAGGCAGAGGAAAACGCAGAGGAAACCCGAATTGATGCCGCCACGTTCCAGAATGAATGTGCAGAGTCAAAGACAGAGTCAAAGAGAGGTGTAGATTAGAGCAAGTTGCTAGCACAGAATTTCCAGAACGTGGGGAACTATTTGTCCTGAAAGATCCCTGGTATCCCCACTGGGGATGTTTCCACGATGAAATGTAAACAAGATAGCAGACCAGATCTTTAATTTATACTCGGTAGTACAGAAGGTGTTAAGTAAGAAAGGTCAAAAGCTTTATATTGCCTTCGTAGATTTTCGCAAGGCTTTCGATTCCGTAGATCACGAAAACCTTTTAGAAGTAATGCCAGTAGAAGGGATAAGAGGAAAATTGTACTGCATCTTAAAGTCTATGTATAACTCTCTGATCTCCTGCGCTAAGATAAATGGTAAACACTCAGAATTTGTCCATTGTCCTAGAGGTGTATGCCAAGGGTGTGATCTAAGCCCAACACTTTTTTCACTATTCAGAAATCAACTCGCTAATCATATTAATGATTCAGGTAAGCACGGGGTGCAGTTATTGCCAGGTCTCTTAGAGTTCTTCATTGTTCTATTTACAGATGACATCGCTTTGTTGTCCACGACACCTTCTGGCTTACAACACCAATTAGATAATTTGAAAGCTTGCTGTATAAACCTAAACCTAGAAGTGAACAAAGAAAAAACTAAAATAATGGTATTTAATAATGGTATTTCACACAATTATTATTCTTTTACATGATATAGCAAACGGAGTATCATAATACTAAATTCCTGACTATCTTGGCTCTATCTTTTCCCAATAATATTTTATCCTATCTCACTATCTACCCTATCTTTGCTGAACTTATTTTCTTTCTTTTTCGTACTACCCCCTAAAGTGCAGCAGAATCTTCAGCGTGATGAAGTTGGCTGCCTAAGGCGAAGAAGAAGAAGAAGAAGACATCTTTCCAATAATGAGTATTGGTACTTTGCTAATCACAAACTCGAAGTTGTTTAAAGTTATTGTTATATCGGATATGCCTTCACTCCAAGGCTTAGTATCAAGCAAGGTACTGAATGTCTTGTTTCTAAAGCAAAAAAACACACCTTTTATCTGTGTAGAACTTTAAAAAAAGTGCAAAGCAATGACAAGAGAAACTTTCTTTAAGGTATTTGATTCAAAAGTTCAACCGATTTTGTTGTATGGCTCAGAGGTGTGGGGACATCAGAAACTTGATAACATTGAACAAGTTCATTTCATGGCCTGCAAATACTTTTTATATGTCCCTAAGCGTACCCCAAATAAATTAATATATGGTGAGCTTGAGGGGTACCCTCTCTTTGTGAATAGCTATGTTCGTTGTGTCAAATACTGGTTACGACTGCTAGGTATGGGTCAGGATCGATTACCTAATCAGGGCCTGTATTCACGTTGAGATAGCATGAGACTTAGCATCATGCTAACTTAGAAGCTCTTCCAAACGTCCTATTAAATCCTATAGGACATTGGAAGAGCTTCTAAGTTAGCATCATGCTAAGTCTCATGCTATATCAACGTGAATACAGGCCCTGGCCTATAAAATGTTAGTTAATATGGATAAAAACAACAAGACATGTTGGGCTAGTAGAGTTAAGGAAATTCTTAGTACATCAGGGTTCCACTTTGTTTGGCTCTCTCAAGGCGTAGGTGATGCTAGACTCTTTTTGAAGATGCTTAAACGAAGACTAACAGATATGTATGCTCAAGATTGGTTTTCTGCAATGAGAAACAAGGAAAGGTACGCGTTATATACTTCTTTTAAATCAACGTTTGAAATTGAAAAATACTTTACTCAAGTTGACATATATTGCTTCCGTGTAGCACTGTCTCAATTACGTTTGGGCGCACTTCCTTTAAATAACAACTTGCACAGATACAGTGAATCCCCAGTAAACAAATATTGTGTTTAGTGCAAGAATGTCATTGAAAATGAAAACCACTTCCTTTTAATATGTCCTCTGTAGTCTGATTTAAGAAGCAGATTCCTCAGTAACTCTGGTAATCAAACTGTACAATCAATTTGTTCTAGCACTTCATGCTCTTCTCAGAGATCGATAGCCAAGTTTGTTTTCCATGCTATTACAAGAAGGACATTTTATGTTGATTAATAATAACTTGATTTTGTTTTTTTCTTGTTTTCATTATTATGTTGACATAATAATTATGACAACGGACAAATGTATACTGATAACCGTGTTCATATATTTAGGTGATGGCATTCTTTAGTAAATTGATTATGGGGAGCATTGTTTCATGCCGTTACTTATTATTGCTATTATTGTTATTATTTGTTTTATTTTTCATATAAGTTATTAGATCAGTAATCTTTGAGCCCGTAGCGTATATTCAATTATTTTAAAAGTGGGTGTATGCTCGCCATATGTTTATGCTGCAGTTGTCATTGTGTATTGTTTCTCTAATATTTGTGTTTGCTTAGCGGTTAGTATAATTATGTGTGTTTATTTTTGTTTTGTTCCTGTTTTGTCTGTTATTTTTGTGTGTGTGTTTGTGTAAATGTGTTGTACATGGGTCAATGGCCAAAGTATATTAAACTGAACTCTGAAGTCTGAACTCTCTCTCTCTCTCTCTCTCTCTCTCTCTCTCTCTCTCTCTCTCTCTCTCTCTCTCTCTCTCTCTCTCTCTCTCTCTCTCTCTCTCTCTCTCTCTCTCTCTCTCTCTCTTTCTCTCACTCGCCTGATAGGAAAGACAGTAAAAACTAACAACCGGACACACGCGTGTCACACCCATTATAGCCATTTGACCTGGGAACACAGAGGAAGATGAGAATCGTGGAGACAAAGTGATGAAATCCCAATGCAGCCTTTCAAGATCAACTCATCTCCTGCACGCAGAATAATGAAGGATTCATTAAAATTAATGTTTGAAGGTGAAGATTATAGCAAGTTGCTAACACAAAACTTCCAGAACGTGGGGGAACTATGTGTCCTGAAAGATCACTGGTATCCCCACGCGGGATGTCTCCACGATGAAATGTAAACAAGATAGCAGAACCAAATAAAGTGCACTCCCATTTCAACGCAAATACTAAAAAAGAAAGCAAAAATCACAAAATTCTGTAAAATAATTTATAATGAAAATAAAAAGTGAAATTAAATTCTATGCTCCTAATTGCGAATGTCAAATTATGTCCTGGCTTTCATGAAATAACACGCACCAATAAAAGTCAAGGCAAAAAATGTATCACTCTTGGCTCTTTCATGTGTTAAAATGTATCATATAATATAATATCATATCATATCATATCGCATCATATACGGCATTGTGGGCTTTAAAATGACCTTTAGCCTTTCTATGTACGGGTAGGGGTGCAACAATATTGAATAATTACATTCTTTGAAACATTAAAAAAAAACCTCTTTAGGTGACACTTTTAACACTATAACAGCTTTGGCATAAAGCTATGCATTTTCATTCGTATAACCGGTGTCTTTGTAATATTCATATCAGATTCACCGTGACAATTTTGATGTGGCTTATCATTTGGTGAAACCGACATGAAGGTCGACATCGAGGACCCGGGGAACTACTGCTTCTACTAAGATTCGTTAAGATCGGTTCAATGGTTTAGGCTCGGTAAAGTGACATTTTGGTTGTGTTCACACCCACCCTCCTCTTCCCACACATCACACTAAACATGCTCGCATGTGCACGTGCGTATACATAAATAATATACAATTTATTTTTGTATTAATTGATTTTGGGTTTTTTGTTTAGTCACAGAGACTCGTATCTCTCTCTCTCTCTCTCTCTCTCTCTCTCTCTCTCTCTCTCTCTCTCTCTCTCTCTCTCTCTCTCTCTCTCTCTCTCTCTCTCTCTCTCTCTCTCTCTCTCTCTCTCTCTCTCTCTCTCTCTCTCTGTGCTGCAAAAACATAATGCTGAGTTTGGTGTGGTTTTGTGTGGTGTGGTGTGTGTGTTTGTGCGTGTGCGTGTGTATGAGTGCAAGATGGCGACTTCAGTACTGAGGTGTATCCTCCTCTGTCGTATTTTCGCCCTCCTTCCACCTACACCCGTCGTGGCTGCCGTCGTTAATGCAGCATGTAATAGGAGAAATTGTTAGGCAAAATCGTCTTCAGAGCAGCGCAATTTGTCAACAAAACCAGACAAGTGACACCGCCGGTCTA
>CM065684.1:30188905-30216405 GCA_017654935.2 Phymorhynchus buccinoides
GAGAGAGAGAGAGAGAGAGAGAGAGAGAGAGAGAGAGAGAGAGAGAGAGAGAGAGAGAGAGAGAGAGAGAGAGAGAGAGAAAACTTGAAAACTTGAAATCTTTAACTTTATTTTGTCAAGGATAAAGATTTTAGGCAACGCCTAGTCTTCCAATCTGTCCTTGGTACATATACGAACATAGAATACAAACATGGCAAGGCATATTACACATACAAATTTGAACATAAAGGTAGCAACTTTGTACATATACGAACATAGAATACAAACATGGCAAGGCTTGGAATTACACATACATAATTAAACATAAAGGTAGCAAAGCAGGTATTGTGATAAAGACAGGTTGAAATACGAATTTATAGAATTACATACGCGCATGTATAGTTGTTAATACTTGTGCGGGCATACATGCGTATAACCATACACGCACACACCTGCACGTGCGCGCGGCACACGCAAGAATACATGCACATACACACAGATATATGTTGAAGCACGTATAAAAGAATTATACATTTTAGAACAGGGCAAACTAATGCAGCCTATGGTATGAAACCGGTAGCAATTAGCAATAGAGTGCAGACAATTTAAACATTAATTTTAGCACATTGTTGGAGAATAGTAAACAAACAGAGTGATGTGAAATACATAACATCGTATTAGCAATATAGCGTATCGGGATATATGAAGAAAAACAAAAAGAGAAAAATAATAAGAAAACAAAATCATGGAGGGTCGAATGTAAGTGTCTCTCGGAGACTCGTTTTGAAGGTTGAGATAGAGGAGCATAATCTAATGTCGGACTGAAGGGAATTCCATATGGAGGAACCCGAGAAAGTAAAACTTGACTTGAATTTATCTATTCTTGTGTGTGGTAGAATATAGTTACTTGAACCATAGCGATGTGAGGCTTGTGTAAGTAGATTTTTCAGGTATTGTGGAGCTAAGTCATAGTGTACTTTGTACATGAGAATGGCTTTATTATAGCTAAGCTGTGATTGCAGTGGAAGTATGTTTAACTGGGCTTGTTTTTCTGCTGTACTGAGTTCAGGATCAGGAAGGATTATTTTAGCTCCCCTTTTGTGCATAGAATTGAGTTTTAATAGGTGACAATTAGCAGCAGAGTCCCAGACTACTGATGCGTAATTAATGTGGGAGAGACAGTGGGCATGAAAAAACATCGTGCGTGCGTCTATATCTATGAAGGGTGTAAGTTGTTTTAGTAGGAATAAGCTGCGAGCAAGTTTATGTGTCATCGTTTCAATATGGAGTTGCCATTTTAGTTCGTCATCTATTATTACTCCCAGGACTCGGTGCTCGCGTACTTGGTCTATGGCATTGTCATTAATAAAAACATTTTAAATTAGAGGTTCTATTTGATGTTTTTGTCTTGAGGTAATTAACATGCTTTTGGGTTTTTTAGGATGGAGGACCATAAGGTTTTGGTTACACCAATCAGAAACATCATGCAAAGCTGACTGAAGAGAGGTTTGAATCGAAGACAGGTTTGATGCACTAGAATGGAGAGAGGTGTCATCTGCAAAGAGATCACACGAGACAGAGTCAGCCGATATTGATAAAGGTAGATCATTAATGAGTAGGCAGAATAGAAGAGGCACTAAGACAGATCCTTGGTGTACACCAGCCTTTATGATTTCAGTGCATGAGTTTGTGCCATTACTAAAGACAAACTGTGTTCTATTAGTAAGATAAGATGCAAAGAAAGAGATCGTGTTTTCGTCTCGTAAATATAGCGCCAGTTTTTTAAGTAGTATTTCATGATTCACAAAGTCAAACGCTTTCTTAAAGTCTAGGAATACAGAGAGAGAGAGAGAGAGAGAGAGAGAGAGAGAGAGAGAGAGAGAGAGAGAGAGAGAGAGAGAGAGAGAGAGAGAGAGAGAGAGAGAGAGAGAGAGAGATGGTGCATAATCAGTCTGAATACAAACATGCATACATACATACGGTTGATGTCGTTGAGCACAATCATAAACTTCACGTACAAAAACCTTTGTTAAAAATCGGCTTAATTAGCGAGAAAAATCAACATAGCTTTCATGTAAAAAAAAGAAACAAGCCAACAACAACAGAAAATAACTGGCGCGACCTTGACCTTAATGTAAAACTAAATACATCAGTGGATAGCTTGCATCTTGGCAAACTAGTATACCAAATTTGATGATGATAGACTGAATAGTTTTTGAGAAAAACGGACGAATAGCCGGACGGACGGACGGACGGACGGACCAGACAAAAACAATAGCTCCCCGAACCTTCGGCTCGGGGACTAAACATGTTTTTATTTTAACAGGAGGTAAGTGGAGGACATGTGATTGAGCATTGTAATACAAATAATTATAAAAGATAAATCGAGGCTATACCTACTTCTATGGTCATCTGCATCATTGCAGGGCTGTCTTCTGTCGAGTTTGCAGTGTCCTCTTTGAAAAACCAAGCGCCAGCGTTCACATCAATACCATCACAATCAAAACACTACAGTATGGCATTGTCTTTTTATCAGAAAGACGTCTCTCTATTCAGTAGTAACATCACAGTGACTGCTTTGCACTATCAGTCTTCTGAAGGAGGACCGTTTCATGAAGTCACAATAACCATACCAGAAGGATGTCTGGTGTTGCAGCAGCAAACTAAGCCCGGTAGCTTCATCCCTTGGGCTAACCCAGACAACATCATCAGCGTGGAAACAGAGAAGGCCGTGGACACAGCAGTGGGAGCCGTGTGTCTGCCCATCCTGTTCCTCATCTCCGTCCCCTGCAACATCCTCAACATACTGGTCTTCTGCACACAGGGCCTCAGGGAACGGATCAACCTCTGCCTCTTCGCACTCTCGCTGGTCGATTTGCTCCACATGGTCAACAGCCTTCTGTTCAACGTGGACAGACTCTATCTTCCCTTCACTCAGGCTGAAGGTCCCGTTTTTCGATTTATCATAGACCATAGTCTCATCGGATTTCGTTCTGGTGCAAACTTTTTGTCCGGTTTCATTTCCATGCTGATCGCTTGTGAGCGATGCCTGTGCGTGGTCAAACCGCTCCGCTCGCAGACGATTCTGAAAACACAAACTACCGCCATCATTCTGGGGACTGGTTCTGTGCTGATTCTGTCCAGCTCTGTGTTTATAGGGGTGAGGATGAGTCTGGTCTGTATGTTTGACCCCGAGACCAACAGTACGTCGCAAGTGCTCTCCACGAGTAAGTTTTACCTCAGAAACAAGGCTCACATGGACGCCTTCAGCCTGTTCCTCGGAACTCTCCAGCCGCTGATATACGTCTCTGTCGTCACGGCAACGACAATCGTGACCTCAGTAAAGTTGAAGAAGATGGTGACGTGGCGAGAGCAAGCATCCTCCTCTGCAATGTCCTCGCGCGAAGTGGCACTGACACGAACTCTGATCGCCGTGTCCATTCTCTACATCATCTGCTCCGTTCCCTTCATGGTCATAGGGATCGGGCTCATGTTCGTGCCTGGCATGGCTCTGGGTGACCGTTACCACAACTTTTTGAATCTTGTGGTCAGTATGTTTGAACTGACTTCCTACATCAACGCTACCTTCAATTTCTTCGTGTATTGTTTGTTGGGATCAAAATACAAGGAAACGCTGTGTCGTATATTGAGATGTAGATTGAAGACAACAGAATCTGTGAACACTGATTGCAAATAGTGGACAGACACTCTTGACATTAATTATACAGGCCTTGAGTCTAAGTATCCAACTGAGTACTCCTAGTCATGGCAGGGACATCCGGTATGGGTAAAATCTCTTCGGTCTTGCTAAGAGTTTTGAAGTTCGTTTACAATACGTGGTTTAGGCAACGGTCCTGCCATTTATAATCTATAAAACATACAGGTATAATGGATGCAGCAAAGAAAACTTCATTCTTTAACGCATTGTTTTGCTTGTACACTATGATTGTGGTGTCATGTCCTACATGAGTGTATGACATTGAAAATATGTTGTAAGCACCTGTGACCCAAAACTGTAGATTGTTGAGCTGCATGTTCTTACTTTGGTTGCTATTAGCTACTCACCCCCACACCACCACCCCTATGATTATATATTTGTAATTGGCGATCATTTAAAAACAAAATGATGTTGCCAATGTATGAGTCCCACGAACATTTGAAAGAAAATGATTAGTCCTGAGAGTGTGCTAGAGGTCTTGTAGGTGTCAGATATTTAACTTATTTTAGTATTATGATCTTTCCCCTATCCCCTATCATTGCCAGCCATCCATTTCCAAACACAACCCCAATCCCCACCGCCCCAACCCCCCTGCACATTCATTCTGGAACTGATAATGACACTGGTCTACACTGGTCTATCACAGTCAGCATCTACGAGACTACGCTCCCCCCCTGACCTGGCTAAATTGAGTTTTGATTATGAGCAGTATCATCCTCCCAGGCCGCTGCTTATCAGATATTACTGGTCAATTGTCAGCGTCGACGACACTAAATTCTTAATCTCCCCCCCCCCCCCCCCCTACACCCATAATTCACTCCCCTCTCCTACTCCTCTTTGCTGATCCACACTTTGCTGCGCGAACTAACTCGAATCTTCGTCTTTCTTGCGTAGCGCCAAAAAAGCTACTCGCACAGCGTGGTTCATAAATGAGCTCTTCTGATGGCAATACGGGAAATTACTCTCCGGCTTATTACTGTTAATACCCTTAATCAAATAAAAGGCATATTAATTCATTTACGCTCGAAGAAAAAAGCAGATAAAGAGACAGAAAGAAAGAGTGAGCAAGCTGTCGTATGCCAAAATCTCTTCAATATGGAAAGCCACCTGATGCCGAGGGTTAAGGTCCATAACTCCAACTAAGCATCTCATTTATGGAAACATGCTACCCGGCCTGTCCAACACAAAGATGGCACAAGATAGCGGGGAACAAATTGGGGTACCATGGGGTCGACTTTCCTTCTTTGGATATCATTGGTTTGCCTGATAATATATTGCTCTCATTGGACAGAGGACCATAGCAGCTCAATCTTCATGATTATTGTTTTGTTCTTCTTTCACCCTGAAGACTCCCCGAGTGTTTTGGAAAGGGGGTAGAAATGGGTCATCGATGTATGACACAGGTTTGGTTGTGTCAGATATATATCACGATTCATGATCTGCAAAATATTAGATTGTTTGCTGTGTATGTCGTTGTCTAAACTGTATGTGTGGAGATAGTGTAATGATTTGATTGATTTAATGTAAAGTCTGTTCACAACAATGGTGATATTAGACTTTTATAAAACCCTCAACAAAAACATACATAACAAAAACAACAACAGCAACAACAAATCAATGAATTAAAATGAGGGGGGGAATATTTGTGTGTGTGTGTGTGTGTGTGTGTGTGTGTGTGTGTGTGTGTGTGTGTGTGTGTGTGTGTGTGTGTGTGTGTGTGTGTGTGTGTGTGTGTGTGTGTGTGTGTGTGTGTGTGTGTGTGTGTGTGTGTGTGCGTGCGTGCGTGTGTGTACATCTAAGTGTGTGAGTGTGCTTATCAACAAAAACATAAAACCGCAAACTAACGAATCAATTAAAACAAATGAACAATCTCAGAGCTGGATATAACGGAGATGGTGTAAATACGGTACTAACATTGCTGTATTTTGAAGCGTTGCTCTTGCCACGTTTTTCAACTGAATATGTCTTGATTTAAAATGCATTCAAAATGCGTTATGCTTTTACCAGATTACTTGTTTATAGTTATCTAGTTTGTTTATTATAACATTGCAGTGTTATTAGTTCATATTCTTTGTTGTTGATAAATGTGTTTATTGTGATGATTCTTGTGTGCACCTGGCTGTAATTTCTTTGTTATGAGGATAATAAAGTTGATTTGAAAAAGGATTTGGATTTGGATGTTTTTCCCTCCCTTCCTTTTCAGTGCACCTCTGTAGATAACTCTTTCCACATCACTCTAGCTCTTCCAGAAATCGCATAATCTCGGAACATGTAATGGCATTGATTCTCTAAATCTCTGGCACTTCATGACAATTTTTGTTCTCCCGCACCGCTCGCAAACTCATCTTGAATCTTACTGGAACAAAAGGGACAGTTAATATTTTCAGTAAAATTAACATTAATCCCTTGACTGCCAGACATCATTAAGGAAAATTTATTGGGCAAATCATGCCATAAAAAAGACAACTGGTAGAGCAAATCTGGCAAAATGGTTTGGGGATATGTGTAACTCTCTTGACTGTGTTAGAGCAAACGCCAGCATGTCAGGGTTATTCCTCTTCATCTGATGACATCACCAGTGATGTCACCAGGTCAGTACGTAATACGTTGGTGGCAGTCAAGGGGTTAAGCCATCTTGTTTTTTGCATTTAAGCCAGGTACTGTTTTATAGCGTGTTAACTATTATCTCGAGTCCATTTGTGTGCAACAGATAATAAAGACTTTTCAACTTGAAGGATGCTTTTAGAAGAGACATAAAAACTATCTTTATCATTTTCTTCAATGTGAGAATGCCCACTTTGGGTAAAGCATGAAATCAACCGGTTCCTAAACTCTGAAATAAACACTAACTTATTTCCAACCCCTTGGCTTAACCAAACGATCTCGAAACCACTTTCTGAGAGAACTTTGTTAATGCCATATATACCCAGTTATGTTTCCCTAATTCATACTGTTGTAGCAGCATCTCATAGGCTTGTCTGTTTAATCTTGACATCGGTAATAGAACGAGTCTAAGCCAATATTTTACACACTTCACGTAACTCCGAATATAAAGAGGATATGTGTCCGTCTCGCCATAACACTGGACACTGGAAAACTTTATTTGACAAGGATAAAGATTTTAACAGATCTTATTAGAGGAGTGCAGTGGTACATTTAGGAATCTTTTATTTGCAAACGTATGTACAGTTTATAACTGTATTTTTTGTTTAGTTTTAACAAGGTCCCATATTTCTGCTCCATAGCTAAGCAGAGAGAGAGAGAGAGAGAGAGAGAGAGAGAGAGAGAGAGAGAGAGAGAGAGAGAGAGAGAGAGAGAGAGAGAGAGAGAGAGAGAGAGAGAGAGAGAGAGAGAGAGAGAGAGAGAGAGAGAGAGAGAGAGAGAGAGAGAGAGAACGCTCGCACGTGTTTATCAGCGGGTTTATTTAAAACAAAAATATGATTTGATTTTAACCCTTTCACCGCCAGCCATATTTCAGCCAAAACATTCCATTAAATGTACCTGGGTAGAGAACAAAATCCATATGCAGTATTGGGGATTCTTGTGTCACATATAAAAAATAAGGTCTATCATTACTTCACAAAACTACGACAATAGGGTCTTTGGATAATAGACCCCAATTTGATGCCTTTTAATGACACAGGTGATAAATCACTGTGGTGCTAAAATGCGACTTTGGCGGTGAAAGTGTTAAAGTATTGGCGTCACATTGCACAATCTAATGCTTTTATCAACAAAAATAATTCGTTATTGATTGATTTCATAACCTTTACTGACACAGTTACTTGTTATTTGACGTTTCAAGTGACTGTAAAGTTTTGGAGTAATATCAGCTCAGTTTGTCATCAGATACCGTGGGTGACAAAATTAATCTCTATTTGGCGTAATATAACTCTAAATCAAATTGAATGCCATATAAACGACAGTTCTTTGTCTTTGTTACATTGCGTAAGCTCTTCAATCAGTCTACCAGGTGGGCCTACATCTCTCCAATTCTCTCAGAAAGTGTGTTATTCTTTCCTCATGTTTTGTATCTCTCTATATGCTGGCCTCTCTCATGCTATGCGGTATGTATGTATGGTGGGTATGTCTCTCTGAGGATATCTTCTGTTGACTCTTCGTTCGTGTCTCTTTTCGTCTGTCAAAAAGCATCTCTGTCGCTGTTTCCCCCCCGATCCTTCCTATTGTGTATGGGTCGGTGGCCGCAGTCACATTTTAATGTTCAGTGTTCTCTATCATTGTATCAGTCGTTTTCTGTCTGTCTGGGTTGTCTTTGTGTGTCAAGATGCTTGTGTGATATGTCTGTCTGTCACTCCCCCTCTGTCTCTTTCCTTCCCTCCCCCCCCCTCTCTCTCTCTCTCTCTCTCTCTCTCTCTCTCTCTCTCTCTCTCTCTCTCTCTCTCTCTCTCTCTCTCTCTCTCTCTCCCTATCTCTCTGTGTTTTGATGTTACTTTTTCTTTGCTTGATGCATAATGTTGAGTGGGTGAGTGAGAGGGCAAGGTGCAAAGAAGCTATTGTAGCTATCCTTTCCCCTTTTTACCCTAAACAAATAACGTATTCGCATTCATATTCTCTCTCTCTCTCTCTCTCTCTCTCTCTCTCTCTCTCTCTCTCTCTCTCTCTCTCTCTCTCTCTCTCTCTCCTGCTCTCTCTCTCTCTCTCTCTCTCTCTCTCTCTCTCTCTCTCTCTCTCTCTCTCTCTCTCTCTCTCTCTCTCTCTCTCTCTCTCTCTCTCTCTCTCTCTCTCTCTCTCTCTCTCTCTCTCTCTCTCTCTCTCTCTCTCTCTCTCTCTCTCTCTCTCTCTCTCTCTCTCTCTCTCTCTCTCTCTCTCTCTCTCTCTCTCTCTCTCCCAGCCTCTCTCGCCTCTCTTTCAGAATGTATCCCCGTCGCCTAGTCTCTACGCCTGTCAGCCAAAGGATAGCACATCCCATTCTTCATTTCTTTTATTTGGCAATAACAGATTACAACCCCTAAAACCCTAGCCCATCAAAAGGGAATAACAGGGGAAAATAAGGCAGTAGTTTCCAACCAAAACATCTCTCAAACGAATGTTGGAGAACACTTCCAGAACTATCATGTCTTGCTGGTTTTGTACTCGTACTCACAGTTCTATAGAAGCGGCAGCATTTTTTAGCCCTTTCACCGCCAATGTCGCATTTATGCACCACAATGGTTTAACACCCATGTTACTAAAAGGCATCAAACCAGGGCCTGTAATCCGAAGACCCTATTTTCTTAATTTCGGGGCGTAATGTTATACATGTCACGGAGGAATTCACAATATTGAAGATATTTATTTTTCTCCACCCATTTAAGTTTAAGGGTACTTTTTGGCTGAAAGATGGCTGGCGACGAAAGGGTTAAAAATCGTGACAAGAAATTGTGTCTGGCCTGTCCGTCTGTCTTTTGGTGTTTTTGTCTTTGTCTGTTTGTTTGTCTCCACCTCCCTCCCTCGCTCCTTCCCTCTCTCCTCTCTCTCACACAGTCGGTGTTTCAGTCTGTCTCTGTCTCTCACTGCAACCATCCTTCTCGACAGTAGGTGTAGAATGGCACAGAAGAAACGCGTTCGCCTTGTGTCAAGTAAACCCGAGTTCGAACCTGGGTACAGGGGATTTTTACTCTCACTTTGCACTAGTCTGAACGTGGAGTCTTTCGGATGAGGCGATAAACCGAGGTCCCGTGTGCCCATGCACTTAGCACACGTTAATTAAACCCAGTGGCAACGAAAAAAAAGTTGTCATTTGGTCATAATTTACTCCCCCACCCCCCTTTCCTTTCTCATCGGACACACAAAAAATGCATGAATAAACAACATTAGGTAGCGCGCCTCTGGCTGTGCCGCGCTCTCCAGGTGGGAGCAACCCGAATTTCACAGAGACGCCTCTGTGACTATAAAGTACCTAATATCTAAAGTTATTTCACTCCCTCGCTCTCTCTCTCTGGATTTATGTGTTCTTTGGGTGCGTGTACAAAATCCATTCGAGCTGTTTCTTCTTTTGTTTCCTTAGCAGAACAAACCAACTGACTTAACGAACAATACGCAGATTGCTTCATGGTATTTAAGATCATCTAACGTTGATTTCTGTTATATTCGACATCACTTGGAATTCTCTTCACTGACCATTTCATGATCGTGGAATTGTTTAACCCCTTTTCTCATTTACGAGGAGAACAAAGCCATGCCATGGTGTTCTTTTTTGTTAACCCTTTCATAGCCACTGTCGCCTCTTGGCACCACAATGATTTAACACCCATGGGTCACTAAAAGGCATCAAATGAGGGTCTGCTATCCAGTGACTTTATGTTCTTCCGTTTGGGAGGTAAGGAAGGATAGGCTCTATTTTATGCATGTCACAGAGGAATCCCCAATACAGATGCGCCCCCCCCCCCCCCTTCCTCCATGTCTCGATTGTTTCCACTTTTTCAGTCTTGCCTTTCTTACTGCAGATTGAGTACTTCATCCACTATCGTTTGCTATATTTAACACTAAATTTCATCCATTTGCATAATTAAACACATGCATTCAATAATAGTAGAAGATAAAGGCAAGACGGAAAAACGCAATGAACCAGGACTGTGACAAATGCTCCGCGGCTGTTGTGTGTACTGCACTACATAGGGGGGGGGTCCTATTAGATAAAGGCCTTTATCATGACTGCGATTAATTATTCAACAAAGATAATTAGCTGAAAAGGTTCATAAAATACAGCTTAATGTTTGGTAAGAAAGGCAAGTGTGAAAATGCGGGGAGAGCTCAGAAATGTAGAGGGGGGGGGGGGGGGGGGGGGGGGGGGCACATCTTGACCTTTACCGAAATCTTTTTTCTTGTTGGGTAAGTTTAATGGTACATTTTGGCTGAGGAATGTCTAGCGTTGAAAGGGTTTAACAGACAACAAAAATGAAGACTTTGATATTGTATACTGATGTAATAATGAACGGTAAAACTGTTGTGTTTACAAAGAGAAGGATTTGGAGATCAGGATCACTGGGAATACCTTTATATGACTTGGTATTTAGTTTTATTGTTATTAGGGGTACCGAAATATCAGACGCTCTATCACCTCATGTGTTTATGACCTGGACCTCAATAAACTTTGTACTAAGCCACACCACTGCCAGTAAAGTCCTTCGTAGGGTTCCTGAAAAAAAATAGGTAGAGAGCGAGCGTTTTTACACGCTTGAGTCTAAAGGGTCAGCCAAACGTCCTCTAAAATCGCACGACTGTACGATACGATTCGATCACGTGGTCTCCAAGAACAAATGCGATTCGCGCTTCGAGACCACGTGATCGAATCGTATCGTGCCATCGTGCGATTTTAGTGGACGTGTGGCTGACCCTTAAGACCACCCCTTAGATAATCCGAGCATAGTAGCATGAGATTTACTCCTTAGAATCGTAAGTAGTCGTATGTTTCCTGAATACTCGACCAGAGATAACAAGATTAAAACGTTTTAACTTTGACCCCTGTGTGTATGTGTGTGTGTGTGTGTGTGTGTGTGTGTGTGTGTGTGTGTGTGTGTGTGTGTGTGTGTGTATGTATGTGTGTGTCTGTGTGTGTGCGTGTGTGTGTGTGTGTGTGTGTGTGTGTGTGTGTGTGTGTGTGTGTGTGTGTGTGTGTGTGTGTGTGTGTGTGTGTGTGTGTGTGTGTGTGTGTGTGTGTGTGTGTGTGTACGTGCGTGTGCGTGTGTGTGCGCGCTGGCCTTCGTTTGTGAATACGACTACTGAGGGGGATTAACTAAAGCATAAGATAGCTTAATTATGATTAGTTCAATAGTTTAGGATGTGGCAATAATAATGCCACAAATTTGTCCACGACACTGGGGCACTGAGTGGATGCCTCGTGTCTCCATACGGGGAGCGGGACGACCCTACCCCCTCCACGAGTCTCTCCCCGTGGGATATCGGGGGGGGGTGTCTTTCGTAAATATAGTTCCCCCACCTTCTGGAAGTTTTGTGCTTGCAACTTCCTTAACTATGCCACTGTATTTGATTCTGCCTTTTTGTCTTCTACTTTCTGTCATCTACTATGTTTCTGACTTATTGGCTCATTCTCCTGCCTTCTTTTAAAAACACTTTTTCCAAAATAATGTTTCTCCTTTCAGCTCCTCTGAAATCGGAATGTGTTGGCTGTACGCAGTGGGGAGACCAGTGAAAACTGAAAACCGGACACATACGGCCATATGGCCTCGGAACGCAGAAGAAGAAGAAGAAGAAGAAGAAGAAGAAGAAGAAGAAGAAGAAGTCCACGATACACAGACAGATAGACAGACAAACGGTCAGAGAAAAGCACAAGCCTCTGTTCCATTTGTAAGCGTGTTCTTCTTCTTTTCTTTCTTTTAGCTGGAAATCTGTGTATTTGTTGGTTGTTTTTAGGGTGGAAAAATGAACGAGATTATTTGTGTTTAAGACGTCTGTAAACTTGTCAGATCACTAGCTCCCGTACACACATAATATTGTGATAGAAGAAAGAGTAAAATGGAAGGAAACGTTATAAAAAAAACACCACCACTCTCCCGTGTTTATAACGTCTGTAAAGTGTCAGATCACTTGCTCTCAGAACCGCTATCACACTTCAACCCAATCATGGGAATCACAAATCTCAACGACAGGACTGGTGGGTGTGTGTGTGGGGGGGGGGTGGGGGGGGGGGGGGGGGGGGGGGCAAAGCCTTCAAGGCTCATTCGCTATGTCTTTGGAGATAGATCTAAATGCTAGAAATGTCACCTTAGAAACCATATCACCTTAGGCTAATTCACCATCTAACACGCCAACGTTGGAGATCATAACTGTGGAACTGTGAAA
The DNA here is from genome assembly GCA_017654935.2 of Phymorhynchus buccinoides. Classification (NCBI taxonomy): domain Eukaryota; kingdom Metazoa; phylum Mollusca; class Gastropoda; order Neogastropoda; family Raphitomidae; genus Phymorhynchus; species Phymorhynchus buccinoides. The sequence continues at coordinate 30,201,405 of CM065684.1, forward strand.
GTTATGGCTAAGACAAAAATCACACGTTAAAGGTCAAAGGTCTTTGGTTAATTGCGTAATGCAAATGATGTTTCGTTAAAGTGTTCATCAACATCTATGACTGACGATGGCTTGGAGTCAAAACGGACTATCTTTAGATAGTCCATTGACGTATTATTGGACTTATTACGAAAACTAATAACTTGTATCAAACAATGACTGCAGAAATATAAAAAGGAGATTAGGCTTTTTATATTTCTGCAGTCTTATTTTAATACAAGTTATTAGTTTTCGTAATAAGTCCAATAACATGTCAATGGACTATCTAAAGATAGTCCGTTTTGACTCCAAGCCATCGCTTTATTCTGATGTGTATACAAAGTTTGATCAATGAGCGCCTCATAGATCCTGAGAAAAAGCCAACGTTAAAGTTACCACAGACGGACAGACACACAGACATGCACCCGGAAAACCGACGAAGCATGAGAATAAAATGATATACTCACTTCCTTGACACGAATGAGCCAAAAAGACTGCAAGAGGTTATGCAAGCTGGTTTGCATTGCCCTAGAAAGAAAGAAAGAAAAGAAAGAAAGAAAGAAAGAAAGAAAGAAAGAAAGAAAAAAAGAAAAAAAGAAAGAAAGAAAAAAGAAAAAAAAAAAAAAGGAAAGAAAAAGAAAGAGAAGAAGATAGAGAAATAGACAGAGGTGAAGAGGACAGAAAAAGAGAGAGAAGAAGATAGAGAAAGAGAAAGGGAGAAGACTGGAGAGAGAGAGAGAGAGAGAGAGAGAGAGAGAGAGAGATAGAGAGAGAGAGAGAGAGAGAGAGAGAGAGAGAGAGAGAGAGAGAGAGAGAGAGAGAGAGAGAGAGAGAGAGAGAGAGAGAGAGAGAGAGAGAGGATTCGCCGACAATAAAAATCCTTTTATTTTTACAACCCTTTAAATTGTGGGTATCAGAAGCTAGAATCCTATAAAGTTGTTTTGAATGGATTTTTTTCCCTTCAAATTTGGTATGTTCTTTTCCCTCAATTTTAACCCACTGTGTTAGAGATACTCTTAAAACTAAATAAAGGGCATAGCAGTCATAAAGAAAGACACGAACGACCCTAGCTTCGTGTGGTAGTATCTTTATTGGAGCAAGTTTTCCATCATTTCAGTAGCTGTTTGTAAATGGCTCGCACGCTATTGCATACTTTTATCTATCTATGTCATTCGTGAGTGTTTAGGGAAGGGTGTGGGGGTGGGGGGCGGGTGTGGGTGGGGGGTGTTGTCCTTTAAATTCGAATAGCAAAAATAAAATGTTAAAGAAAGCAGACTTAAGATCCAGTCTTATAATGCAGCTTAGAACTAGCAAGCAATTTTAACCCTTTCGCCGCCAGCCGTTTTTCAGCCAAAAAATACCATTAAACTTAACTGGGTACAAAAAAAGAAAATCTGCAATATTGCTAATTCCTCTGTGACATATATAACATTATGCCTATCCTTACCTCCCAAAATTAAGAAAATTGGGTCTTTGGATAACAGGCCCTGATTTGATGCCTTTTAACAGCATGGGTGTTGAACCATTGTGGTGCTAAAATGCGACATTGGCGACGAAAGGGTTAACTATAATAGATCACCAGTAAAGAGAAAATTGCTTTCAAATCGTGATGCGGTTTCTTTTCCTCCCAAACAATTCCTGGTTACCGTAAGAGCAAACGTAAGAGAAGTTCTTATTAGCTGTCGTGATGTCTATCATTTTACTAATAACCATATGAATTTGTCAGAAAGAGTTTGATATGAGAGAGTGCAACTTTTAAAAGTTCACATTGGGGCAGTGGGTGGATCCCTTGTGCCTCCATACGGGGAGCTGGACGACCCCAGCTCAGCCCGTGGGGATACTGGGGGGTGTTTCGTAAAAATAGTTCCCCCACCTTCTTGAAGTTCTGTGCTTGTAACTTCATCTAATCTGCCACTCTCTATGACTCTGCCTTTTCCCTTTGCTTTCTATCATCTACTATCTTTCTGACTTATTGGCCTATTCTCCTGCCTTTTTTTCAAAAACAATTATTCCAAATAATTGTTCTCCTGTGAGCTTCTCCGAAATCGGAATGTGTCGGCTGTACGCAGCGGGGAGACCAGTACAAACTGAAAACCGGACACATACGCACCTTACCCATTATGGCCAAGTGGCCTGGGATCGCAGATGAAGAAGTAGAAGAAGAAAAGTTCACATCTTTCTTCTTTTTTTGTCAGAACTGTGGTGCTGCTGTTTTTGTGTGTGTTTTTTGCTTTGTTTTGTTTTGGGTTATTTTGTCGTTGGGGTTTGTAGTGCGTTCCAAATTATTATTTCAGTTATTTAAATCACTTTATTTCCTTGTTTCATCAACATGGAGATGTTTCTCTGCGAGTCGTTTTCAAAAACAAATTGTTAAACAAGGTATCGCATGTACACAAACGAATGATATGTAAGTGTAAGAAGGGAGAATCTGTGGTAGCATGGGTTAAACAAGTTTCATTGAGCAACTCAAAATTTGATTAATACACCACTTCATTGTGGACACAAGAGTAAACAAATTGTGCCATTTCTCAGAGATTTAAGATATTCTGAAAAAGCTCTGGAAAAACAAAATATGGGGAAAAAACAACAACGCGCCCATAAAGAATACACTATACATAATCCAGCGACAGATGTCCCATCTGCCCTTTCTTCCTTGCCATTATCCCACCCTCATCCTTCCTCCCTAACAATTTATCTCCATGTCTCCCTCTTGGGGGAAGGGGGTGGGTTGGGGAGGCATAATGTAGAATGAGGGAGGAAAGGGAGATAGAGCTGTGCAATGCACACATACCAAGTGTCATCAGCACAAAGCGTGCGACCAGATAAGACCATACAACACCATCCGAACACACCCGAGCGCTATTTTGACATTTTCCTGCTTCTCGATCTCTCCCACACTACCAACCTTTTCCCACTTTGCAGCTTTCAGGCGCTTGGTGGAGAAAACAAATACTCTGTGTTTTTGTGTCTTTATCCTGGCAGGCGATCTTTTGTCCCTGATCCTATCTCCCTTCCCCGATCCCACCTGCTCCTGGCCTGCACAAAAGGTGAAGCGAAAGGGAAGCTGTTTTCCTTCCCTTATCAGCCGTTACATCGCGTTCAATATGGCGCCGACGGAGCCGGGGATCTGACAGCCATTACTATTTCCGCCTCGCCTTCTGCGACTTCAAGCCGGAAACTGCTGTAATAATGCGAGTTGGGGTGTAGGCATAGATCGTGGTCAGTGATAAGTGTAGGAGAGGAAAGGTCACTTATTCTGTCAAAGGTGGAGAATGTGGTGTGTGTTTTATGGTATATCTCAATCGTACTCATGTGCTTTCACACATGCACGTACACAAGGGGGTGGATAGTGGTGGGAAGGTGATATAGACAGATAGACAGATAGATACATAGACAGACAGACATATAGATAGAGATATATATAGATAAATATATATATATATATATATATATATGATATATATGTAGGCCTACATAGATAGATAAGTAGATAGATAGACAAACGATCAAGAATTGAAGAAGAAAAAACAAACACACCATTAAGCTTTCCTTTTATCTATATAGTTTGCTTTAATAAAACTTTTGTGTGTGTCCAATGTATGTGTTTGTGAACCTAAGAAAGAAACTCAATTACCTGGTACTTTATTTTTAACTTTACGATTTGTTCTGTGTTCTGAAAAGAATAAAAGAAAAATAATGTGCTGATTTACTTTTTCTCCCAATGGGGAGAAGACAATGCCTATGCAAAGACAGCTGTTTCGTCTGAGAAAGACTCTTCAGTCTGCATTCTGCACAGAATGTCCACAGTGAACATTCAAACTGAGCTAGAAGACTTTCTCCAAGAGAATTGTTGTCCTCTTTGCACCAGATTGAAACTCCACAATAAAAGCAAACCAGCGCTTAATTCCAAAAGAATGGTAGAAATCGTATGCAAAATAACAAAAATAATAATGTTCTAAAATTACAATCCCTCGAAGAGCGTAGAAGAGATGGGATGCCATGTTGGTGGATCCAGTGAAGGATTCAATCGGGGAGGTCATAGAAATCGTAGTAAACACCAACATACTCCCGGAGAGGAGGAATGTAGAGGTGTGCCTGGATCAGGTAGACTGATGCGCTTTCCTTCTTCGTAGTATGATAATATAAACGATCAAGAATTGAATAGATAGATAGTTAGATAGATAGTTTGCTTTGATAAAACTTTTCTGTGTCCAATGTCTGTATTTGTAGACCTCAGAAACAAAACCAGTTAACCTTAACTTTGAGTACCCGGTACTTTATTTTTAACTTTACGATTTGTTCTGTGTTCTGAAAAGAATAAAAGAAAATAATGTGCTGATTTACTTTTTCTCCCAATGGGGGAGATAGACAATGCCTATGCAAAGACAGCTGTTTCGTCTTGAGAAAGACTCTTCAGTCTGCATGTCGGCCTGCAAAGAATGTCCACAGTGAACATTCAAACTGAGCTAGAAGACTTTCTCCAAGAGAATGGTTGTCCTCTTTGCACCAGATTGAAACTCCACAATAAAAGCAAACCAGCGCTTAATTCCAAAAGAATGGTAGAAATCGTATGCAAAATAACAAAAATAATAATGTTCTAAAATTACAATCCCTCGAAGAGATGGGATGCCATGTTGGTGGATCCAGTGAAGGATTCAATCGGGGAGGTCATAGAAATCGTAGTAAACACCAACATACTCCCCGAGAGGGGGAATGTAGAGGTGTGCCTGGATCAGGTAGACTGATGCGCTTTCCTTCTTCGTAGTATGATAATATAAACGATCAAGAATTGAATAGATAGATAGATAGATAGATAGTTTGCTTTGATAAAACTTTTCTGTGTCCAATGTCTGTATTTGTAAACCTCAGAAACAAAACCAGTTAACGTTAACTTTGAGTAATGTTCCGTGTTCACACACAAAAAATATATATAAATTGTGCTGATTTATTTTTTCTCCCAATGGGGGAGGGACAGTGCCTTATGCAAAGACAGCTGTTTCGACCTAGAGAAGGTCTCATCAGTTTGCGTGATCGGCCTGCAATTAGACTGTCCAGTGGATGCCAACTTGAGCCAGAAGACATTCTACAAGAGAATGGTGTCTTCTTTGCACCAAATCGAAAATCCACAATAAAAGCAAACCAGCACAAAGTTAAACCAGAAATAGTAAAACTCTTATGAAAATCTTATGTAAAATGAACAAAATAATAATGTTCTGAAATTTTTTTTTTCAAAACCTAATAGACATGACTAGAGAGGGCCAACTACTGAGATGATATCCAAATTAAGGATACAAATAGTATGAAAGAAATATCTCAGTGAATTGCTGAGCTCCGTTCCCCTACTCTGAAGCACTGAAAAGTTAGTGCATTTGAAATGCAGAATAGTGTGCTTTGATAAAACTTTCCTGTGTCCAATGTCTGTATTTTGTGAACCTCAGAAACAAAACCAGTTAACGTTAACTTTGAGTAATGTTCCGTTTTCCAAAAAAAAAAAAAAAAATATAAATTGTGCTGATTTACTTTTTCTCCCAATGGGGGAGGGACAGTGCCTTATGCAAAGACAGCTCTTTCGAACTAGAGAATGTCTCATCAGTTTGCATGATCGGCCTGCAATTAGACTGTCCAGTGGATGCCAACTTGAGCCAGAAGACATTCTACAAGAGAATGGTGTCCTCTTTGCACCAAATCGATAATTCACAATAAGAGCAAACCAGCACAAAGTTAAACCAGAAATAGTAAACATCTTATGAAAATTTTATGTAAAATGAACACAATAATAACAAGATAGATGGATCTGATAGATAGATAGATAGATAGATAGATAGATAGATAGATAGATAGATAGATAGATAGATAGATAGATAGATAGATAGATAGATAGATAGATAGTTTAGTTCAAGTAAGGACACAATTCCCGAACTTCTATGAATCTTTTATTTGGAATCGTCGTTTCGGTCGTTTTGACCTTCATCAGGAGAATCTTCAATTACAGTACTTATTGCATATTTCACCCACTTGTTTTAAAACAGTGTATGAAAAAAAAATCATCTGTTAAAAACATGGTGATAGATAGATAGCAATGACAAAAGGCTCAGTGTATTGCTAACACCGATAGATAGATATATAGGAGAGAGAGAGAGAGAGAGAGAGAGAGAGAGAGAGAGAGAGAGAGAGAGAGAGAGAGAGAGAGAGAGAGAGAGAGAGAGAGAGAGAGAGAGAGAGAGAGAGAGAGAGAGAGAGAGATAGAGAGAGAGACAGAGAGACAGAGAGACAGAGATATATTGTATATTTGACAAATGAGGATAGCTAAGCCAAGATTCTGGCCAACTGATAAATCAGTGCTGCGGCATCTTATTGTAGCTGCAGACATACAATCTGGAATTATATATAATTATGGCGAATTCAAGGGCACTTCTTCATGTAGTAATGTTGAATAGAAGTATCCAGATGGAATTATGTGGGGAAACACACACAAGAGAACCAACCTTCTTCTGCCTAAGTTTATGTCGTTTTATGGATGGCTCTTTTGGGATCTCGGTTTTATTTATTTTCCCGAAATCGACACAGGAAAGAAACATTTGGATTCAATTGGACAACTGGACACCGGTGTACGTGTGTATTTATGCCGTAAACAACATACACATAGGGGGAAATATAACATTATTTTGTAATAATAACATGTCCATATCACTCAGCATGCTATGTATGAGCTGTGCATAATAAGTTCGTCTCAGAATAATAGGTAGGCTTATACTAGTTATAGCAAAGTGTACATCTACGATGACAGAGATATATATATATACAAAATACAGACAGACTGACAGAGACCAGAGACACAGAGATGTCAAACCTTGTAAAGGTTTAATTGTAAAACAATTCGGGGGATGAGAGGTTGGGGTGGAGGGGGGGGGAGGGGGGGGGGGGGGGGGGGGGGGGGGGGTAGTTAGAAAGAAAAGAAAGACATTTAACATTTGCATGAACATAATGATGACCTTCAAGGACTAAAGAATAAAACAACTATAACATAACACGGACGACAATTATCGGCCAACTAATGTTTTGTTTTGACATAAAACACAATTAAACGAACAACAACAACAACAACAAGAAACAAACATTGCTGTGTATGTGATTGTTGTGTGTGTGTGTGTGTGAGAGAGAGAGAGAGAGAGTGTGTGTGTGTGTGTGTGTGTGTGTGTGTGTGTGTGTGTGTGTGTGTGTGTGTGTGTGTGTGTTCTTTATTCTGGTTGTTGTTGATGATGATGATGGTGGTGATGATGATGATGATGATGATGATGATGATGATGATGATGATGATGCTGCTGATGCTGCTGCTGCTGCTGCTGATGATGATGATGATGAAGAGGATGATGATGATGATGATAATGATGGTGTTCCCTTTGTCTGTGATGCTGTTCTTGTTTATTTTGAACATAATAAGACTTTGATCATTTTTCTGTTCTTAGAGCACAAGCCGGTTTGAAGCAGCACCCTTCTAACTAAAGTCGATGCGATATTTTCTTTTCGCCGATCGAAAGAGTTGCGGAGTTGCTTCTCTTTACCTGCTTGTTCCTTCGTACTGCGAACAATGATGCTTGGCTATGTCGCACAGTGTGTGTGTGTGTCACTGTGTGTGTGTGTGTGTGTGTGTGTGTGTGTGTGTGTGCGTGTGCGTGTGCGTGTGTGCGTGCGTGCGTGCGTGTGCGTGTGCGCGCGCGCGCGCGCGTGTGTGTGTGTTGGTGTATGTGCGTGCGTGCGTGCGTGCGTGAGTGCGTGCGCGTGTGTGTGTGTTCGTGTGTGTGTGTTCCACTTGTGATTGAGGGTTGCAACTCAATAATTCCATTGTTTCTGAAGTTATGAAAATGTGTTTTGTTAAATTGATTTTCATGTAGGCCTAGTATAATATAAGTCATTCACATAACTACTTAATCTATAATTATGTACTATATATTTTTTAAACTGTATTTGGACTTCAAGGGTGTGCAGCTACCTAAGATGTTTCGTAACCAATGTCACTATGATTCAAATCACAATAATATGCGTTCATTCATTGATAAATAACTAGTTCATTGCGTTTTGTTGTTATTGTTGTTGTTTTTGTGCAGTTCGTCGGAATTGGCCATAATTATGTCAGTTCTCTTTCACTCATGCGAATCTGTTTTTAGTCACTGATTCGTGTTGATTTAACCCTTTCACCGCCAGCCATATTTCAGACAAAAATGTCCATTAAATTTACCTGGGTAGAGAACAAAATCCATCTGCAGTATTGGGGATTCCTCTGCGAAATATATACAATAAGGTCTGTCCTTGCTTTCCAATACTACGACAATAGGGTCTTTGGATAATAGACCCCAATTTGATGCCTTTTTGTGGCATTGGTATTAAATCACTGTGGTGCTAGCATGCGACTTTGGCGGTGAAAGGGTTAATGCAACTCGTTATATTCCATTATATTCATTGGAAGCAAGGAAATGGTAATTGGACACAAACTTTACATGTAATGATCGGTGTTCATCTGTGTTCTACCGAGGACCAAGCATGTTTGACAATCGTGTGACAGGTAGCACACGCCTTGTTGCTTTTGACTTGCTGACAGGTTTATGCACACAAGCGGGTCTGCTTCTTTTGGTCTCCTTTCCCCAAGACCCAAACAACATGGGCAACAGCAGACCAAAAGCGTAAACAACGCACGCCACTCGGTGTGAATGACATGGCAGCAGGTGTGAGAAAAACACAGAATGAAACAAACCAGATGCTTTGTATTAGCCAGGACACAAGATGTTCACCGAGCCTCAGTGTTACCTTCAAGGTTCATTGTGGTTCTCTCCCACAAGACCATTGCGTTGCATAATAATAATAATTGATAGCATTTCTATATCACCTTTTTATAATTATGTTACACTCAATGCGCTTCCATTCACTGATACACCCGCAGTCACATAAGACATCATTACCCAATCATTCACCCAGGTACAAGATCAAGAAGGAAAAATGTACAAACCGAATGAGCTTCGATAGAGACAGTTGGTTCATGGCGGAGATCGACTGGGAGGGAATTCCAAACAGCAGGGGCACTGAAACTGAAACTGCGGTCACCAAATGATTTTAGATTTGTTTTAGAAACTTTCAGAAGTTTTGTGTCTGAGTGAGCAGGAAGGACTGTATTGTGTTATGCGAGCCTACTGATAAAGCATATATCACCTTATGATCACCTTAATATAGGTTGTTGTGAAAGCTTGGTGCTGCGTGATGAGTGGTGTCTGTTTTGTTGCGGAGGGGGCTGGGTTCCAAAACAAACGACTATGAGTGGAGCGGGCAGCAATAAGATGATAGAGAATATGAGCCATGTTGAGTCAGGTCCTACTTCAACATCTCAAAGTTCGCAGCACGGCTTTTGAGATTTCTCTCTTTTTTTTCTTCCTTTATTTTTTAAGCAAGTTTTAATTAAGGAGTGACATTTTATTAATAAAAAGGAGAAAACTATAGAACATTCTCCGTACCCGACAGACTGATGTGTTGTTCCTATAGAACTTTCATCCGTGTAGGCCTAAGTGTTGTTTGACTGCGTCTATATATCTCTCTCTCTGTGCTGCAAAACGATCATGTTGAGTTTGGTGTGGTTTCGTGTGGTGTGTGTGTGTGTGTGTGTGTGTGTGTGTGTGTGTGTGTGTGTGTGTGAGTGTGTGTGTGTGCGTGTGCGTGTGTGTGTGCGTACGTGTGCGTGTGCGTGTGCGTGTGCGTGTGGGCGCGCGCGCACGTGTGTATGCAAATAAACAATCAAACAAAAAGAGAGAGACAGAGAGAGAGAAAGAGAGAGAGAGAGAGAGAGAGAGAGAGAGAGAGAGAGAGAGAGAGAGAGAGAGAGAGAGAGAGAGAGAGAGAGAGAGAGAGAGAGATACAGACAGACAGACAAACAGACAGACAGATAGACAGTGTTTGGTATATGTGCACAGTATGCCTATTGATTGTCGTTAGTTCATTTGGCGATGATAATTGTGGGACTCCAAGTTACAATTAATTAAACCCGTTTTGTTTTTTCTGTATAGTTTATCGACATTTTTTACTAAAGAGGGACTGACCTAAGTCAATTTTTTTCCGTCTGTGTGTTTGTCTTTTCAACGCAATCACCCACACAGAAAATCAATTAATACACAAACACACGCTCACACACTGATGACGCGCACACAGACACAGAAACAGACAGACAGACATACACACACACACACACACACACACACACACGCGCGCGCGCGCGCGCGCGCGTACACAGAGAGAGAGAGAGAGAGAGAGAGAGAGAGAGAGAGAGAGAGAGAGAGAGAGAGAGAGAGAGAGAGAGAGAGAGTCAGTCACACCAAAGGGGTGTGGAGACTAGCTCAGCCGAAAACGAAAATACTAAAGGCAATATTCAGTCTCGGTACCTTTGCACAACAGACCAAACGCCTGAACAACGCCTGAACGATTCAATGAATTTATTAAAAACAAAAATTGTATGAAAAATATCGCGATATCTGGGTCGTCTTTGTTAGGCTAACTCATCTTCAGATAGTCCAGGTCATATCCCGACGTTGAACTTGATGGCGTGTTCCATCTTCTTTCTTGTGCAGGCGTAGTTAGTTGAATCCTGTAGATGCAAGTCCCAAGTCCGAAGTCGAAACCACCTGAGAGTATCAGGCCTAGATGGGGTCTCAATAGTCACTTCACATATGCCCAGTACGATCTATAGTGTTAGTGTAATTTCTGTGGATGAAGGACAAATATCACAACACAAATGTACACAATCCTAGAGTGTTGCATGGTGTCCTGCATGTGTCTACCTTGGGCATAATGATACATAGAAATGGCAGATGAGATGACACACAAAGTGAATATGACACCCATCCCTCATATGGGCACATGGTCAACTCGATCTGCACAAATGCAAATATTAACTCTAGTGATGATCTAACCTGTGGATTTAAACAATGTATTAAACATAGCATAGCTGTGGATGCAAACATTGGATTAGATAATAAATACATCAAAACATAACCATTGATGCGAAATTCATCGCATTAAAAATGATCACACAAAAATTCACAATCGCAATACTCTGCTGCAACAAATTTTATTCAAAATATCAAATGCATAACAATCACTAGTATCGTACTATTATAACACTCACCCTGGATCAAGGGTGGTTAAGCTCGGGTAAAGCTGCACAGGTGGATGCGTGCAACTGCCACAACGGGTGAAACTCCCAATCCGTCCCGCCACCAGAACTTGGGTGATGACTGGGTCGCGATGAGAACGTCCGTCCAGTCAATCAGAACTTGTGGTTTGCCTGGGTCAGCCGGTCGATCGCCAATTCGTCTTACAGAAACCGTGTTATCTGCATTGAAGACACTCTGTCCGTTCGGGCCGACAGCAGTTCCCAAAACTGTCCGTTCTTCTGGGAACACAGCAGTGGGGTCAACTCTGTCCCCGACGAGTTGATAGATCCGAAGATTCTTGTCACGATTAGTACACAGCTGCGCGGTGTAGGCCAGCTGGTCAATCTTCACAAGCTTCTTCTCGTTGGATCATCACTAAACTTTGACCGTTAAATTTCTGGTTGTCGCAAATACACACTCTCATAGTAGCGGGCGATTTATTTGACTGAGCGACTTTTTTGACTGCGACAAGCGTCGCTATTTGATTAGACCTACTGTTTATTTCACCACTTATAGAAACGTTAGGGAAAACTTACTTGCGATTCATATAATTATTTTTTTAACGCTCACTTACACACACACACGTGCACATTATTATAATGCTAGATATAACAATAAAACTTTGACAAAAGGAATCTACACAGTACTTACGTATGATTTGAGAGTGACGTCATTGAAAAACGTAATAAGTTTCTTGATGCCAACTTGTATTTAAAGACCCAATATATACACAATTTAGCCACGTTACACAGAGAGAGAGAGAGAGAGAGAGAGAGAGAGAGAGAGAGAGAGAATACACAATGTCTGAATACAAAGATGCATGTATACATACATACAAGTGATGGCGTTGTGCACAATCACAAACTGCACGTACAAATACCTTTGGTACAAATCGGTTTAATTAGCGATAAAAATCAACATAACTTTCATGTAAAGAGAAATACAAATCATAAGGGAACACTGGATAAAGGGACGGGGAAGGGGGCGCAAGGGGGCTATGGGTGGGATGGGGGATGGAGTTAAGTGGAGGACATGTAACTGAGCATTGGAGTGGTAATACAAATAATTGGAAAAGGGAAGTCGAGGCTAGACCTACTTCTATGGTCAACTTAATCATTGCACGGCTGTCTTCTGTCGAGTTTGCAGTGTCCTCTTCGAACTAAAAACAAGCGTCAGCGTTCACATCAATACCATCACAATCAAAACGCTACAGTATGGCATTGTCTTTTTATCAGAAAGACGTATCTCAATTCAGTAGTAACATCACAGTGACTGCTTTGTACGATCAGGCTTCTGAAGGAAGACCATTTCATGAGGAAACAATAACCATACCAGAAGGATGTCTGGTGTCAGAGCAGCAAACTAAGCCCGGGAGCTTCATCCCTTGGGCTAACCCAGACAACATCATCAGCGCTGAAACAGAGAAGGCCGTGGACACAGCAGTGGGAGCCGTGTGTCTGCCCATCCTGTTCCTCATCTCCGTCCCCTGCAACATCCTCAACATACTGGTCTTCTGCACGCAGGGCCTCAGGGAACGGATCAACCTCTGCCTCTTCGCTCTCTCGCTGGTCGATTTGCTCCACATGGTTAACAGCCTTCTGTTCAATGTGGACAGACTCTATCTACCCTTCACTCAGGTTGAAGGTCCCGTTTTTCGATTCATCATAGACCATAATCTCATCGGGTTTCGTTCTGGTACAAACTTTTTGTCCGGTTTCATTTCCATGCTGATCGCTTGCGAGCGATGCCTGTGCGTGATCAAGCCGCTCCGCTCGCAGACGATTCTGAAAACTCAAACTACCGCCATAATTCTGGGGACTGGTTCTGTGCTGATTCTGTCCAGCTCTGTGTTTATAGGGGTGAGATGGAGTCTGGTCTGTGTGTTTGACCCCGAGACCAACAGCACGTCGCAAGTGCTCTCCACGAGTAAGTTCTACCTCAGAAACAAGGCTCACATGGACGCCTTCAGCCTGTTCCTAGGAACTCTCCAGCCTCTGATCTACGTCTCTGTCGTCACTGCAACGACAATCGTGACCTCAGTGAAGTTGAAGAAGATGGTGACGTGGCGAGAGCAAGCGTCCTCCTCCGCAATGTCCTCGCGCGAAGTGGCTCTCACACGAACTCTGATCGCCGTGTCCATTCTCTATATCGTCTGCTCCGTTCCCATCATGGTCCTAGGGATCGGGCTAGTGTTCGTGCCTGACATGGCTCTGAGTGGACGTTACCACAACGTTTTCAATGTTATGATCAGTATGTTTGAACTGACTTCCTACATCAACGCTACCTTCAATTTCTTCGTGTATTGTTTGTTGGGATCAAAATACAAGGAAACGCTGTGTCGTATATTGGGATGTAGATTGCAGACAACAGAATCTGTGAACACTGGTGGCAAATAGTGGACAGACACTCTTGACATTAATTATACAGGCCTTGAATCTAAGTAGCCACCAGAGTACTCCTAGTCTTGGCAGGGACATCCGGTACAGGTAACATCTGTTTGGTAAGATGTTTGAAGTTCGTTTACAATACGTGGCTTAGGCAACGGTCCTGCCATTTGTAATCTATAAAACATACAGGTATAATGGATGCAGCAAAGAAAACTTCATTCTTTAACGCATTTGCTTGTACACTATCATAGTGATGTCATGTCCTACGTGAGTGTATGACGTCATTGAAAATATGATGTAAGCGCCTGTGACCAAAAACCGTAGATTGTTGAGCTGCATTTTCTCCCTTTGGAAAACATACAGGTATAATGGAGGTAGCAAAGACAACTGCATTCTTTAACGCATTTGCTTGTACACTATCATAGTGATGACATGTCCTACGTAAGTGTATGACGTCATTGGAAATATGATGTAGGTATAAGCGCCTGTGACCAAAAACCGTAGATTGTTGAGCTGCATTTTATCACTTTCGTTGTCACTCGCTTCTCATCCCTACCCCACACCCCTATAATTATATATTTTTAATCCACAATCGGTTTTTTTATAAATATTTTGTGTTACCAATGTATGAGTTCCACGAACATTTTAAAGAAAATGATTAGTCCTGAGAGTGATAGATGTCTTGTAGGTGTCAGATATTCAACCTTTTTTTAAAATTATTATGATCTTTCCCCTTTCCCCTATCATTGCCATCCCTCCATTTCCAAACGCAACCCCACTCCCCACCGCCCCAACCCCCGTACACATTCATTCTGGAACGTGGCAGCATCAATTCGGTTATCCTCTGTGTTTTCTTCTGACATAGTTACGTTATTGTTTATCGTCCTCTCGGTCCAACTGGACACATGTGGGACTAGTACAGATTTCGATTGGGGCCTCTCTGACATAGAATTATGAATGCATTTTATGTCTCAGAATATCTGTAATTGGACACAAACTTTACAAGTAATGATCGGTGTCCATCTGTGTTCTACCGAGGACCCAGCATGTTTGACAATCGTGTGACAGGTAGCACACGCCTCGTTGCTTTTGACTTGCTGACAGGCTATACACACTCACAGGTCTGCTTCTTTTGGTCTCCCTTCCCCAAGACCCAAACAACATGGGCGACAGCGGACCAAATGCGAACACAACGCACGCCATTCGGTGTGAATGACATGGCAGTGGTGTAAGAAAAACACAGAATGAAAGAAACCAGATGCTTTGTATTAACCAAGACACAAGATGTCTGTTTTGTTGCGGAGGGGGCTGGGTTCCAAAACAAACGACTATGAGTGGAGCGGGCAGCAATAAGATGATAGAGAATATGAGCCATGTTGAGTCAGGTCCTACTTCAACATCTCAAAG
>CM065684.1:30227590-30230090 GCA_017654935.2 Phymorhynchus buccinoides
AATTCACGAATGTCACAAAACATACTTATATAAAGCCCTATCAAAGGTACATACAACAGTAAATTGTGACGGAAGCTGAAAATAAAGTACCATATAGCTATTTGAACATACAAACATGATTAACAATATGCATAGTATAGAGGGAAATGAGAATTACTATGAAAAATAATAAAGAAAATTAAAAAAATTAAAATATGAAAACTACAAAAAATTATGTTCGTGATTATTTCATGCGGAGTATGTTAAAGGCAGACAAAGAAATAGCCAACAAAGACAAGAACAACAACCCTTGATCGAATGTTAAAGAAAAGTGGGTGATATAGAGCAAACAACAAGATAGTAACGCCATATAAACGTAGTCCCAGTTACAAGCAACACACAATGCTTCCCCTCAGACACACACACACACACACACACACACACACACACACACACACACACACACACACACACACACACACACACACACACACACAATAAAAATGGGAAAATAAATTGTATGCCACTTGTTGTAAATTTAGAATGATCTCCCTTGAATTTCATCCTATGAGACCAACTGACGAAATTCAGGGGAGTTAATTTTGGACTATATGGTTATTGTGTATTTTGTGTTTAATAATTTCCTGTAATTGCATAGCATTGTTTAGAAATAAGATATTTTGCAACAAAATAGTATTAAGTAACCACGTTTTAGTATACTTACTTTAGTTTAAGTCCACCCGTTATGTTCTAAATACTTAGTGTGTGTTTTTAATATTCAAAATGTTCTTACTGGGATTACGTTGATATGGCTTGTTGTTCTGTGAATCTGACATGACGGCCAGCATCTGCATGATCTAAGAAATCCTTGTACCAAGTTTTATTACAATCGGTGTAGTGGATTAGGTGCTATGGACTAGAACACATTTTGGTCACACACAAACGCGCGCGCGCGCACGCACATACACACACGCACACGCACACGCACACACACACACACACACACACACACACACACACACACACCCAAAAAAAAACCCCAACAACAACAACACCCACACACATGCATAATGCATACATACATACAGACAGACATACATACATATATACATGCATACAGACAGACAGCAGATAAACGCACAGCCCTCGTCCCCATCTTAATGCAGTCCCGTTCTTATAGAACTGGGACTACATAATAATAATAAAGAGAGAGAGAGAGAGAGAGAGAGAGAGAGAGAGAGACAGACACTCAGAGATCAGCGTTATCAAAGTATGAAAAACCGAGGGACAGACGCACAGGCACGCGGAGGTCATCGCAGCGTCAGTAGCATGCCTAGTAGGCCCATCGGAGACAACAACAATAAGAAGTCATCCTTTAATTGGCGGTTGTCATCAACCCCATTCATTCATCTACCCGCTGTCACCACAGTCCAGCACCGTGCTAAAAGGCACAGGGGTTATGGGGATGTGTAGGGTAGAACTAGAAGACGGGAAGGAGGGGATTCGGAGGGGCTTGATCTTCCCTGGTTCTCTTGACCGCGTGTCTGGTGGCCTGATGGGATTTTTCTTAGGATTAAAGGGGACTTTACATGAAGAAATGGGCCGCGTGGGTGGAGAAGTAAAGGCAATACAAGGAGGAGTGAGGTGGGAGAGAGGGGGGAGGGGGTGGATGGGAAAGGGTGGTGGTGGAAGAAGGGGAGTGGAGGTGAGGGAGATTTGGGGATAAGATGGGCATAAATGAAAATGGATTAAGATGGTTTTAGGGGAGGGGGGTGGAGAGTTGGGGTTGGGGGATATACAGGATGGATTTTATTTTGTTCTGAAGATCTGTCGTATATGGGTAGACAAAGGGGTACGGGTGTGCGTGCGTGCGTGCTCGGATGCGCCCTCGCTCTTTGTGTGTTTGCACGCACGTGCGCTGAATGCGTGTGACCACGTGCGCGCACACATTACCTCACTTGAATAAAAGATAAAATAAAATAAAAATGTACCCGTTTACTCGCTGAAGCGCTAAAAGAAGTTTTTCAATACAACAAATGACTAACATTTCAGCCATCGTCATTTTCTTCGTCTTTATCATCAGCAGCAGTGTCATCAGAAGTGGTGGAAGCAAATAGCAACAGCATCGTCGTCTTTGTGACTCTCTCTCTCTCTCTCTCTCTCTCTCTCTCTCTCTCTCTCTCTCTCTCTCTCTCTCTCTCTCTCTCTCTCTCTCTCTCTCTCTCTCTCTCTCTCTCTCTCTCTCTCCTTGTCAAATAAAGTTGTCCAGTGTCCAGTATCTCTCTCTCTCTCTCTCTCTCTCTCTCTCTCTCTCTCTCTCTCTCTCTCTCTCTCTCTCTCTCTCTCTCTCTCTCTCTCTCTCTCTCTCTCTCTGTATCTCTCTGTATCTGTACTCTGTGTCTCTCTCTGTTTGTCTGTCTGTCTCTCTGTCTCTGTCTGTCTGTCTCTCTCACTCTCCGTTAAGCCTAGTAAATATAATAAGCATGGTATTATGCTTCTTATAAAGGAAACAAATAAGAAA
>CM065684.1:30237590-30240090 GCA_017654935.2 Phymorhynchus buccinoides
CTACTACTACTACTACTACTACTACTACTACTACTACTACTACCACCACTACTACTACTTATAATAAGTATCATCCTTCTTGTTAATTAAAACCCTTTCTTCGCCACTGTCGCCTCTTGGCACCACAATAACGTAGCACCCATGTCACTAAATGGCATCACATGAGGGTCTGGTATCCAGTGACCTTATGTTCTTAATTTTGAGAGGTAAGGATAGGCCCTATTTTATGCATGTCACAGAGGAATCCCCAATATTGCAGACGAAATATTTTCTTTACCCAGGTAAGTTTAATGATACATTTTGGCTGAGGAATGACTAGCGTTGAAAGGGTTTTCAAGGTGGATCCTGACGGATGAGTTTTTGCAAGAAACACGTCGAGATCACCAGAAAGACAGCCTTTTCAAGGAAGGAACATTCACTTTACTCTGGTTTCCAGGAAATTAAACCGTCAAAACGGCTATTCCTCCTTGGCGGAGATGCCGGAGAGGGTAGCCATTTTGGATGGGGTGGGTGGAGGACACTCATTATGGTTGAAGCGGGTTTTTTTTGTAGTGCAGTAAAAAAAATATTGGAGCTATTTCCTTTGTTGTGAGCGAAAGTCCTTTAGATAAACTGCATAAAATAAATAAAAAAATTAAATAAAAAGGCTTGTATTGCGAAAATGTCGTGCAAACGATTTGGCGGCCATTAGGAAAGAGACGGCACACGCCTTCTCTTTGAGTAAAATAATTTGACTTCCAGCACCTCCGCCAAGGAGGGATCGCTGATTTGAATGTTTGATTTCCAGGAAACTAGAGCAGAGTGAGTATTGCAATCTCTGTAAAGGGTGTTTTCCTGGTGATCTCGACGTGTTTCTTACAAAAACTCATCCGTCAGGGTGCCCCTTTCATCATTTGAAAAAAACGTACCTGTTCGACAAGAGCTGCGTGTCAGCCAGTACCCTAGTGTCCAATTTTGTGCACGCGTACATACGGACTGGCGGCGCTTCTACAGCATGCGGAGCAAACTGTGAAACTAATAGGAATTGTTCGGAAATAATTAAGGGGAGTAATTTCATGGTGTGTGGGAGTGATCTCGCCTAATTCAATCGGTCAAACAGGGGAAGTTACTCTACCTTCAGGTAAATCCCCAGACCTCGCTTCCTGTGTTTGAGGAGACACACAGCATGTAGAACGCAGTGTCGTCATTCTAAAATTTGATGTAATTCATGTTTTTACGTCACAGTTTGCAAGTTCTATCATTTTATAGCAACTGGCCACCCCTTATTTTAAAAACAAATTGTTTGCAAGTCGATGACTCGCACCCTGCGGTTTCAAGCTTCGACGCCATTGTTGCATTGTTGCTATGGTGTTTGACCGAGTAATGAAGGTAAACAACTATGATTTTCACGAAGTGCTCTCCCCTAGGTTTTTTTTCCGAAAATCGTCTAAACAAACGCACCACTAGAGGATTATGTTCCTGTTTCAGTGCTTTTAGGAGTACGCGCGCGCGTGTGAGTGTGTGTGTGTGTGTGTGTGTGTGTGTGAATCCCTTTTAATGGAAACACACACTAGTTCCAGTGAGCATCTAATACTTCAATTTTAACAATGCAGAACAATCAAAACTAGCTTTTTATTCTTGTTTCGGTGTTTTTTGTCAAACAGCAGATTTAGTTTTGTCTTTCCAAAAACGCCTAGTATAAACCAATTGATGAGTTAGAAAAACCACGGTACATCAGGGGAGTGTGAGGCCGAGGGTGGGGGTGGGGGGGTGTCGGTGTTTTGTTTTTTGTGTGTTAAAGATGGCCAAAATGATGGCAGATTGGTTATTAAAGACCCACCAGATGACATGTTAAAATCACGGGTTTTTCGTGTTTCACGGTGTGTGTGTGTGTGTGTGTGTGTGTGTGTGTGTGTGTGTGTGTGTGTGTGTGTGCGTGTGCGTGCGTGCGTGCGTGCGTGTGTGTGTGTGTGTGTGTGTGTGTGTGTGTGTGTGTGTGTGTGTGTGTGTGTGTGTGTGTGTGTGTGTGTGTGTATGTGCCGGTACGTGCGTGTATGTGTGGGTGGGGTGTGTATGTGTATGCCTATTTGCATGTGCGTGAGCGATTATTTCGTGTTGTTGTTGAATTTGTTGCTTCTTAATTTTTGTTGTTGTTAAGCGCATAGAGCTCCACATTGGTGGAGGAATGCGCTATATAAATGATTCACTATTATTATTATTATTATTTAACTGGTAAGAAATCTTGTTTTGACCTGGTTGGACTCCCACACAAATGCCCCCAAATTGTAAGCAAAACATAATTTTAAAGCAGCCTCAATTTGAGGTTGGGGGCATTTGTATGTGGATCACAGCCACCCACCAAAAACAACAAGGGACCTAATCGTGGTGGGTCAGTGTGTCTTTAATCGTGGCTCTTGTTCTCTTTGGGCCGTGCTTTCAGCTAAGGCCCCATCCAATATTAGACGCGTGTGGTGGCGTATCGGTTTCCTAGCTGGTTTTGCAGGGCTGTATTGATTCGATA
>CM065684.1:30250090-30260090 GCA_017654935.2 Phymorhynchus buccinoides
GCGCTATACTATGTATTATTATTACTATTATTATTACTATTATTATTATTATTATTAGTATTTATTATATTATATTACTAGTATTATTATTATTATTATTATTATTAATAATTATTATTATAAAGTCATATGCCATAAGTTTCTTATTGTTCATATCGCATTGTACAAAACGCACATGGAAAATTGTCTTCCACCGTGTAAAATAAGATAAAATACATCAACATTAAAATTTAAAATATTAATCAAAAACATGAAACAGAAATTTACATTTAAAACGAATATGTAACTCACCCAATCATTCATCTGCTCTCCGCTATCTTCCTTGCTCACTCATGCAGCCCACCACCACTTCTGCCTTCATTTTGTTCTTAACTTTCTGTTCTTTTCTCTTCTTTTTCCCCTTTCCTTTCTTTCTTTCTCTTTTTCTCCCCATTTTCCCTTCTTTCTTTCTTTTCACCCTTTATTTTTTAGGTAGTCTTCCCCCCCCCCCCCCCCCCCCCACCCCCCCGCTCTCTCTCTCTCCTTTTGTCTGTGTGACTAACTAAGATGGACATTTCCAAGAGCGCTAAGTGTTGTTGTTTGTTGCAAAAATGTCTGGGTTTCTGTGTGACCTAGTGTTTGGTGTACTGACACATTCGTACCGCGTGAAGCTAGTGAGTGAGTGAGTGAGTGTGTGTGTGTGTGTGTGTGTGTGTGTGTGTGTGTGTGTGTGTGTGTGCGTGTGTGTGTGTGTGTGCGTGCGTGTGCGTGCGTGTGCGTGCGTGTGCGTGCGTGTGAGTGTGTGTACGCGCGCATGCGCATTACTGACATCACGGACCGTATCGCTTTGTATGTTACTCGTCTTAACCACTTTCAACAGCAGCAGCACTAAATTCCCATTCATTGTTACTAATAAATATCCATAGTGTCGTACGTCAATTAACACATGCCTCTTCGATATACACTCCCGTCATTCTTACTGCCCCTTCCCCATTTCTTTTTCTCCCCCATCACCCATATTAAGAAATGTCCCATATGTGCCATAAAGCAGGTCGGACGACGTAAAACTAATTTCTGATTTCTGAGAGGTCCCAAGGAACCATTTCACCAAGTTTCGTCAATATCTATTTGTAGTTTAGGCACTGTGAAATGAATTTTTTAATCACACACACGCGCACGCGCTCAATTACACACATACACAGTCAGAGAAACACACAGGCAACATTTACCTTTTCAATGTTCTCCTGTTCCTCAGAACTGGAAGTACAATAACTAACAAAAAGCAACAACAACAAAACTAGATACAAATGAAGTAAAAAAATAACTTCAGCGTCCTGGATTTCTGTAACTCAATCTGTCCTTGAAACAATAACGAAGACAGAAAGAACAAACAGATAAGGGAATTAATCAAAAACAGAAGAGAAGAACATGTATATGAAAGATATACACCAAATTATTGCTGGTCATGCTGACATTATGAGTTTGAAATAAAAAAGATTGGGCAAAATAAAGGAGATTTCACAAAATAATAATTTCATAATTAGCACCAAAAAATGTAAGGCGAAAAGCTACAAATTAATATGGCAAAAAAGGGAAACTTGTTAAAAACAGTGAACAAGAGAAAACGGTTAACAGATCATGCCAAAAAAGAGAAAATAAGGAAATTAACCGAAACGGGAATGAACGCGCAAAAGGGGAAACTATACTGAATTGAAAGAAAGGAAAGAAACAGGACATACAGCGAACACAAAACACAAAGAGAGAAAAAAGAGTGGCACAAAAAATGAAGGACAATTCCACATAGTCAAATAGGAAAGCAATCATTTCAGACACATAAAACACACACACACACACACAAAAGGAGAAACAAAATCAGACGTCCATTGTTGTCCTAAGCTAACCAAATCTTTCAAAGAAAAACAAGGAAATCTGGAAAAAGAAACCCCTCCTGCAAAACATTGTCATTCGAGCAAATCCCCTAAAGACCTTCACGAACAGCCAAGAGCGTGTCTTCTACGCTGGAGCATTAGTCCTTGTGTCTCGGGAGAGCCACCAGAACACTGCCAACATGATTATTGGTGGGGGGGGGGGGGGGGGCGGGAGCTTGGGGAAAAGGACTGGAAGGAAAACAGTTATTGGCCATTGCAACTAGGGTTATTAACGCCCTTGATGGCGAGAGTTAATCATTTTGGGAGGTAAGGATAGGCCCTGTTTTATGCATGTCACAGAGGAATTGCAGACGGAATCTTTTCTCTACTCGGGCAAGTTTAACCCTTTCACCGCCAGGCATATTTCAGCCCAAAACGTCCATTGACATTACCTGGGTAGAGAACAAAATCCATGTGCAGTATTGGGGATTCTTCTGTGACATATATAAAATAAGGTGTATCATTACTTCCCAAAACTAAGACAATAGGGTTCTTGGATAATAGACCCCGATTTCATGCTTTTTAGTGACATAGGTGTTGAATCACTGTGGTGTTAAAATGCGACTTTGGCGGTGAAAGGGTTAATGGTAAATTTTGGCTGAGGAATGGCTAGCGTTGAAAGGGTTAAGCCCTTGTTGGTTAGTATCCACTCTTGCAAAAGGCAGCCATTCAGTGGCCTCAAATAGGGTTATTGGCGAGAGTTATTCCCTTGTTTGGTCAGCACTCAAGCATCTCCCCCCACCCACCAAGGGCATTCACTCTCGCAAAAGGTGGTCGTTGCAGTGGCCGACAGCAGACCTATTGATGCCGCGGGCAGCAAATTGGCGCGTGGGAGAAGATGAGGGTGATGAAATTAGCTAGCTAGTTAGCTAGATAGTCAGCTTGTTAATCAAGGGAAAATGGGCATTATGTTGGGTTTTTGTTTTAAGGATTACATGGTGATTTGCTGAAGTCGATTACGATCGATTATGTGGGGGAGAGAAGAGAGGAAAGGGGTGAAAACAAAAAATGAGTCGATCAATATGTTTTGATAAAGAGTGCTATGGAGTGTGATAAGAGGGGATGATAGATAATCAAGAAACGAGAAAAAGGAAGCGAGGAAGGAAGAAAGAAAGAAAAAAAGAAAGTAAGAAGAATTGCTTTCGTTCGGTCTTTCTCCTGTGCGCTGAAACCCTTACCGACCATCGCCGCTTATAACTTCTATAATACGAACATGGGTGAGATTAAGAATTTGGGGTTACAACTCTTTCCCAGTACATGGAATCTTTCTCCCCCCCCACCCCCACCCCCACCCACCCCCTCTTCTGCCACTTGCTATAAGGAAATGTCACAGCTACTTCATGACCTTGCTCCTTTCTGTCCCAGACTAGTGAGTTCTTCGACGCCTTCTGGCTACTGACAGTTGTGTCTGGGGGGTATTGGTCCCTATGTTTATTATCACAACACACACCGCTGCCTTCCCCACCTGCTACAGGCTGTTAGTCCACGGTGATTAGGTCATTATTTAACATCCCACTGATATCTGTGAGTAAGAGAATTAATGGCAAACATAAATAAAAAGGAGATTCATCTAAAATGTTGGTTTGCTTAGAATCTCTCTCTCTCTCTCTCTCTCTCTCTCTCTCTCTCTCTCTCTCTCTCTCTCTCTCTCTCTCTCTCTCTCTCTCTCTCTCTCTCTCTCTCGCTCCATTACTGTCTTATTGTCTACCCCTTCCCCCCCCGTTTTCATTTTTTTCTCTTTTCTCTTCTCTCTCTCTCTCTCTCTCTCTCTCTCTCTCTCTCTCCTCTCTCTCTCTCTCTCTCTCTCTCTCTCTCTCTCTGTCTCTCTCTGTCTCTCTCTCTCTCTCTCTCTCTCTCTCTCTCTCTCTCTCTCTCTCTCTCTCTCTCTCTCTCTCTCTCTCTCTCTCATTTCAAATTAATCAAACTTAAACTAACAACGCATAGGGCCTACTACATAAGATACCTTGAATCTGACAAAAGAACGAAGAAGAAAAAACCCACTCAGATCTGTATCACAGTTCTACTTTAATATTTTCTTTTCGCACGTTTTCAAGACGTCACAAATGACACGGACAACATTAGCCTTTCTTTGCCAACCATTATCCACTCAGCATTTTCAACTATGTTTCAGCAGAGATCTGATCCAGAAGGAAAACAAAATCAGTTCCCAGCTCTGACCTAAACCTTGACAAGGTTGTTTTCACTGCTTGAAGTTATACACGAACTGAGCAGGGTTGAAACCAGATAAAGGAATGGGAAGGCTCTACTATAAGCAAAGACACTCAGTAGAATAAGTGAGTGTCTGGGGTTTCAAAAAATATTTCCAGTTGAACCTGTCTCTTCGTGTCACTGTAGATATATCACAGCTGTGTCTTTATGCTACTTTGCTTTCATCAGTACTTGGCTACTAACTGAAAGGCCAGTGTGCTGATACAGTCCCGGTATTTATTTTCATAACAGAAGTCGGATTTCCCTGCTAAACCTTTCGCACCTGTTGAGGTCTGCTGGTTTGCGAGTGTTGTTGGGTGGGTTCTTAATTAGAACCAGGATTGTTTGAAGAAATTCCTGTAGTTGACTGACGTAGATAATTTTTGTGTTTTGTTGTTTCGCGTGTGTGTGTGTGTGTGTGTGTGTAGGGGGGGGGGGGTGCGTGCGTGCGTGCGTGCGTGCGTGCGTGCGTGCGTGCATGCGTGCGTGTGTGTGTGTATATATATATATATATATATATATGTGTGTGTGTGTGTGTCCTCTTTGATGAACTGAACTGAGCCGATGGTCATTATCCCGTGGGACGAACAAAACATCGTGTGTGTGCATGCGTGAGTGAGTGCGTGCGTGCGTGCGTGCGTGCGTGCGTGCGTGTGTGTGTGCGTGTGTGTGCGTGTGTGTGTGTGTGTGTGTGTGTGTGTGTGTGTGTGTGTGTGTGTGTGTGTGTGTGTGTGTGTCATTTTAGTGTGTCCTGCAAGGAAATTCTCTAGGTGTCTGTCTTTCTCTCTGTCCTTATGTATGTATGCATCTCTTCTCTCCGTGTGTTTGCCTGCCTGCCTGCCTGCCTGCCTGTCTGTCTGTCTGTCTGCCTGTCTCTCTCTCTCTCTCTCTCTCTCTCTCTCTCTCTCTCTCTCTCTCTCTCTCTCTCTCTCTATATATATATATATATATATATATATATATATATATATATATATATATATATATATATATATATATTATACAGCAAATAAATAAATAAACAACATTACACAAAACTTCATGGCAGTCAATGTTTTATTAAAAACAACAAATTTTCGTTTGTCTAAAGCAAACTTTTTCAAGTAGCCAACTACTATGTACACACACACAAGTGATTTTCTATCTGTGAAAAAAAGTTTTTATATACACTAGCCTTTTTTTCTATTCACTGAGCTTAAATCACTAAGTTCTAATTTTCAGTATCTCAATAATTATGTAGTGAACTCTCCTATATATATATATATCGCTCGCTTTCTCTCTCTCTCTCTCTCTCTCTCTCTCTCTCTCTCTCTCTCTCTCTCTCTCTCTCTCTCTCTCTCTCTCTCTCTCTCTCTCTCTCTCTCTCTCTCTCTCTCTCTCTCTCTCTCTCTCTCTCTCTCTCTCTCTCTCTCTCTCTCTCTCTCTCTCTCTCTCTCTCTCTCTCTCTCAGTCCCTCTCTGGCAATGACTTCATTAAAAAAAAGAAAAAAAGAAAAAAAAGAGCTCTTGCTTAGCCCCCAAACAGGAAGATGTTAAATCCCACACAGAAGGGTACTTTTCATTCCATGAATTAAGCGGTTTAACCCTTTCACCGCCAGCCATATTTCAACCAAAAATGTCCATTACATTTACCCGGATAGAGAACAAAATCCATCTACAGTATTGTGGATTCTTCTGTGACAGATATAAAATAAGGTCTAACCTTACTTCGCAAAACTAAGACAAGAGGGTCTTTGGATAATAGACCCCAAGTTGATACCTTTTAGTGACATAGGTGTTAAATCACTGTGGTGCTAAAAGGCGACTTTGGCGGTGAAAGGGTTAAAAACACTTTACGTCGATGATACAACATGATGACAGTGGCATAATTTTATTATTATTATTATTATTATTATTCTGATTCTGTCTGTTAAGTCATAGTCATTAAGTCACCAACGTACGACAGCCTTGTTTCTGGTCTCATTCTCTCAGCCGCGACAGGTTGGTCGTGATGACGTCACTGATAAGGAACCCGGATACGCCGCCCAAGATCAAAGGTTTACGAGAGCCGTTCATCTGACAGTAGTGACGCCCCCCAAATAAGGAGGGTGTTCGTGGAAGAAATACAAAAAAGAATAGTGAGTTAGTAAAACAACAAAGAAACGAAGAAGGGAAAGGAGGAAAGAATGAACGAACAGTCGAATGAAGAAAGGAAGGGTTGAAAGAAGGAAAGGAACACGCATTTGCTTCTATAAATAAGAATCATGACTTATAGTGGAGTTATGTTGTTTGTTATTTGCTCTTCTTATCGTAATCGTTTTTGTTCTAGCTGAACAAAAGAAAGGTTGAAAGAAGGAAGGAAACACTCATTTACCTCCATAAAATCAATGAGCATAATGACTTATAATGGAGATATGTGGGGGGGGGTTTCTTATCGTACTCGGTTTTTTTCCCCCTAGCTAATGAGCATCCTCCCCGAGCCCCAATGAAACGTCCACTATTGGCCCCGGTCATTAGTCCCCGAGCCGAAGGTTCGGGGAACTATTGTTTTTGGTCTGGTCCGTCCGGCGGCGGCGGCGTGCCTCAGTCGTCCGTTTTTCTCAAAAAACTATTCAGTCTATCATCATCAAATTTGGTATACTAGTTTGCCAAGATGCAAGCTACCCACTGATGTATTTAGTTTTACATTAAGGTCAAGGTCGCGCCAGTTACGGGGTTCAAACCCCAAAATACATAATCGCTAATATCTCGCGAAGTTTTGCATGTATTTCAATGCAGTTTTGTTCACATTTCTTGATGAATGGTCTATAACATAGTTGTTATGAATTTTTATGTGCGCGCGTGTGCGCATGATCGAGCGCGCTCAAATCACGGGTCCGATCCCCAAGGCTATATATAAAAAAATATATTCAGTTACGTGCTGTTCTGATGCGTTCTTATGTACTTACGTGCTGTTTTGATGCTTTCTTATGTATGTGTACAGCCGACACATTCCGATTTCTGAGTAGCTCGGTGATGCTGCGAGGGGACTTTGCAGCCGCTCGGCGTTGCACTTGTTCATAATTGTAATAGTATTAACTCTACCATCTCACTCCTCACCCCGTCCCCATCGTTCGTCTTTCGTTGTCGTAGGCCTATTAGGCGTATGTCGTAGATGTCGTAGGCCTATCGTTCGTCTTTCGTTGTCGTAGGCCTATTAGGCGTATGTCGTAGATGTCGTAGGCCTATCGTTCGTCTTTCGTTGTCGTAGGCCTATATATTGGTTTCGTTAGATGGTTGTGTGACTGGCGGTGCTACTGTGTCACAGGCACAAACATTCTTCTTCTTCTTCTTCGATCGCGCAGACAGTTTCCTGTCAATTATGAGCTCTCATGCGTCATGCTTCCGTTATGCGCCTACGAAATAGCTAGGCCCAGCAAGTCCGAATTCGGCTGGAGGAAATGTTTTTTGAAAGGGTTTTGTGGGGGGGGGGGAAGGCAGGAGAATGGACCGGTAAGACAGAAAGATAGTAGATGACAGTAAGCAAAGGGAAAAGGCAGAGTCAAAGAGAGTGACGGATTAGAGGAAGTTACAAGCACATAACTTTCAGAAGGGGGGGGGGGACTATTTATGCAAAAGACCCCCGGTATCCACACCGGGGGAACAAACATTCAATCGTGTGCATGCGTCTTGGCAGCAACAGGCGATGCACAAATAACACACTTATCAATAGTAGGCTTAGTACCACAACTAAGCACGCGCGCGCGCGCACGTGCACACATACACACATGCACATGCACATGCACACACACACACACACACACACACACACACACACACACACACACACACACACACACACACACACACACACACACACACACACGTGCTTTGTCAGCTTATTCTTTAGCCCTCAATAAAGATGATTTTGACTTGACTTGACTTGACACACACACACACATATGCACCAGACGTTCAAGACTGCACATTCCAAACATGGAACACTCACTTTTTTGTACAGTTTTATTTTTGTGTGTTTTTGACGGTTTATGTTTGGGGTTAGGGTTAGGGATAGGTCTGTTAGGGGTAGGGGTAGATTTAATTTCAGATTGAAAGGTTAAAATATACACACATTCTAAACTGTCGCTGAAAACCCATATTGTCACGCGAACGACGTCACTTTCCATATTTGGTGATGACTATGTGCAGCATTGAACGTTCTTGCCACCCACCCACCACCTCCATCACCCACCCACCCACCCACCCACTCCCATCACCAACACCAGCGCTAAATAAGAAAAGAAAAAAAGAGCAGTAGGGATAAAGTTCTCCAGTCACCCCTTCTCCCAAACCTCTCTCTCCCAACTCACTCTCTCTCTCTCTCTCTCTCTCTCTCTCTCTCTCTCTCTCTCTCTCTCTCTCTCTCTCTCTCTCTCTCTCTCTCTCTCTCTCTCTCTCTCTCTCTCCTCAATCTCTCTCTCTCTCTCTCCCCCCACCCCAACAGTCCTCCTCTCCTCTCCTCTAAACGCCGTTTTGGACGTCCTGGTGCGAAGCGTCACAGTCTATTTGGAATCGGGCCGATAACATCGTCACAAGGAATTAACGTTTGCGGCGAAACGCTCGCCGACGCGCTGGAGTCATTATTGGCGAGTCGTCAAACGGGAACTAATTGTATTAAGTCCCCCCCACCCCCACCCCCACCCCACCCCACCCACACACACACAACACCACTACCACAACTCTTGACTAGGGGGTCTAAAACTAAAATGCGGTTTCCTGGAATAAATAGCGTGGGGTTCAGGGTAGGTAGGTGGGGGGTTCAAATGAGGGGGGGGGGGGGGGTTTGTAGAAGTAAAGAGAGGGGCTGAAATAAGGGGGGGGGTGATAATGGTGGGTGTGAGTGTGGGAAAAATCCTGGGGGAGAGGGTGGGATGAGGGGGCGGGGATGAAGAAGAACAAGAACAATGTTTTTATTGTAAGAAAACCAAGTTTTGTGGGACACAAATGGCAAAAATTATTGAAATAATTTGGCATCAAATGGTTACCATAGTTATGCTTGTTTCACTATAGTGATTGTTATGTCAACTTTTAACAACTTTCTTCTTTATGTGTTTATGTGGCAGGATTGAATGGAAAGGAAAGTTAATTGTAAAGGGGGTGGCCTGTGTGTAAGGTGTTCTAATAATTATCATTTCGTGTTTCTCTCTCTCTCTCTCTCTCTCTCTCTCTCTCTCTCTCTCTCTCTCTCTCTCTCTCTCTCTCTCTCTCTCTCTCTCTCTCTCTCTCTCTCTCTCTCTCTCTCTCTCTCTCTCTCTCTCTCTCTCTTTGCCTCTCTGTCTGTCGGGGAAACATGCGAACAAAAATGATTATGCCACTAAGCACACAGAATATTACATCATCATAAACTCTCTGTCTCTGTCTGTTTCTGTCTCTCTCTCTCTGTCTCTCTCTGTCTGTCTCTCTCTCTCTCTCTCTCTCTCTCTCTCTCTCTCTCTCTCTCTCTCTCTCTCTCTCTCTCTCTCTCTCTCTCTCTCTCTCTCTCTCTCTCTCTCTCTCTCCCCTCTCTTTCTCTCCTCATCGATTTCGAGAGGAAGAAGGTAAAAGCCTAGATCTATTTCCATAACTAAAAGATAATAAATAATTTCTAACCCATCCACTATTTATTTACCTCTTCTCCTCTTCCCCACTACTACTTTTACTTACACAACTACCCCATCCCAACATAAACATCTCGAACGTTTTATTCTCACCCCCATCAACACCCACCCCCCCTCCGATTTCATCAACCCCCACCCACAACCCTTCCTTACCACACCCCATCCCTTGGACGCCCCCCTTCTGGGACGCATCTAATCGACTTGGCAGATTTTGATTCAGGCGGGCAGGCGGGGGTCTTGCCTTGGGATTTGAGCCCATTGTGGTAATCGA
>CM065684.1:30272590-30287590 GCA_017654935.2 Phymorhynchus buccinoides
AGAGAGTGAGTGAGAGTGGGTAGGAGGTTGTGGGGGTAGTAGAGGTGGTTGATGATGGGATGGGAGTGGGGGTGGGGGGGTGGGGCAGCTCGTCACGGGTCGGGCTTGAGCAGATGTGACAATGGGCAGCAGATTCTGTGATAAAATAATAAAGGGTATGGTGTGAAGCTGGGGATGAGAGAGAGATGGGGGGGGGGGGCTGGAGAGAGAGGGGGGGAGAGAGAGAGAGAGAGAGAGAGAGAGAGAGAGAGAGAGAGAGAGAGAGAGAGAGAGATTGAGAGAGAGAGAGAGAGAGAGAGAGAGACGGAGACGGAGACGGAGACGGAGACGGAGACGGAGACGGAGAGAGAGAGAGAGAGAGAGAGAGAGAGAGAGAGAGAGAGAGAGAGAGAGAGAGAGAGAGAGAGAGAGAGAGATTCAAAAAGTTAACAACTTAACAACAACAAAAAATGTCCAGGAAACATTAAAAACAAAATTTACCCATTGGCTGACGTAATCATAATGCTATATCTCATAATGATATTATATTGACATTGTTGTCTTTTCTTAATGGATTGTCTTCTACCCCTTTTGTTGTGTGTCTGTCTGTGAACGACTAGGCTCAACAAGTTATGAACATATTTTGATGAAATGTGAAGTATAAGGATATTATCTACAGAGTGTAATAAGTCTGTTTTGTACAGTAAACGAATGTTATCTTTGTTATTATTTAGCTTTAGTTAGCCCTTTTGTAATTCAACCAAGCTGATACTGATATTATCCATTAGTAACGATGATTAATTATTTTGTAGGTATTAATAAATGTTATTACTGGGGTATAATGCTTTTTTGTTTTACTTAGGTGTAAAGTAAAAGATTATGGCACAGCACACTTGAATATTTTTCAATTTTTTTCCACATGGCAACACAGTGATATGCCAGTGTTTCGACCATTAGAGGGCAAATGCTTAATTTGGTGTCTCCGTTGTGGCTTTTTACTACCTAAAAGTTGTCACCCTGTCGCAGTTTCATGTTGTATGGTTGATCACATTTTAATTTGTTTTTCTGTTTCTACTTGATAATGTATGTGTTTCGTATTTCACTTTTTGGGGCCCAGCAAACATTTCAAACAGTACTTAGGTTTTGATCGCCTTGGCATGAGGCTGAGTCAGACCAGTTGACATAAGCTAGAACACCAAGGCTACATCAAAATGTTGCTATGTTCTGCATGGTTGTGCGGGGATTGTCGCCACGACAAGCTCCTAGCATAACATCATCAGTCTATAATCCTCCGAACTCGCAGTGTGGCTGCCCACGTAGCAAACACGGTCATACACGTAATGTTCTCATCCCTAGCTGGTGCATTTGTACCGTAGTGTTCAAGGGGTCCGGCTTTGCGTATGCAGCCCTTACTGTGCAACTCAAGTAATGGAGTACCCTGTATAAGCTCTTAGCTTGTTGTACTCGAAATTTATAAATGTATTGCTGCTTTGTTATGATTTTCTATCCGTGAATACATTCTTGTTTAAACCAAGGGGTCCGGCTGCTGGGATGATCCCCGGAGTCCTTAATTTATTTAAGTCAAGGTAAGACAACAAACAAACTTAGGTTTTTGATAAGGGCTGGAACCTCGTTACAAAATCGGATTGTGGTATATCTAAAATAATGTGTAAAGAATAAATGATTGAGTTTATTCTTATACTCTCTCGGTCGGTAACCATGAATGTTTTCTTTCAGTTTTAATTTCTTTTGTTTCATTTGTTTATTTTACTTTTGTTTATGTTGTCGAATGCTATTATTTCATTGAAAATATTCAAGTACCCTCCCCCTTGTCATCAGACCCGTGTGGTAATGACAATAAAATGTCCAGTGTTCCAGTGTTCTCTCTCTCTCTCTCTCTCTCTCTCTCTCTCTCTCTCTCTCTCTCTCTCTCTCTCTCTCTCTCTCTCTCTCTCTCTCCTCCTATCCGCGTGTGTGCATGTGTGTGTGCGCGCGCGTGTGTGCACAGTTGTGATTTGATTCTGCCTAAAGCGTCATCAGAGGAAAATCTAATCGAAGGCAGTTTGACAGGAATACGTAACTCTCCTTTCTCGTTGCCGTGGTGTCTTTAACGTGCGCACGCTAAGCGCATGAGGCACACAGGGTAGGATTTCAGTCCTAGATTTGACACCCACGTAACGTGTGTATTGAAACGTTAAGGGTGTGAAGGGGACAAAAGGGAAGAGGGGACACTAAGGGGAAAGTGTGTGTGTGTGTGTGTGTGTGTATGTGTGTGTGTACGTGTGTGTGTGTGTGTGTATCAGTGCGTGTGTGTGTGCGTGTGTGTGCGTGTGCGTGTGTGTGTGTGTGTGTGTGTGGTGTGTGCGTGTGTGTGTGTGTGTGTGTGTGTGGAGTGTGTGTGTGAGACCCCTGCCAATCATCGTTATATAGCTGTGACCCAGCACCACGAAAGGGACATTAGGTCGCTGGGCTAGTTTCTCACAACAGGCTTGCAATGTCCAAAAACTCATTTAAAAAAATCAATTTTGAGCTATGCGTAATTTCGTGCTCTCTAACATCTCATCTTTCTTATTTATAAAGGACCATCTTTGTTGAGGTTTTTAAATACTCCGAAAAGTTATTTAAAATGAGTAGGTTGATGCATTTTCTTCAGCTAAGCTAAACTTTAGACTGTGTTCTCAAAATGGCCGACAGTTACCCTACCAACTTTAGATGCTCATAACTTTCAAGCGGAAACAGTTACAAGAATGGTTGTTATATCATTTGAACGCCAATTGTCTTAAGTTTCTAACCATACCAGTTTCTTAGAATTGTCGTTTTGACACTTAGTGTCCCTTTCGTGGTGCTGGGTCACAGTTATGGTAGGGGTGTGTGGAAATTCATGGATAGCACGTCACACGTGTGTGTGTGTGTGTGTGTGTGTGTGTGTGTGTGTGTGTGTGTGTGTGTGTGTGTGTGTGTGTGCGTGCGTGCGTGCGTGCGTGCGTGTGCGTGTGCGTGTGCGTGCGTGTGCGTGCGTGCGTGTGCATGCATGTGCGTGTGCGCGCGTGTGTGTATGTGTGTTCGTACTTCCCAAAGTCTCTGTAATATTAATATGAAAATGTAAGTCATTTGTCCAAATAATCCCGAGTGCATTACTCATCGATTATATTTACTACGCCTATGTATGGTTTTACATAATTATTATTTACAAAATATATCATCTTGCTAACAGAAAATGAATGCAATGGCTGTACATATGTATCAATCTATGTCGAATAGCGTTTCACAGCGTTTGTTTTCTCTTAGTAATGATAGCTGCACATCATCTAAACTCTTCTAAATCATTAAAGAGACTGACAGAAGCTTCCAAACTTTGAAAAGTATTAAAATACTAAATAATAGATATTATCAAATAAACTTATGTTTTATCTGGAACATTATTAAAATCTATAATAATCATATATGCCGAATAAGCATGCATAGTCCTATAAACAATAATGTCCTTGTATCTTAGCAGTTGTTAATCTATATAGACAGCCTTGCTGTATTGCCTTCAATAAAAACCGTTTATAATACTATATACCCGTGTTCCCGCTAAAATTAACTTCTCCGTCGAGGGGACATAATTCTAACTAATCGACGTTTACTTGCCTATTTTGCCTCGTGTTTTTTTGTTGGTTGTTTTTGTGGCGTATGTGTGTTCTTGCAGTAGCATCATGAATTTATCACCGTGTTCTGGTTTGGAGAAGTAAAGAGCCTTCTCCTAAACGTAATGTTTGTCATAGGCCCTAATAATGACGCGTTTCTTGGGCTATGCATTTACGTACAGACACGTGATATGTAAAATAAATCTTGACAAAATTCAATAGCAGGATTCCCCAGAAAAAAAGAAAGAAAGAAAGGAAGACAGAAACGGAAGGAGGCCAGACCAGCCCAGACTTAGACTAAACAAACCCTTGTCTTTCTCTCTCTCTCCCTCTTTCTTTGGGTCTGTCTCTCTGTCCCTGTCCCCTCCACTGTCTGCCTCAGAGCGCCAACATGGCGGCCGACGGCGTGTCGTCTGTCATTGGGTGAGAGGAGGTCCATTAGACCAGTGGGCCGCCTTGTCAGAAGAAGACACAACGACACAGGACCCAGCGCGGATCCCTGCAGGACTCCGACGCCGCATTTTCTGCTTCGTTAGCTGTCTTTTCCCGTTTAGTGAGGCAAAGCAGTCGTTTAGTGAGGCAAAGCAGTCGTGCTAGCACCCTCTGTTGTGTGAAAGGCGGCTTTGGCTACGTCAAGGCGCAAAACGGAGTAGCTTTCACTATTTTTGTACTCACAGTTATATAAGAACCTGACGTACCTTCCAATTAGAGCGAGGACCTGCAATGTCTATCCGTCTGTATCTGAACAATTCTGTGTTCCAAGCCCGGCCCACAACTTTATAAAGTGCGGGGCTAGTCGTAATGGATACTCGGCAAGATTGTTCGTAGTGTTTTCAGAATGACGCCCAAAGCAAACAGATTAAAACGACCTAAAATAAGTTGGCTTGGTGGGCGAAACTTGCAAATGAAATACCCACAGACAGTAACGTTGAAATCAGTAAAATTTATGTGTTCAGTAGATCCTTCATAGCCTTGACCCCTGTCATTTTTGTCCCTATAAATCTGTGCCAACTAATGAGACCTCAAACATAATGTTATATTTTTTTTCTTAATTTTCAAATAAAACAAAAGTACTAACAAGTAGATCTGAAAGAAAACATAAACAAAAGTTATCGAGGTTACTCGATCTGCAAGAAACGGAGTACATTGTGACAGGAATAAGGCCCTGTTGTCCTTGCTCTGTCTGTGGGCTACAGGGTGAACTATATTGCGCCTGCCGCCTTGCTCCTTCCGGCTGGACCATCCCCAGCGGCGCTGTTCTTGAGGGTGATAGACATTCAATTAGGTCCCTGGCTTTGAGCCGCCTTTGAGGCCAGAGCGGGCAGGACAATCATGAAGCGGGTCCCCACTTGGGGCTCTCTGTCTCTGCCTTCCTTCTTCAAACAGGGCGTTGTAAATTCAATTGGCCAGCCACTTTTTTCTGCCGCTACTACTACCATCTTGGAGGGTCCTCCACGACTGACGTCTTGCTGAGCGTGTCTTTTACGCTCGTTTGAACGGGTCGACGGCGATTAGTTTTGTGCTGGCTGGCTGCCTACTGCCTTTTTTGAAGGGGTGGGTGCTGGTTATTGAAGCAGACAAGATGCACCAGGGGTGGCTGTTTTGATAGCGAGTGACGGTATGGAAAATAGCAAATGCGGTAGCTGTAGCAAAGACACTGTAATGGGAATAAGACAGACGACTGGAGAGTTACGGCGAGCCGGACTGATAGGGTTATCGTTCGTGATCCCATTAACAATGGCGGCTCTATCCAAAGACTGGAATTTGAATCGACGTTTTGTAAAATACCAGATTCATATTTGAGTGCTTGGGCAAACCTTTGTTTCTGTTTTCCTGAAGACAAAGAAAGGTAAAGAAGCTGCAAATACGGCCAGCAAATCTGTGAAACTGTAACAACCAGTAGTAGAGTAGTGCTGATGTTCATGGTTCAAGGGGGGGGGGGGGGGGGGGGGTATGATCAGGGTTTCTGTCCTCGCTACTCATATGGGGGAAAATGACCGCTTGGGTGTCTTATTCCCATTACAGTGTCTTTGACTGTAGGGAGAAACGTTTGGCGCCGAAGTAAGGAAGAAGCAAGGACTATTGATTTGATGAACCTTGATATAATAATATGGGGGTCCGAACTGAAGTCTAAGTCGGTGTAAAGCGTTGCAATGCTGCTGAACTTTACGCCTGACTGACTGAAAATTATAAGGAACGTCAACATAACGTTGAATCAACTCAACTTCTATAAAATATAGTTCATCACATATAAAACAAAAGTCGGAGGGGCATGACTTTCAATCTAAACAGCCACAATGGATCACAATGAAAGGGTGTCCCTACCTTGACAATACCAATCAGTCAGAAGACGGTTTGATTTATGGTTAGAGAAAAACAGAAAAAAAAGTGACAAGACTTACCAACAATCGTCAAAAGCGAAGCAAAGAAATGAACAGGTTATCATTTACTATGACGGAATCAAGGGAAGGAACGCCTTGCATGATCTGAGTTTTTTTCTTGCGCCTGGTTTCAGATTCGAGTGCGGTTAAAAAAACAAAAAACCCAATTTGAGTTGCCTTTTTGGTGGAGGCTTTTCGCTTTCTCAGTGCTTTCTCGCTCGAAAGATATGTTGTCTTAATTAAGGAAACGGAGCCAGAATCAATGCAAATCGAAGAAAATCGAAGAATGTTACCCCTTTAGCCAAGTGGAGACGTGACAAATTTACCAAAAGGAGCACCGCCAGAAATGAACTTTCAACACGCTAAAGTTGGAATCCCATATGCGTTATTTTCGCTGGCTTAAATCGCCCGCGACTTTCGACAGCGCGAAAAAAGTTGCTTGCAATTCCATTGATGCTAAAATCGCCGGCGATTTTCGATGGCGCTATTCAAACATCGCGCTAAAAAAAAAGACCCAACCCCATCGCACCTACGGAATTGCAACGTTTTTCACCAGTATCACAAGTTTCTCCACGCTTTTGGAAGCCGTGTTCGCTGGAAAAAATGGCGTGTAGTTCCGCCGATTTTCAGACTATTTTCGACGGCGACAAAAATATTTGTTCGCTCCACCAGGCGATAAAATAAAATCGCGAGCGATTTTTGACTGACTGCTCGCGATTATCGCGCCTATGGGTGTACAGAATGACTTTCCTGTTGGTGGCGATAGAATTTAATCGCGGGCGATTATCGCCGGCGATTTTCGCCTTTAAAATCGCGCATATGGAATTCCGGTTTAAAGCGGCTGTTTTATCCACCTTTTGCGCTTCTACAGGACTCAGGGCTACTACCCTACTATCTTCCTCCTCCCAGACTGCAACAGCTGGTTAATTTATTCTAAAATCCAGATTCTTTCCCCTTCAGTGCCTTTTGACCCCCTTCAGCACACATCTGTCATTTCATGTATTGAAAATCACAGTGGGGTAGAGTTTAGCGTTCTATAGTTGATAATTATCTTAACCCAATCATTTACATCCAAGTACTTTTTTCTTCCAAGCTGTCACTCGGGAAGTAAGAACAAAAATCCATCCTCCTCATGAAAGGATTATCGGTTCTTAGTTTTGTGTGTGTTCTCGGTGTTCTTTTAATTTAATGGGTTATTGTATTTAACAAAAGGTCTTTGCAGCTCGTTCAAATAAGCAGAAACTCGGAGTTTCACTCATATTTCTAACAGCACTGGGTGAGCTCTCATGGGGCATAATTATTTTTGTTGTTTTAGAGATCAAATCAAAAGTACTACTGAACAACTAGGTGTCTCCGTATGCATCGCGCGTGCCTATTCAAAATAAACTTGTGTGTATTATCCTTTATTTTCAGATTTATCTTCTGCACTCAAACACACACATGCTCCAACTACCCTTTTAACTTGATTTTCATACACTTAGTGTTATCTTACATTCAGATAATTTGCATTTGCATTAGTAGGGGAAGACGGGGTAAAAAGCGCATGGGCGGGTAAGAAGCCCACCCCAATTATCTCATGAAATTAAGCAAATTTCAGTCTCATTTTGCCCATGAGACGAGCGTTAATGTCGTAAGCATTCGTCTCATGGGCAAATTTGACTGAAATTTTCTTTATTTCAGTGAGATAATTGGGGTGGGCTTCTACCCCGCCCATCCGCTTTTTACCCCGTCTTACACCTACTACAACGGCTAGCAACAACAAACATCAACAACTACTACTATACTAGACTACTTACTACTACTGCTACTACTACTACTACTACTACTACTACTTATTATTATTAATTATTTAGTTCTGTATAGTCACCGAGGGCGTCTGTCAAATTCGGGGTGCTCCCACATCGAGAGCGGGCGGGGCGTCGCAGCCATTTGGTTTTTTTTGCATGTGGAATTTTGTGACTGATGAAGAAGAAGGAAAAGGTGGGGGTGGTTACATTTTGACCAAATGGACAACGTTTTCGCTGCCAGTCCGTTTAGCGGGTGCTAAGTGCATGTGCACACGGGACCTCAGTTTATCGTCTGATTGGAAAAATTCCACGTTAAGACCATAAGGCCTATTGCAGAGTGAGAGGGAAAAAACCCATCTCCTGTACCCAGGTCCGAACTCGGAATTACTTGCGCACGAGGCGAACGCGTTCGCTACTGCTGCTGTGTCACTACTACTACTACTACTACTACTACTACTACTACTACTACTACTACTACTACTAACACCACTACTACTACTAAGCTACTACTACTACTACTACTGTTGCTGCTGATGCTGCTACTACTCTACTACTACTACTACTACTAATACTACTACTACTACTACTACTACTACTACTGCTAGCTGCTGCTACTACTACTACTACTACTACTACTACTACTACTACTATACTACTACTACTACTACTACGACTACTACTATCACTACTACTACTAACTACTACTACTACTGTAAGACGGGGTAAAAAAGCCCATGGGCGGGCAAGAAGCCAAAGCCAATTATCTATATGAAATAAAGCAAATTTAACATTTTGCCCATGAGACGAGTGTAATGTTTAGCATTCGTCTCATGGACAAAATTTGACTGAAACTTGCTTCATTTCATGAGATAATTGGCATGGGCTTCTACCCGCCCATGAGCTTTTTACCCCGTCTACCCTACTAATACCACGCTGCTGTCTGTGCTGCTGCTTGCTGCTGCTGCTACTACTACTACTCTACTACTATTACTATATTATTGCTACTGCCTACTACTACTACTACTACTACTGCTGCTGCTTCTGCTGCTGTTGCTACTGCTAATTTACTACTACTGCTACTAACACCTACCTACTACTGCATGCCGTTGTTGCTACTACTACTACTACTAAGCTACTTGCTACTGCTCGACTGCACATTTGTCCCGATAATTCGTAAAAAGTCAATCGATGGTTTGGCTTACAAGGGATATACTTACTGCGTTCTAATACATAGCATGCGGCTGTGAGCCCGAAACGACTTGTGAAGATCATTAACGCACGTCCTTGTTCACGCTTCACTCTTTGACTGACCTGACTTTGTTAATATGCAATTATCTTAAATAGAACAGTTCACAAGCGTGCCATTCACACAATCTGCACGCATCGAGTTATTGATACCCCCTTTAAACCCTTTCACCGCCAGCCTTTTCAGCAAAAATAGTCCATTAGATTTACCTGGGTAGAGAAGCAAAATATATCTGGCGTGTATTTGGTGATTCCTTCTGTGCAAATATATAAAATAAGGTCTGATCCGTTACTTCCCATAAACTGAGACAAAGAGGTCTTGGATAATAGACCCCAATTTGATGCCTTTTAGTGATCAGGTGTTTATTTCACTGTGTTGCTAAAATGGCGACTTTGGCGGTGAAAGGGTTAATAGAATAAACAGCGATGAGTATGCGATAGATGGATATTTGTGTGGTGTGTGTGTGTGGTGTGTGTGTGTTGTGTGTGTGTGTGTGTGTGTGTGTGTCTGTGTCCGTGTCCGTGGTCCGTGTCGTGTCTGTGTCTGTGTGCGCCGCGCGTGTGGTGGATGAGAAGAGAAAGGAGAAAGGAGGAGAAGAGAGAGAGAGAGAGGAGAGAGAGAGGAGAGTGAGAGAGAGAGAGAGAAGAGAGAGAGAGAGAGTGGGGGGGGGGAGGGGGGAGAGCGAGGGGTGATATATAATTCTAGACATATTGCACGCAAACACGCATCCGCACACGGCACGCAAACACACAGACACACACACACACACACACACACACACACACACATACACACCATACACACACACACACTGCGCGCACACACACACACACACACGCACACACACATGTCACAAACATTCCCCCTCCCCCCCCCAATTAACTCCTTTTAAAATCACACACTATTTTACCCGGTCACGAATTCAAGAAAAAAGTAACAGACTCAGTCCCCCCCCCACCCCACACAACACACACGCACGTACGCGCGCGCAACAACCCCCCCACCACCACACGCACACAGAACACACACACACACACAGACACACACACACACACACACAACACACCACACACACACCACACATACACAAGCACGAATGCCAAGAAAAACAATATTGCAAAACAATCACAGCTGACCTAGAAAATCAACAGCTTGGTCACACTTAACATTTGTTACCCGGCCAGAGGCCGAGGTATTGCGATACCCCCCCCCCCCTTTGTGTGTCTCTGTGTCTGTGTGTGTCTGTGTGTCTGTCTGTGTATCGATTATCTTGAAAAATTACTGTTTGGATTTTGATTAAAATTGGCAGAGGGGTAGACAGCTTGAAAAGGAAGCTTCCTTTCGTTAATCAACACCGTGCTGACATTGACCTTGAAGTTTGACCTTGAAAACCGAAATTTCCTTCTTTGAGCTATGTAATTTCCCCCAGCTTTATTTCGTGAACTAGTGAACAGAATCGCTTCAAATTTTGGGCTATGTATTTTATGCGATATCTAAGGGTGGAAAGTGGTGTTTTATTGGGAGGGGGGGGGGGGGGGGCGAGGAGACATCACTCGGTGCAAGGAAGTTTGTATAAAAGTTCAGCTCGCTTCAAATTTTGTGTGGTGGTGTACCATGGTGCAAGGAAGTTTGTATAAAAGTTCAGCTGTATCTCGTGAACTACTGAACAGAATCGCTTCAAATTTTGGGCTATGTATTTTATGCGTTCTGTAAGGGTGGAAAGTGGTGTGTTTATTGGGGGGGGGGGAGAGGGACATCCCATTCACTCCCCCCCCCCCCCCCCACGTGCAAGGAAGTTTGTATAAAAAAGTTCAGCTCACTCCTCAAATTTTGTGTGGTGGTGTAACATGGTGCAAGGAAGTTTGTATAAAAAGTCAGCTGTATCTCGTGAACTATTGAACAGAATCGCTTCAAATTTTGGGCTATGTATTTTATGCGTTCTGTAAGGGTGGAAAAGTGGTGTGTTTATTGGGGGGTGGGGGGGGGGGAGAGGACATCACTCGGTGCAAGGAAGTTTGCATAAAAGTTCAGCTGTATCTCGTGAACTACTGAACAGAATCGCTTCAAATTTTGGGCTATGTATTTTATGCGTTCTGTAAGGGTGGAAAGTGGTGTGTTTATTGGGGTGGGGGGGTGGGGACAAGACATAACTCTGGCCGGGTTTGCATTGTCACAATGCGTTGATCGGCAAATCGCGGTAACAGCTTTTCTTCTGGACATTTTGCTTTTGAGGGTAGTTCTAATCTTACACGAGCAAAGTTCATTTCCGTTGAAATAATAAAATTATTAAGAAATGAAAGATGAATTTAATGACTACGGTTTGGAATTTAGTAAGCTGCAGAACTGCGCTCTCTCTCTCTCTCTCTCTCTCTCTCTCTCTCTCTCTCTCTCTCTCTCTCTCTCTCTCTCTCTCTCTCTCTCTCTCTCTCTCTCTCTCTCTTCTCTCTCTCTCTCTCTCTCTCTCTCTCTCTCTCTCTCTCCTCTCTCTCTCTCTCTCTCTCTCTCTCTCTCTCTCGGCTTTTCATCTTTTAGAAAGCCCTCAAAATATGTGCATTAGATTGATAATTTATAGTCTATAAATATCCCAAAATGTCATTGGAGCCAGGATTCACTCTCAATACTTGACAAATACTGCGCACTCCCCACAAATGCATAGGATTGACACTGGTGGGAAAATCTCTCAAACTGGAGACTACAAAATTAATGTAACTAAAGATTATGTGTACACGTTAGCACTATTCACAAAATATTTATATTCCCCCATGGCAACACAGTGAGCTGCAAGTCGTATTAAGAGTGGGCTGTCACTGTGTTGCCATGGGGAAATAGAACTATCTTGAGAATAATGTTAGTGTGTACATAGACCTTAAAGACACACTGACGCACCACGATTAAATCCCTTGGTGTTTTCTGGGTAGCTGTGACCCACATACAGATGTCCCCAACTTCAAATTGAGGCTGCTCTTCAAAATGATGTTTCGGTTTGAATTTGGGGGCATTTAATATATGGGAGTCAGACTTGGTCAAAAGAAGATTTATTTCCAGCTGTATAAGAGGGAAAGCACGTGAAACCCGTGATTTTGACACGTGATATGGTGGGTCTTTTAGGCCTGTGCTATGCTATTCTTTTTTCTTCTTCTTTAAAATAATGTAATTCTGTTTAACTCTTGGCTGGCCGATGCGAATGTAACGCATGGGATGATTTTCTTTGACGGAGTGCCTGCAAAGCATATCAAAAGCTGGTTTCCAGCTTTACAGAGAGTGTTGTTTTGCTGAGTATAATCAAAGACTGAAGATAAACATCCGGTCTCTTTTCCCTATATGAGTAGTGAGGACAGAAACGCTGGTTATGTCCCTTTGAAACGTGACACATTTTGCACATCGATAGGCCAGTTGAATTCTCCGTTCAAGTTCCAGTCCGAGTTTTTCGATAGCCTCCACTGTGAATAGTGTACACGTTCGCACTAACGATAACTCTATCAGCCCGGTTCGCCGAGCTTTTAAGTAATCCATCTTACCCTTTTATAGTATCTTTGGTATAATATAGTTTGCTCGTCGTGCGTGACTTTGGCTCTACTGTTTTGTGCTTTGAATATACATAAAGAACATGAAGAATGGTCAGCCACTGTAGATGTTTTTATCACACGTGTTTGTTTGATTTAACAATATCAAAATCATATTTTGTTTATTTTGTTGTTGTTGAAACATAGTCTGTTTTATTTCCCTTTCGCATCCCTCCATTCCACAGTTCCTTCATTCACACCCTCCTACACATGCGCATGTATCAACACCTGCATTATCATCAATTACCAGACACAAAATATACTTAAGTATTATAATCAAATAAATATGATTTTGAAACTATCAATACTTTTCTGTTATTAAGATTGTGTCGAGCAAGTGGGTGAGCATCTGAATGAATGAAATATGATTAAATTAATGAGGGACTGAATGAATGAATTATTGAGTACATAGCTTTACAGTAAAGTAAACTGAATACATTATCATGTATATAAAACTATTATTATGAAATGAAGGGATTGGAAATTTGGTCTACCATTGAAAAACAGTTGAAATAACAAGACGAAGTCATTCATACACACCTACAATCATATTATTATTATTATTATTATTATTATTATTATTATTAGTAGTAGTAGTAGTAGTAGTAGTAGTAGTAGTAGTAGTAGTAGTAGTAATCAATCATAATAATCATGATTTAAACTTTTGGAAAACTACTCTTCATCAGTGAATGACTGGGACAAAACCGAGTCGCGTTTCGTGCGAAATGGAATCGAAGAAGTTGTAATTAAGGAAGACTTTGTAACTCTCAGCGCCTACATTACTTTAAGAGGCTTCTGTAACAGGGGCGGCTGAATGGTGAGTGATGTGCTCAAATATATTATTACTTTGAAGTACTTTTGTCAGACTGAATTGTTCTGGAAAGTCAGGTCCTTCCTCAGATGACTGACTATCACGTCTTAAAGTATTCGGGTAAGTTCCCGATTGACCCTTTCCCATCTCGCCTTTTCTTTGATCTTTCCCGCATGCCTCCTCACGTGGAGTTCCCTTAGGCGAGGAGTGCCATTTCGCCCTTTCAAGAGTTCCATTTCGCCCTTTTCTCACTCAAGTTCATAACCTCTTGTCCTTGGGTGTATGGGAGGGGATAGGGAGAAGCCTGTAGGCCCTATGTACGCGTGCGTGTGTGTTTGTGTGTGTGTGTGTGTGTGTGTGTGTGTGTGTGTGTGTGTGTGTGCGTGCGCGAGCGTGCGCGCATGTGTGTGTGTGTATGTGCGCGCGCGCGCATGTGTGTGTATGAGTGTGTGTTGCGTTGTGTGTGTGTGTGTGTGTGTGTGTGTGTGTGTGTGTGTGTGTGTGTGTATGCGCGTGCGCGCGCATGTGTATGTGTGCATGAGTGTGTGTGTGTGTGTGTGCGTGCGCGCGCATGTGTGTGCATGAGTGTGTGTGTGTATGTGTGTTTGTGTGAGGGAGTGTATGTACGCGTGCGTGTCTCTGTGTTGCAACACAACAACAACAGAGAGAAAGAGAGGGGAGGAGAGAGAGAAAGAGAGGGGAGGAGAGAGAAAAAGAGAGCGTTTGGGGCAAAATAAATGAAAGGGCGAAATGGCTCTCCCGTTTGTTCTCCATTACACTACAAAGGGCCAAATGGGAAAAGGCCACTAGGAAAGGGCCAATGGCTCCCCCCACCTGCGTGCGCATCTCGACCCTTCCAACGGAAGTGTCGCCATCTTAGTCCTTATTTGTGTGTAAACAAAGTGAAAATGTTATCTAAAATTTGTAAAGAAAACATCCAGATGTTATATAAATACAGTTTAGATAAGTTTCGATTTGGAACAGCCAAATACGCAGCATCGATCTGGCATTTTTCAAACAAAGTTACTGACTAAGATGGCGGTCTCCCATAATATGGCGCTCCTTGTGGCCGGATATGACGACACGTGAGTACAAGCCATAGGGATTCAGTCACACTGGTGCTACGAAATAGTGTTTCCATGTATGGACATATTCTGGAATTCTGGTATCGACTGCAGCAGCAACAACTTCACCAACATGAATAA
This sequence comes from Phymorhynchus buccinoides, assembly GCA_017654935.2. Classification (NCBI taxonomy): domain Eukaryota; kingdom Metazoa; phylum Mollusca; class Gastropoda; order Neogastropoda; family Raphitomidae; genus Phymorhynchus; species Phymorhynchus buccinoides. The sequence goes on from CM065684.1 coordinate 30,287,192, forward strand.
CGAATGGATTTATCTGTTGTTTTCGTTTTCTTTTGTTTTTCCTCCTATTTTGAATCAAATAGTTTGCCCATGCCCGTGCTCTCTCATACTTTGTTTGTCACTCCATCCACTACTGCTAGCCCCGCCATTATTGCAGCGGGAGTCAAATGGAGCGCACGCGCGCGCGCGCACACACGTACATACGCACGCACGCACGCACGCACACGCATACACATACACACACACACACACACACACACACACACACACACACACACACACACACACACACACACAGTGTCATTATGACCTGACCTGATAATATTCAATATTTTTGAAAGACATCCGTAAATTTGAGGCTGGCCCTTTGCATATGTTTGGCTGAAGGAATGTTAAAGACCCACCAGATCACGTGTCAAA
>CM065684.1:30310090-30332590 GCA_017654935.2 Phymorhynchus buccinoides
CACACACACACTACATATACACACACGCGTACGCGCACACACACACACGCACACGCACACACGCACACGCACACGCACACGCACACGCACGCACACACGCACGCGCACGCACACGCGCACACGCACACGCACACGCACACGCACACGCACACACATACACACACACACACACACATACTTGCTTAGCTCGGTCAAGTGTCACCCTCTTCAGCTGCTTGGGATTCTGGGTCTTTCAACGGAGATTGACTTGTTCCAAAACAAAACAAAAGCACAGACCTAAATAAAAAAAATAATAGCCATGTATTGATTGAGTTTGACGGAAACGTAGAAGCACGATTTAATTATGACAGAATGAACAATTCCTTAATATATTGCTTGAGGCGTTGGGGATTGTTATTTTTGTATATATACATTTCTTAATGATGTTGCATTTTTGTTGTACGATGTTGCTATTCATGTTGACTCAATGTGGCAGTTGTAGTAGTGGTGGTGGTGGTTGTGGTGGTGGTGGTGTTGGTGGTGGCGATGTATGTGTGTGTGTGTGCGCGCACGTGTGTGCGTGTGTGTGTGTGTGTGTGCGCTCGTGCGTGTGTGCGTGCGTGTGTGTGTGTGTGTGTGAGTGTGCGTGTGCGTGCGTGCATGCATGCATGTGTCTGTGTGCGTGTGTACATCCGTCCGTGCATGTGCACGTAAACGTGTGCATACGCACACAAATATGAACGCGTGATCGTGAAGAAGTGAAAGAGAGGACGATGGAAAGAACGAACAGAAGTTATATATATCCAACGAACAATCATTACCACCAAAAAAAAAAAAAAATTGAATTCTAAATCATTATTATTCTTAACCTTCCAAGAACGAACCGAGAAAAATAATAATATTCTAAGAAAAACACAAGAAACACACAAAAATCAGAAGAAAAAAACCAGCATGAAGCGTGGAATGCGCTTGAAAATTTGCCACAAATCACGATGGACGTTTGCGTTCTTTGTCTACTTTGTATAACAATAAGAACAATGACCAAACAAAACAAAGAGGAAAGGGAACAAAAGAAGGAAGACATTAATGTTCACGATAACTTCATTCCAGGGTTTTTCGCAGACAACAAAAGTCACGATGATTTCATTCCAGGGGGCTTCACAGACAATGAAAGAAAAAGAGGCAGAGGGGTGTAAGGTTTCCTTTCTCTCATTGTAGGGCAAACTGGTAGGGGAGAAACGGTGTGGGTCTTTGTTTTCGTTTCACGTGCAGTTCAGTTTAGCTGTCAATAGCGTCCCTCTGATACACCCGAAGACCCGCTAGACATCAGTGGTGTTGTATGTTACTGCATTAATTAAATGCACACGTTTCTTTGAATTCTTTGCAGTTTTAATATGCTCATCCTCAAAATGTGTTTTCCTTAATTAAGTCTAATTTTGGTGGGTTGGTTTGTTGGCTGGCTGTTTGTTGTTGGCGGTGCAGTAGTTCGTATTCTTTTATTCCTTGCACTAGGCTCAATTTTGATCTATAACTTTAGTTTTACATTGTGCGTGTTCGTATGTATGCATGTCAGCTTGACCCCCCCCCCCCCCCTACCCCCTCTCTGTCTGTCTCTTCCCGTCTCCCATTAACCTCATTTCCCTCCGATGTTTTCTGCATGCTTTATTTAGTTATTGTTGTTTGAAGTTTTCTTTGATTTCTTGTTATTTATTATTATTTCCCCAGGGCTGGGTACGGGTGGAACAAAGCCCTGTCATTGTTTATCTCATGTTCCCAGGTTAAATAAAAGTTCGTGTTCGTTCTCTCTCTCTCTCTCTCTCTCTCTCTCTCTCTCTCTGACTGTTATAGTATTTGTAGTATTGTGAATCCTTTCCATATTACTGTTTTATTATTATCATTTATTATTATTATTATTATTATTATTATTGGTGTTACAATTTCGTCGTTCTTTTGCTGTCATGTTTAATGATGATGTTATAATATTGCTGTTTGTCTATTATTTTTTAAAAAAAATTTTTATTTTTTTTCAATTTTGCTTGCTTATTATTTTATTTGTTTGAGGACCTGATGAAAAGAAGTGTTGTTTATGCTTATTCAGTTTATCCTCATTAAACGTTTCAAGTTTCAAGTTCTCTCTCTCTCTCTCTCTCCTCTCTCTCTCTCTCTCTCTCTCTCTCTCTCTCTCTCTCTCTCTCTCTCTCTCTCTCTCTCTCTCTCTCTCTCTCTCTCTCTCTCTCTCTCTCTCTCTCTCTCTCTCTCTCTCTCTCTCTGTGAGTATGTGCACGTATATGCATGTATATGTATATGATTGTGTTGGTTTGAACTTGTGCGTGTGTGCATGCGTGTATGTGTGCATGTGTTCGCCTGTGTGTCTCTGTGTCTCGATTGTGTCTGGAACTGTTCGTTTTTGATCTGCTTGTTTCTTTGACTGTTTGTGTGTGTGTGTGTGTGTATGTATGTGTGTGTGTGTGTGGTGGGGTGGGTTCTCTGTGCATGCTGCTACGTGCTGGTTGAGTAAATACAAGGCAGAAAGAGAGAGAGAGAAGAAAAGAGGTAAAAACGTACTGTTATCAATGTCAATAATAGAATCTAAACGACAAAATTCATTCATTCTCTGCATCTAAAACTAAAATCCACCCTTCGCGTGATGATGTATTAAACTAAAGCGAAGCAGGTATTTGAACGATAACCGACGGTGTCAGTTACTGGGCTCCGAGGCTATTCGCCAGAAGGTAATACTAACCCTCTTTGTCCCTTTCATGATAGTACATAAGGGCACATACCCATCCATTTTGCAGAAGTTAGAAACTCTGGCTGATATAATAAAATAATATGACTTGGGGGGGGAAATGGAGACACACAAATAATCTGATACCCAGAGACAGTTATGAGTTGTTTTTGTAGCAACTCCCGATCATCACGCTATGCGCATGCTCTAGATATGATTGCTTTTCCTGGGTGGTCTTAAAACAACCCACCAAAATAACAACTGGGAAGTCAATGTAAATTGTGAATGGAAAAGAAAGAAGAGAAGGAAAGACATGACGGGGGAGAAGACAACAGAAGGAAAGAAGACGGACAAAGAAGGTAGGTATGAACCAAAAAGGAAGGTCTAAAAGAGACGAAAGGAGAGAGAGAGAGAGAGAGAGAGAGAGAGAGAGAGAGAGAGAGAGAGAGAGAGAGAGAGAGAGAGAGAGAGAGAGAGAGAGAGAGAGAGAGGGAGGCAGAGAGAGGGAGAGAGAGAGAGAGAGAGAGAGGCAGAGAGAGGGAGAGAGAGAGAGAGAGAGAGAGAGAGAGAGAGAGAGAGAGAGAGAGAGAGAGAGAAGAGAGAGAGAGAGAGAGGAAGAGAGAGAGAGAGAGAGAGAGAGAGAGTGTGAGTGAAGAGAGAGAGGAAGAGAGAGAGAGAGAGAGAGAGAGAGAGAGAGGAGAGAGAGAGAGAGAGAGAGAGAGAGAGAGAGAGAGAGAGAGAGAGGCGAGAGAGAGAGAGAGAGAGAGAGAGAGAGAGAGAGAGAGAGGCAGAGAGAGAGAGAGAGAGAGAGAGAGAGAGAGACAGAGACAGAGACAGAGACAGAGAGAGAGAGGATGGGAAGACAGACAGAGATGGGATCTGGGCTTAAAGACCCACCACGTCACGTGTCAAAATCATGGTTTTCACGTGTTTCCCCTCTTCTAGCTGGTAAAAAATCTTAAGAAATCTTCCAAGCATAAGAGGGAATGTGACACGTGACGTCTTTAAACGCTAACGTTGGTGCAAATCAAAGCGTCAATATAGAATCCTCATATAAGGAGGCAACAACCATCCTGCGCGCTAAGTTCCTTGAGTCTTGGAGGGGTCGACTAGGGATTGAAAATGACAACGATGATCTACAGGGTCTCAGTCGTCAGCGCCAGGTGATATTGTTTAGACTGAGAACAAGCCATTGCCAACTCCTGTCACATCTCCACAGGATAAACCTGTCACACACAAGTGAGTGCCCCTGTTGTGGCACAAGCATCCAGACTCCTGAACTTATCCTCCAGGACTGCCCCACTTACCAAGACATTCGGTGTCAAACCTGGCCGGTGAGAGTGGAGCTCCAGGAGAAGCTGTGGGGACCAACAAAGGCGCTACAAAAGACAGCAGACTTCGCCGTCAGGACTGGACTAAGGATTTAAACATGACCACTGGGAACGCAGAAGAAGAAGAAGAAGAAGAAGAAGAAGAAGAAGAAGAAGAAGAAGAAGAATCCTCATATAAATTCAAGTGAAACATAACTATAGTACAATCCAGGTAAAGGTAAAGATGTGCCCCCCCCCCCCCTGCATTTCTCGGTTAATTGTATTTTTCCGTTTTTGCCTTTCTTACCATACATAAAGCTGTATTTTAGGAACATTTTCAGCTAATTCTCTTTTTGGAATACTAACCCTAACCCTAACCCTAGCCCTAAAGCTAACCCTACAAGTTTACTGTCGACAATCCTGTCTCTCTTTTTCCTCATTAATGTCATCATTGTAATTTTCTAACATCGCTTGTGATGTCAGTTTGTGTCACTCCCCCCCCCCCCTACCCCCCAACCCCACCCATCCACCCACCCCTCAAACCAAACATTATGGTTTGCTTCTTTCTGTATTGTCCTTTGCCCCGATCTATATATCGGGCAAAGGAGTTTGAGTTTGTCGCGGCTTTGATTTTGTTTTTTTGTTTTTCCCTTTGTCTGTTTGCCACCACCTTTCCCTGTTACTAGTACTTTCTTCTTCCTCTTTTTCTCCAGAAGTCCAGATGGAAAACAAACCAGTATTGATGCACTTAATTGAGAATCATAAGCTTTATCGTCCTTTTACTCTGAATGATCGCCCCACAATTATTCGCTTAGCAATTCCATAACTAACGCATATGTTTGTGAAGGAATCTATGAAGCGATCTAGTCCCCCACTCCTTCTACGTTGCTTAATACAATTCTGTTTTCGTTTCGCTTTTATTTGTAATTTCCTGTTTGTTTCTTCTTTTTAAGTATTAGCCTAGCGTACTCAGATAAAGCAAAGAAAATGTTTCTGTTACTGTGAGGAAAGTAGGGCATTGCTGATGCAATGGGGCTTGCGTTGGAAGAATCCATCTTGCACAGCGTGTGGCCTTGACAGATAGGGACAGATGGGAAGGTACCAATTATGATTCAGTCTCCCACGGGAAGAAATTGAATCTGACTCAATAATTGCCTTTTTGCCTGCTGGGTGGTCCTGCTAGGAGCAGTAGTAAGAGTTTAGTAAATTAAGTAAATAAAAAAGAAAGATTCTGCGTCAGGGAAAGGAAGATTACAGAGTGTAAGAAAAAACAACACCACGTAGAAAATGTTGAAAATACTTAGAAGAAGTGTGTGTGTGCTCTCTCCCTCTCTCCTCTCTCCCCCCTCTCTCTCTCTCTCTCTCTCTCTCTCTCTCCCTCTCTCTCTCTCTTCTCTCTTCTCTCTCCTCTCTCTCTCTCTCTCTCTCTCTCTCTCTCTCTCTCTCTCTCTCTCTCTCTCTCTCTCTCTCTCTCTCTCTCTCTTCTCTCGGTCTCTCTCTCTCTCTCTCTCTCTCTCTCTCTCTCTCTCTCTCTCTCTCTCTCTCTCTCTCTCTCTCTCATCTCTCTCTCTCTCCCTCGCTCTCTCTCTCCTCCGTCTCGCTCTCTCTCCTCTCTCCATCTCTCGTGGCTGTGTGTGTGTGTGTGTGTGTGTGTGTACGTGTGTGTGTACGTGTGTGTGTGTGTGTGTGTGGTGTGTGTGTGTGTGTTTGTATGACGTGTGTGTGTGTGTGTGTGTGTGTGTGCGCGCACGCGCGCGCGTGCATGCGGCAAGTCAAGTCAAAATGTTATTTCCAGATGGAACATTGAATAAGCAATAATATACATTTTTTCATCAAGCCATCCGTAAAATTAAAAAAACCCACACATACGAAGGAACTAAAGATTCCAAATTGGTAAACAATAAAGAGAGGGGAAAAGAGGGAAAAATAAACAAAGAAACAAACATCTTACAAAACAGGGAAGAGGGTGGAGTTGGAAAGTAACGTGTTATGTACACTATATGCAATATATACATCGATTCTTAATTATAAAATCACATTCACATATCAACACATTTTCTCTATTTTGAGCCTCATTTCAAATAAGAGGAAAACAAAGGGAGAGACGATGTTCTGTTAAAGAGATATATGTTCATTTTGTTTCTTGAAAGAGTTCTTGTTTGCTATGGATTTTTTTTAAATTTGAGGGTGATTAATTTTCTTTAATAAATCTCCACCCGAATAGAAGAGACTAGATTGTTTTTGCGTGTGTGTGTGTGTGTGTGTGTGTGTGTGTGTGTGTGTGTGTGCGTGCGTGTGCGTGTGCGTGCGTGCGCGCGTGCGCGCGCGCGTGTGTGCGTGTGTGTGTCTGTGTGTGTGTGCGTGCGTGCGTGCGTGCGTGTGTGTGTGCGTGTGTGCGTGCGTGTGTGTGTGTGTGTTGTGTGTGTGTGTGTGTGTGTGTGTGCGTGTGCGTGCGTGTGTGCGTGCGTGTGCGTGCGTGCGTGCGTGCGTGCGTGCGTGCGTGCGTGCGTGCGTGCGTGTGTGTGTGTGTGAACAATATGACCAAAACAAACACCTCAGCGATACCATGATGTAAATTATAATATCTAATATTACTGGTTTAAATTTTTTTTTAAATTTTAAAGCAATCATGTGTCTCCACTCAGTACTTGTTTATTTTCTTCTCTCTTTTTTCCGCGATATAAACCTATTTATACTTTATTGCGTAAATCAACCCCTCACTGCCAAGCCTATGCTGTCTGAAAAGAAATGGAATATTTCCATGCGCAACAATTCAACAGTCACATAGGTAAACGAAGTCGTTTCCTGCTTATCATATATTAAGCTTACGTAAAATTTAGTCTATCTGGTATTACTTTAGTTCTCGTTTGTCTTATGCTAATATTTAGTCATTTACGTTATGGCTTTTTAAATGTTTGTTTTATCGCGCGTTGCATTAAGTCACTTCGCGAGTTTCTTCTATTTTCAGGCTAATGACAAATGTTAATGTTCCCAGCCTCACTTAACCCCGAGTCTCAGGAAACTGTATCTCCGTGATTGACCATGGTTTTATACAATCCCATTCAAATCACATCAATTAGGAAACAAGATGGTAAAACCATATAAATTGTACTCCCACTTCAACGCAAAAAAGGCAACATTATAATTTTTTTATTTTTTTTTTGCAAAACAACAACAACAAACACACAAACCACGTGTAAGAATCAAAACATGGAAAACACGATCATAATTGATATCATAAGTGAAGTTAGCTGACAGCCCATAATGGTATTGAAAATGACATGTATCGTAATGGAAATATTCATTATCTTATTTAAGTCCAAGAAAAGTCAGTAGGTAACAATTTTGCATTGTTTTAACTTTGATTGTGCGCTTTGACAAACGTGCTTTGTTGATATAATTACGAGTACAACTTTGTTGTAAATGCTTAGATATCTTTGTTTATGTGTTTTATAGTAACACTCAACACCTGCTTCCACTTAAAGGGAAAACAACCGATCCCAGAGATCGGGTCGTTCTCGCCAGACAAGCTCTGCCTCTCGGTGGCTCGCAACAACAGGGAACAAAGAAGGGCGAACCGTCTCTCTCGCCAGCTGTGATTCAAATGTGGCGCGTTTAGCGCCTCCCCTCTTTTATAGTCCGGTCGTGTCTTTAACCATTGCCCGAATAATCCCCACCATAATTATGCAATATAGGCCAATGTCCAAATACATTTGTGTTTCGTTTCGTTTCGAGAGAGAGAGAGAGAGAGAGAGAGAGAGAGAGAGAGAGAGAGATAGAGAGAGAGAGAGAGAGAGAGAGAGAGAGAGAGACAGACAGACAGACAGACAGACAGACAGACAGACAGACAGACAGACAGACAGACAGACAGACAGACAGACAGACAGACAGACAGACAGACAGACAGACAGACAGACAGACAGACAGACAGACAGACAGACAGAGACTCGCCCCAGTCGCAAGGCACTTGCTTCTCATCTTACATCACTTGTGGATATATGGAAAACCTCCCAGATTTTTCAGAAAATACTAGCGCAACCAATCGGTCCAGAAACGCCGGAGATACGGGCGCCGAGAGGCCGGTGGATGCGCGTTTCGCGCATTTGCGATACCGCGCAAATGACACGGCCGCCTCGGTTGCCGTTGCCATCGCCCCGTGAGGGCTCACAGCAAATTTGAAGCGATTCGGTCGAAAAACGGCGGAGTTATAAGGCCCGTTTCGTGTTTCAGACAGACACACACACAGACACACACACACACACACGGACAGTTGGCTTTTTACTATATGATGATGTTCTTTAGCGCTAAAGTGGTTTGATATCTTGGCCTCTTCTCTTGTTCTGTTATGCTGGGGGGTAGGTCAGATTTGAAGGTTTTGCTTCCTCCGAGTAAATAGCTAGGCGTGATAAGCCCAGTGTGAAACGGCTCCGAGTGGCGTAGATATTCTGGAAGGGCCGTATATCTTCTGGTGATGATGAATCGCCCCAGTTTTCACTCCGAAGCCTCTGCTGAGAATGTAATGCATGTATGTTATCAAGTATCCTAACTTCTGCTGGTGGGGGGGGGGGGGGGGGGGGGGGGGGGGGGGGGGGGGGGGGGGGGGTGTTATGTGGGTCGGGGGTGTGTGTGTGTCTGTGTGTGTGTGTGTGTGTGTGTGTGTGTGTGTGTGTGTGTGTGTGTGTGTGTGTGTGTACGTGTGTGTGTGTGTGTGTACGTGTGTGTGTGTGTGTGTGTGTGTGTGTGTGTGTGTGTGTGTGTGTGTGTGTGTGTGTGTGTGTGTGTGTGTGTGTTTGTATGTGCGTGTGTGTGTGTGTTCGTGTGTGCATGTGTGCGTGTGTGTGTGTGTGTGCGCGCGCGCGCGTGTGTGTGAGTGTGTTTGTGTCTGTGATCACTTATAATTATGATAATCTTATTGTTTTTGTACAAATTCTATTTCTTTTGTTAATTGTGTTTGTTGCATTGTTTTCTCGAAACTCTGGCATTACTTACGCACCGATTGTGATAGCTCTTGGATTGTTTTTTTGTGCTGAAATGTTGTCTTGTTTCTTTGTTTAATGAATCACTGAGTCGTCGCCCTCCCTCGTGACGTCTGGGCTTCAGCTAGTAATGCTACTTTAGCTGGTGGTTGTAGGAGCTCCACTCTCACTGTCGAGACGAATTGAATGTGGATCATTTTAGAAATAATAATGTAATGATAAGTCTAAAAAAAAAGACCACACGATGATAAGGAAAAATACACTTTGGTCATCAGGCAAGAGACACCAAATAAATATATGTCAAAGACTGAACGTACATCTTGAACAGTTACCTATGCAGTGTCTTTACGGAAAAAAACATCAAAATTAGAAATCCTTGAGCAGAATGGCCCAAACTAAGCAGCAACCCCATCCTTACCCCAATTCTAAAGTACCAATGGCATATTTCTGGACCTTGATTTTTGTAAGCCTACTGTTAACATGGACACATTCTAGGCTCGAAAAAAACAAACCATGAAGAAAGAAACGGCATCAATGTACTTGCGTTCAATTTAAAAAAAATTACATTCGAAACAAAATAAAACAAGGGCGTCGCCGAGCGGCAGACATGTCCGTCACCAGCAATGCCACGCACTTGCGACACCCCGTAGAGTGTCACATCCTGACACAAAATTGGAAGGGATTCTGTCTTCTAGTTCACGAGATACAGCTTGAAGAAGAAACATATAGCGCAAAGAAGGAAATTTCGGTTTTCAAGGTCACACTTCAAGGTCAAGGTCAGCATGGTGATAATTTATGCTCGGATGTTTTCTTCTCTAGGGTATACAGTACCACACACAATCTGAAGCGCTTCTGTCAAGTACCAATGTGGAAAATATGGCTTAAAACCCAATGTGTAGACCCCTACCACTTTCAAGGCCTACGGATTGCCCGGACCGTGACCTTGACCTTGATCGGTATGCCACCATCAGAACGGGCATACGCCAAAGTACCTTCATGCCAAATTTGAAGACTCTAACACTAACGGTGTGGGAGTTATGGCCCCTGAAATATTTTCGGTTTTCAAGGTCGTACGCCAAGGTCAAGGTCACGACGGCAATATGGTTTGCGCGGATGCCTTCCTCTCATGGTGACACACCAGCACACAACATTTGACGTGATTCTGTCAACCCGTTCGAAAGATATCCTTGGGACAGACAGAAGGAGAAAAAAATGACCCTCCGATTTTCAGGCTCCAGCGATCTTTTTGACCTTGACCTTGACCTTGATCATCAGAACGGGCATAAGCCAAACCACCTTCATACCAAGTTTCAACATCCTATGTTGATCGGTGCCCGAGATATGGCTAAAAATAGATTTTCGGTTTTCAAGGTCGTACGTCAAGGTCAAGGTCACGACGGCAAAATGGTTTGCGCCGATCTCTTCCTATTAAGGAGGCACACCTTCACACAAACTTTGACGCGATTCGGTCAAGCGGTTCGGGAGATATCCTTGGGACAGACAGAAAAAAAAAGGAAAAAAAAATACAAACCAGCCCATCGCAATAGTCCGTCTTGGTGACGGACTAAAAAAACAACAAACAAACAAAAATACAAACCAGCCCATCGCAATAGTCCGTCTTGGTGACGGACTAACAACGTCAAGATTCTCCTGCCTGTGTGTTTCTTCAAAAACCTCTTCCCAATAATGTTCTCCTTTAAGCTCCTCCGAAATCAGAATGTGTCGGCTGAATGCAGCGGGGAGACCAGTTGAAGCTGAAAACCGGACACACCTCACCCATGGCCTGGGACCTCAGAAGAAGAAACAAAACTGTAAAAAAAATGACAATGCATAGCACTGCTGAGACACGACATTAATCACTTGGTTCCAAATTGCAACTTTCTAAAGCACGTTTAGTACAATACTCCATCACATTGTCAAACTACACCCAACCCCTAACAGAGTTCACTTGAAAAGGCACATGGTCACGAGGCAACACAGTCAACATGAACAAGTCAGAGTCATGCAAAATGTTCTTCAAGACTTTTTGTCTTCTAATATAAAGGTTCTTCGGGAAACCTGCATTCGGCCTGCTCCAAAATAATGAGGAAGTCGTTGACCCTCTAAACATTAACCTTTTGTGTGTCACTCTCTCTTAATCTGCTGGGACAATCAGGAACGCTTGTGCTCAGGGGCGCAGCGAAGCCATATACCCCTTGTCCCATCTCTCTGTCTCTGCTGAGTGTGTCTCCTTTTCCACACAGGCGAAACTTGAGGAGAGGCTCTCGTAAAAGAGTGTGTCAAGATTATCATCTGGAGTCAGGACGAGCTGCACGGATTGTGTGGATCCCAGACAATGAGCGTTTTCCCCCCAATCGATTCTAATCACGTGACTGATGATGGGAGCGAGAGAGAGAGAGAGAGAGAGAGAGAGAGAGAGAGAGAGAGAGAGAGAGAGAGAGAGAGAGAGAGACGACAGGGGGTGGGTATCCATTTCGATCTGTACCTTTATCCGTTCTCTTCTACTTAATTAAGCGATCAGCTGTGCTAAAAATCACACGTTTGTTAAACGTTATCGTGTGCTGCTTGCGACACCTTCGGAAGTCGACATAAGGCGCTAGGAATATTTCCAATATGTGATCACATCTCCCCGCTCTACCCTATGCATATATATCAACTATCACCATATGTTTTCACCCATGCATGAATTATTTGAAATAATCTTTTATGCGAAATATCACAGAACTATAGCGACAATGTTTCGATCAAATCAAGAAGCTAAGTGCGCCATCATTTTTATTCATCTGTTTCTAATAAAATAATTACAAACCTTGAACCGAATAAGCACAGCCTTAGGCTACTATTTTGATTTGGTATTTGGTATATTCCTAGTCACATAGACTTATATCTGTGAAATTCGGGCTGCTCACCCCCGGAGAGCGCGTCGCCACAAGTGCAGCGCCTACTCAATTAAAAACACACACATTGTTTTTGTGGGACATGGTGATGAGGGGGTGAGGGCACACTTGGAAAACCTAGCTATCAATTTGGCCATACCAGGCAGCGGGATTTCTCCCTGCTCGCACCGACTTTCAACTGCCGTGGGATGCTTACGTGCGTAAAGCGCACGGGTCAGACTAGCTTTAAGTCCCCATCCGAAGGACTCGGACGTTCAGTTCGATTTTCCTGTCGAACTAGAAAGAAAGGGCGAGGCAAGGTTTCGAACCCGTGTCACTCATGCTGCAGTTACGCATTACATTTGGCAGGCGAACGTCTTAACCACTGTGCCACCTTTCTCTCTTATAGTTACAAGCCACGCGTACTTTTGTTTTTTTGAGCCCAAGTTACTGTAGAATTCTCGCTTCAAACCAGTCAAACTAGCACAGGTTTTCACCAGTAAATAGAGTTGAATAATGCGAATATTATTGCAGAACATGTAATGAAATAATAATCGCATAATTGTAGAACATGGGTAGGCTTATATGTGTGTGTATGTGTGTGTGTGTGCGTGTGCGCACGCGTGCGTGCGTGTGTGTGTGTGTGCATGCGCATGTGCGTGCAAGTATGTTCGCATGTACGTTATTAACAGTAAAGATGGTTAATTAAGATTATGAAACGTGCTGTTTACCTTCAGCTTGTTGGCTGTTGTAGTTCCTTAGCTGTATCGTCCCCACGATCACTGCTGTCTGGGGTGTCACGACACGTTGGGTTTTCGTGTTTGGAACCTGCCATTCAAGCAGATATAAAACTGAGCCACCATCCTTTTTTACCCCCGTTCATTCTTGAATTTTCAAGCTTGTCCTTTAAAATAAAAAAAAAGTTGGAAGTTTTTCTTAAGGTCTCTGTACTTGTAAACATTTTTCTCTCTTTTCCCATGGCAAGACAGTGATTTGCAAGTTATCGTATGACTGGCTATCAGTGTGTTGCCATGGGGAAAGAGTGGAAAATGTTCACGTGTATTGTGACCATTAGTAAGTTGCGCGCGCGCGCGCGTGTGTGCGTGTGCGTGTGCGTGCGTGTGCGTGTGCGTGTGCGTGTGTGTGTTCGTGTGTGTGTGTGTGTGTGTGTGTGTGTGTGTGTGTGTGTGTGTGTGTGTGTGTGACTGTGTGTGTGGGTGTGCGTGTGTATTGGCCACTGCAAGTAGGGTTATTAACGCCCTTGACAGCAAGAGTTAAGCCCTTGTTGATCAGTATCCAAAGGGCATCCACTCTTGCAAAAGGCAGCCACTAGGTGGGCTCAAATAGGGTTATTGGCGAGTTTTCCCTTGTGTGGTCAGTACTCAACCATTTTCCCCCACACACCAAGGGCATTCACTCTTGCAAATGATGTTCTTTGCAGTGTCCAATGTGTGTGTGTGTGTGTGTGTGTGTGTGTGTGTGTGTGTGTGTGTGTGTGTGTGTGTGTGTGTGTGTGTGTGTGTGTGTTAGTGCGTGTGTGTGCGTGTGTGCGTGCGTGCGTGTGTGCGCGCGCGCGTGTGTGTGTATGTCTGTGTGTTTGCGTGTATGTGTGTGTCTGTCTGTGTCTGTATGTGTCACAGTGCGTATTCTTCTACCGTTTTCATATTAACCAGCTTTATCAGAATAAACTTGCTGTCCATCAGAAAGATTATTGTGTTCTCAGTAATATTGTTCTACCCCACAGGAAGCAGGGATAACAGCGTTGTACACGAGTATAATGAAGAAACGTACTTCCTATGCTTTATGATTGGAGGGAGAGACACAAATCGACAAATGTTGGTTGGTTTGGTTGGTTGTCTGGGTGGTTGGCTGGTTGTTTGGCTGATGGGTTTGTTGGTCTTTCCTGGCTTTACTTTCGATTTGTTAGTCGGTCACCAAAGGTGATCGGACTATTGCGATGGGCTGGTTTGTATGTGTTTTTTGGTGGGTTTTTTTTTTTTTCTTTTTCTGTCTGTCCCAAGGATATCTCCCAAACCACTTGACCGAATCGCGTCAAATTTTGTGTGGAGGTGTACCACCTTAATAGGAAGATATCCGAGCAAACCATTTTGCCGTCGTGACCTTGACCTTGACGTACGACCTTGAAAACCGAAAATCTATTTTTAGCCATATCTCGGGCACTGATCGACATAGGATGTTGAAACTTGGCATGAAGGTGGTTTGGCTTATGCCCGTTCTGACGATGGCATACCGATCAAGGTCAAGGTCAAGGTCAAAAAGATCGCTGGAGCCTGAAAATCGAGGGTAATGTTTTCTCCTTCTGTCTGTCCCAAGGATATCTTTCGAACGGGTTGACCGAATCACATCAAATTTTGTGTGCTGGTGTGTCACTATGAGGGGAAGGCATCCGCGCAAAATGTTTTGCCGTCGTCACCTTGACCTTGGCGTACGACCTTGAAAACCGAAAATCTTTCAGGGGCCATAACTCCCACACCGTTAGTGTTAGAGTCTTCAAATTTGGCATGAAGGTACTTTGGCTTATGCCTGTTCTGATAGTGGCATACCGATCAAAGTCAAGGTCACGGTCCGGGAGATAGGTAAGCCTTGAAAGTGGTAGGGTCTACAAATTGGGATTTACGCCATATTTTCCACATTTGTACTTGACAGAAGCTCTTCAGATTGTGCGTGGTACTGTATACCCTAGAGAAGAACACATCCGAGCATAAATGATCACCATGCTGATCTTGACCTTGAAGTGTGACCTTGAAAACTGAAATTTCCTTCTTTGCGCTATATGTTTCTTCTTCAAGCTGTATCTCGTGAACTAGAAGACAAAATCCCTTCCAATTTTGTGTCAGGGTGTGACTGCTACGGGGTGTCGCAAGTGCGTGGCATTGCTGGTGACGGACATGTCTGCCGCTCGGTGACGCCCTTGTTGTATATTGTTTGGTTGGTTTGTCTTTTCCCCGTGTTCGTTTACAATCTTACGACCAACTGTGCGAGAAAGTACACAATGGAAGCAAGGATGTTGCTCTCTTTTTTTCTTTTTTTCGGGGGGTGGTCAAAATAGGCTGTCGTGAACAACAAAGATAACAAGGGCATCGCCGAGCGGCAGCAAGGCATTGTGACAATGCAAACCCGGCCAGAGTTATGTCCTTCCCCCCCCCCCCCCCCCCCCCATAAACACACCACTTTCCACCCTTACAGAACGCATAAAATACATAGCCCAAAAGTTGAAGCGATTCTGTTCACTAGTTCACGAGATACAGCTGAACTTTTATACAAACTTCCTGGCACCATGGTACACCACCTCACAAAATTTGAAGCGATTCTGTTCACTAGTTCACGAAATAAAGCTGGGGGAAAATTACATAGCCCAAAGAAGGAAATTTCGGTTTTCATGGTCAAACTTCAAGGTCAAGGTCAGCACGGTGTTGATTAACGAAAGGAAGCTTCCTTTTCAAGCTGTCTACCCCTCTGCCAATGTTAATCAAAGTCCAAACAGTAGGTTTTAAGATAATCGATACACAGACACACACACAGACACACACACACACACACACGCGCACACACACACGCACGCACACACACACACACACACACACACACACACACACACACACACACACACACACACACACACACACACACACACACACACACACACACACACACACACACACACACACACACACAAACCAATCGCAAAACCCCGGCCTCTGGCCGGGTAACAACGAAATATATTTGATGGCCTAGCTTTCTTTGTCTCATCTTTCGCGATTCTTTACTTCCTTTCTTCATCCCCTTACACAAGCGTGGGCCCACCCACCAACCAACCACCCACCAACCAACCACCAACCAACCAACCACCCACCAACCAACCAACCAACCACCCACCAACCAACCACCAACCACCCACATTAGCAAAATGACCTGTCTTCTTCCGATTCCCAGTCCACTGAGCCGTTGGGAGAATCAATCATGTTTGACCATATCACCCCCCCCCCCCCACCCCCACCCCTCACCCCCCCACACTCTCTCTCCATGTAAGAGAGGGGATAGTAACAAGGATGGGTGAGGGAAAGAGTGGGTCAACTACGCCGCCCCACCCCCTTGTCTCCCCATACTCACTCATCCTTTCGCCCTTTCTTCTCCAACACCAAGACTCGTTGAAGGAAGACACACTGTCATTATTTAACGGTATCATTGTCATTGCGGTGACAGTCAGCGACATTGCTGAATCGTTTTCGTTTTGTCTTTAAAATGGGTGCTGTTTATTATTTTTAGTACGAGTGGTTGATAATATCATCATCATCATCATCATCATCATCATCATCATCATCATCATCATCAGCTGCTGCTGCTGCAGTAGCAGCAGCAGCAGAAGCATAATGCAAATGTCAGACATATTGCAAATCATTATAGGCTTGACAACTGGGAAAGCAAAGTCTAGAAGAAAAAAAACAATTTGCGAAGAATGCAGACGTGTCCATCATGGGCTAAGAGATTGTGAATTATTTGGGGTTGTTATTTAGTATTTTTGTGTCCAATTTGTTCACTCAAATCAAATTCAATACGTTTTTGTTTTTGAATTAAGGGTTATCTTTCATCAGTAATGTTGCATTACAGTCGGATGCTAACCGGTTGTTGTTTTTTAAACTGAAGTTTTTGTCTTGGCAGGAAATGGGTAAATTGAAAATCAATCGAAGCTAGGAAACAAATAACCAACACAGATGTTTTTAAAAAGGTTTTGGTTAATTTTCAAAACCAAAAGGTACCAGTATGACTTGCAGAAGTTTACCCCTATTAGTCATGGTAGCATCCCATTTTCGTTCATGAGCTTATAAGTCATGGGGAAAACGAGAAAAACTCAAATGTTCGAATATAACTAATGTATTTGCAACGTTGTCTGCATTTCATTAAATGCACACAACAATAATGTTACGATGATAATAAAAAACAATAACACTTAATACACTCAGGCATAAGAAAGGAAGCTTACTTGAAACGTAACTTTCAAGTAACGTTACGTTTGTTAAGGTTACATTTCAGCAAGATTATTGTGGCCTCCTAAGACCCTATCCACACACCCACACCCACACACCCACACACTCACATACTCTGTCTGCTTGTCTCTCTATCTCTTTCTCTCTCTCTCTCTCTCTCTCTCTCTCTCTCTCTCTCTCTCTCTCTCTCTCTCTCTCTCTCTCTCTCTCTCTCTCTCTCTCTCTCTCTCTCTCTCTCTCTCTCTCTCTCTCTCTCTCTCTCTCTCTCTCTCTCTCTCTCCTTATATATCCTTATTTTATCATTTTACTTTAGAGTACTTTTACTTATCCTTTTTTTTGTAGTTTAGTAGATTGATTAAAGAGTGGAAATTCCAAATTGTCTTCTTTGGTTTATTGTGTATCCCTCATTGTGAAAGTCTACCGAACTCCTTCATCCTCCCCAATTCTTTCTTCTTAAAATCCCTTTTCTCTTTCTATCTTTCTATCAAATGCTAACCTATCTACCCCGAACCCGACACCCTTTATGTAACTGTGCTACACCACTAGGGTAAGCCTGAAAGAGTAGTTTACATCGCCTAAAATCTTTATCCTTGTTATATAAAGTTTTTCAGTGTTCGGTGTTCTCTCTCTCTCTCTCTCTCTCTCTCTCTCTCTCTCTCTCTCTCTCTCTCTCTCTCTCTCTCTCTCTCTCTCTCTCTCTCTCTCTCTCTCTCTCTCTCTCTCTCTCTCTCTCTCTCTCTCTCTCTCTCTCTCTCTCGCTATGCGCCACCAAAAGGAAGAGAGAGAGAGAGAAGAGAATGTCGTCAATTGACGTTGTCACACCACAAGACAAGCATCTTCTCCCAAGACTGACCATAGAGAGGGTACAGAGGCAGCGAGGAAACAAATAGGGAAATTCCATTTGGCAATCTTTAAGGGTCGGTGTACATCTCGTGTGCTGCTAATACAAAGCATCTGTTTTGAGTCAGTCTGAGTATTTTTCACATCTGCTGCCATGTCATTTGAACCGACTGGCGTGCGTTGTGTACGCGTTTGGTCCGCTGTCGCCCATGTTGTTTGGGTCTTGGGGAAGAGAGATCAAAAGAAACAGACCTGCTTGTGTGCATAACCTGACAGCAAGTCAAAAGCAACAAGACGTGATGCCATTTGTCAAACGATTGTCAAACATGTTGTGTAGTGCATACTACACTGATGGACACCGAGCTTAAAACGGTGGGTCTCTCTTCGGCCACAGACAAACCAAACTACATGGGCAATGACAGCACCTTGGGAATTCAGGTTCTCCCTCCACCCCCCCCCCCCCCCCCCCCCCCCCCCCCCACTAGATCACATCACCCCGTTTCCCCCATCCTCTGGCACCACGCAGCTTGCCGTCACCCTTAAATCCTCACTTCCTTTTCTTTCACACCACTTCCTCTCTGGAGTCTGCAATTGTTAGTCCGTCACCAAGACGGACTATTGCGATGGGCTGGTTTGTATTTTTTTTTTCCATTTTTTTTTTTTCTGTCTGTCCCAAGGATATCTCCCGAACCGCTTGACCGAATCGCGTCACATTTTGTGTGAAGGTGTGCCTCCTTAATAGGAAGAGATCGGCGCAAACCATTTTGCCGTCGTGACCTTGACCTTGACGTACGACCTTGAAAACCGAAAATCTATTTTTAGCCATATCTCGGGCACCGATCAACATAGGATGTTGAAACTTGGTATGAAGGTGGTTTGGCTTATGCCCGTTCTGATGATGGCATACCGATCAAGGTCAAGGTCAAGGTCAAAAAGATCGCTGAGCCTGAAAATCGGAGGGTCATTTTTTTCTCCTTCTGTCTGTCCCAAGGATATCTTTCGAACGGGTTGACCGAATCACGTCAAATTGTGTGTACTGGTGTGTCACCATGAGGGGAAGGCATCTGCGCAAACCATATTGCCGTCGTGACCTTGACCTTGGCGTACGACCTTGAAAACCGAAACTATTTCAGGGGCCATAACTCCCACACCGTTAGTGTTAGAGTCTTCAAATTTGGCATGAAGGTACTTTGGCTTATGCCCGTTCTGATGGTGGCATACCGATCAAGGTCAACGTCACGGTCCGGGCGATCCGTAGGCCTTGAAAGTGGTAGGGGTCTACACATTGGGTTTTTAAGCCATATTTTCCACATTGGTACTTGACAGAAGCGCTTCAGATTGTGTGTGGTACTGTATACCCTAGAGAAGAAAACATCCGAGCATAAATTATCACCATGCTGACCTTGACCTTGAAGTGTGACCTTGAAAACCGAAATTTCCTTCTTTGCGCTATATGTTTCTTCTTCAAGCTGTATCTCGTGAACTAGAAGACAGAATCCCTTCCAATTTTGTGTCAGGATGTGACACTCTACGGGGTGTCGCAAGTGCGTGGCATTGCTGGTGACGGACATGTCTGCCGCTCGGCGACGCCCTTGTTTTAATTTTATTGCTAATAACATAAATAGTTTTGCAGGCCAGCGTACGAAGATTAATAAAGATTGTAGACCTACCAAAGAAAACTGTAAGGGTCCTTTAAGCCAGCTTTTGCTATTGAAATGTCTACATAGTCATACAAAAAATGACGACGAGATTATGACTAATCCTGCAACAATGGCAATATGATGATGATCATGAAGAAGAAAAAGAAGAAGAAGAAGAAGAACAACAACAACAACATCAACATCAACATCAACATCAACGACAGCAACAACAACAAGGAGAAGAAGAAGAAGAAGAAGAAGAAGATGATGATGATGATGATGATGATGATGATGATGATGAAAGGAAGTTCCATTTCATCCTACCCCACCCACCCACCACCACCACCTCCTCCCTACCTCCTTTATGTCTCCACGTCACCTAACTTTCCATGCTATGCTTAGGCATAGTAATTGCCGATCGTTAAAAAAATACGGGGGTAGGGGCTATTGGTGTCATAAAAACCACTTCGCACCTTCTCTCCAGTATTTTTTTTAAAAAATACCACCCCCATCTCTCCCTAACTCGCTGCCTCCCACTCCCCACCCCAACCCCCTATCTTGTCTCTCATATTTTTTCTTCTTCTCCTTCTTGGAGCCGGATCGCCTATCCCTATCACATTTCTGGCTTGCCATCTATCTATTCTATTCTATTCTTCTTCTTTTTTATAGTATCTATCCCACCGACAAGTCGCAAGCGGGTGGGGATGGGGGATGGGGGGGGGGGGATATACACGGGAGATAAGAGAAAGCAAAACAAATATGTTTTCAAGTGTCACCACGAGCGAAATGACACGCTCGATCTAAACATGCCTGACTCTTTTGTGAGGGAGAATAGTCACGGTGGTGTCGAGTCTCGCGCTATGTCAGTGGGGAAGAAAAAAAGAATTAACTCCCTTTACTTTCCTGTTAAAGGAGAAGTTTGTATTATAAAGAAAAGAGGCAGCCCGGAGAGAGTAGTTTTGTGGGGGTAGAGAGAGCGTGGGTGGTTGGGGTTGGAGGTTTGGATGTCTATGGCCCTTCTTTCTTTTCACCCAAAAAAAAAAAGAGATCCCTTTTGTTGTGAGCAAGTGGTGGAGCAAGGGAGAGAGACGGGGAGAGAGAGAGAGAGAGAGAGAGAGAGAGAGAGAGAGAGAGAGAGAGAGAGAGAGAGAGAGAGAGAGAGAGAGAGAGAGAGAGAGAGAGAGAGAGAGAGAGAGAACGCTGAACGCTGAAATGGTTTAATGAGTAGGTCATTGGCCTATGTCATTGTGAGTGGTTACAAAATTATAACAAAGTATTAGTATTAGCAACATTTCATCATAAACACACATAGCAAACTTAGCATACACGTAGTTCAAGACTTCATACATACATTATTACATAGAATATCAGGTAAAGAACAATCATTTGTTCTACCCATCTGAGTGCATCTCCCGGATTCTAAGTGTGTGTGTGTGAGAGAGAGAGAGAGAGAGAGAGAGAGAGAGAGAGAGAGAGAGAGAGAGAGAGAGAGAGAGAGAGAGAGAGAGAGAGAGAGAGAGAGAGAGAGAGAGAGAGAGAGAGAGAGAGAGAGAGAGAGAGAGATTGATTCACAATTCACAAATTTTACTGATCCAGGCCTTCTGCCCATGTCAGATGGTGTGGGGTTACAAAAGGAAAACAACAACAACAAATCAACAGCGTTAATAACTACATTTCAAAGTGAACATCGAGAGAGAGAGAGAGAGAGAGAGAGAGAGAGAGAGAGAGAGAGAGAGAGAGAGGGAGAGGGAGAGGAGAGGAGAGAGAGGAGAGAGGGGGAGAGGGAGAGGGAGAGGGAGAGAGAGAGAGAGAGTCCTTCATATCGTCTTAAGTCGACAACCTAATTGATACTCTGTCTAGCGCTGAAGAATAGCATGGATCACCGGGAAAAAATTGAAGATGATAAATGGTTCGTCTTAAAGAAATGTACTTTTCTACAAAATAAAAAAATGCATGGGGGAAGAAGACAATGATGGTGGCGGTGATTGTGACGAAGACGAAGAAGATAAGGATGACGACGACGACGACGATGATGATGATGATGATGAGGAGGAGGAGGAGGAGGAGGAGGACAAGGAGGAGAAACGTTGGGGAACCTAAGTAGTAGGGTGAAGACGAATGGCACGCGGGAAGGGGGATGGGGGAGGTGTGGGTGTAAGGAGAGAGAGAGAGAGAGAGAGAGAGGAGAGAGAGAGAGAGAGAGAGAGAGAGAGAGAGAGAGAGAGAGAGAGAGAGAGAGAGAGAGAGAGAGAGAGAGAGAGAGAGAGAGAGAGAGAGAGATACATAGAGAGAGAGAGAGAGAGAGAGAGAGAGAGAGAGAGAGAGACAGAGAGAGAGAGAGAGAGAGAGAGAGAGAGAGAGAGAGAGAGAGAGAGAGAGAGAGAGAGAGAGAGAGAGAGAGAGACTTCAGGCTTCAGTTTGTTTTAATTCAATAAGGCCAAAGCCCCATATAAATGAGGGGCGGTACAATATTTTACAATACAATTGAATTTAAAACCCTTTCATCGCCACTGTCGCCTCTTGGCACCACAATGATTTAACACCCATGTCACTGAAAGGCATCAAATGAGGGTCTGGTATCATGTGACCTGATGTTGTTAATTTTAGGAGGTAAGGACATGCCCTATTTTATGCATGTCACAGAGGAATCCCCAATATTGCGGATATAATCATTTCTCTACCCAGGTAAGTTTAATGGAAAGTTTTAGCTGAAAAACGGCTGGTATTAAAATTCAAATTCAAATTCAAAATCAACATAACTTTATTCATCCTTGTGGAAATTGAATTGCGCAATCACAGGCTCGATAAACAATACTAAAAACATTCAGATTACATAAATCGAAACACCACAGTTAAGACAATAAGATGCATATAACATCATCAAGGAATTAACAAAAAGGAGAAAATTTGATTAGAAATATGTAAAAAAAACTTGAAAGCGTACACTCATATACAATCTTCTAATATTTTCATAAAATAGATGAACCAGTTAAGATTAAGATTAAGGGTTAAATACATGCATTTGGAGATACACATATGACAACAATAGTTTGGACATTTACGATAATAGACATTCCCTTAAACCGACATGCTTTACACAAATATAAAGAAAGATTGCGAACGGTTGTTTTTTCCGTGCAAGCCA
>CM065684.1:30337590-30352590 GCA_017654935.2 Phymorhynchus buccinoides
AACATACTGATCCACATGACTTTGACCCGAATGCATCAAGGGCATAAAGTGGATTGGTAATTGAAGCTGAGGTCACCGTGAGAGCAGGGCATACAAGGCCACAGAATGTGATACTTTTTTTTCTTCTTTTGATGATTGATGGAAATGAGGCGGATGACGATGATGATGCTATGGAGTTCCGTATTGGTCTGAGACTACTTAACAGGGCTGTATTCTACGCTTCCTTTCATAATGATATCCCGGCGTTAACCAGGCCCGAGAACGACAGACACCTGCAGTGTTGGTCATGCAATGTGATCAACACTCTCAGAATCGCATCCGTTAAGCGGATGATGCTCGACTGTATGAATTCAGTCTTCCTATTGAGCCGACAGCCACTCACTCTGGGTAGGACCGACCTCACTATGCCTTGTTCATGATTGCGGTTGTGTCTTGGATTAGGGTGGATGTGGTACCAATTTGTCCTTTCCCGTTTCCTCCTTCCGTTTATAAATCTCAACTCGACGTCCGTGTCTTGTTCTGTTCGAAATGCTACTAACATCACTTTGGTATCATACTTTGGTTTTATGTTTGAACGTACTTTAACGTCATCTTTTTTTCAATCATTCTAATTGCCAAAGATAAATTGTAAGCTTACCTGGACAAATGAACACACCGTGAAAACAGCAAGACTTTTTTTTTTTTTTAATAATGAAAACAATGTTGTAAAATTTATCTTTGAATATAATCTGATTATTTTCAGTCTTGACAGAAGAACGATGACACAAAATGTAGCCATGAAAGGGGTGCAATAACACCCACTTCTTGTACACAACATTGTCAACGCTGAATTTTTTTTTTTAAAGCAAAGAACTGTTAAAAATAATACCGAACCACAGTCTACCAGTCACCATTATTAATATGATTTAGCTTATTAACATGTACAAAATCAGACTGACTGATTGCTTCGTCAACAGCGCCGCCTGTGCTTCCCCCCCCCCCCCCATGTCTCACTGTCTCACCCTCTGTTTCTCTCTGTCTATGTCTCTATCTCTCTGTCTCTGTCTCTGTCTCTGTCTCTCTCTCTCTCTCTCTCTCTCTCTCTCTCTCTCTCTCTCTCTCTCTCCATAAGAAACATTGTGTTAATGACATTAAACAGTCAAAGTGTCAAAGTGTCAAGTGTCTGTCCCTCTCTCTCTCTCTCTCTCTCTCTCTCTCTCTCTCTCTCTCTCTCTCTCTCTCTCTCTCTCTCTCTCTCTCTCTCTCTCTCTCTCTCTCTCTCTCTCTCTCTCTCATCTGGGCGAAAGTAACAATACAAAGGACAATATAAGGACAGGGACCACGATCAAGATCAACCAGCTATAATTTATGATCTAGGAAGAAGCCAACCCGCCACACTACGTAGGGTACTTCTATAGAAGACAACCGCTCTGACTAGTAGCTTGTCAAGTGGTCAGAAGTGGTGGACAAAGTTAGTCCCAGCAGGCGGTCAAGTCTTCCTTCATCATCTTCTGTCCAGCTTTTGACAGCTCTGGGAAAATGGCTGCCTGGCGGGGGGATCACCCTGTTGGACAGGCTAATAGTCTCCCTTGTGTTGGTATAGTTAGTTCCCTTGTTGGTTGTTGTAGTGACGACACTCTCTTATGGAGTCCCGCTGAACCTGTACGACGACTTTGAATCGTGTAGGGATTACTGAACAAAATCGAAGTCATGATATAACTTGAAATAAACCCACCTTAGTAGAAAGCTATGGAGAAAGTGCAAAGAAGGGCGACAACATTGATCAAAGCATGTAAGAACAAAGCTTATTGTGTAAGATTAAAATTCCTGGGATTACCTTCTCTGAAGGGAAGAAGAGTCAGGGGAGACCTTATGCAAGTATATAAAATAATAAATAATATTGATGACATAGACTGTAACAACCTTTTTGTTAAAAGTATCACAAACATGACACGAAATAGTACAGATAAGTTATTTTTTAAGACGATCAGTTACTAACATTCGCAAGTTTTACTTTTCTAACCGAGTTGTTCAATACTGGAATAATTTGTCAACTAACATTAAGGCTGCGCCTAGCATAAATATATTCAAAACTCTTCTGAACAAAGAACAAATGATGTCAATTTTGTTATACTACTTTCGATGAATAAAAAAAAGTCCATTCCATATTTTTGTTAATTTGTATAGTTTAGCTGTAGAAAGCAAGCCATCCTGAAACAAATCAAAGTCACAAACGAGAAAGGGCGTAAAAGGACCGCCAGGCCCACTTCTAGCCCTAATTACTACTACTACTATTAGGTGAAGACGGGGTGAAAAGCCCATGGGCGGGTAAGAAGCCCATGCCAATTATCGCATGAAAGAAAACAAATTTCAGTCACATTGTGCCCATGAGACGAATGCTAACATTAACACTCGTCTCATGGGCAAAATGTGACTGAAATTTGCTTTATTTCATGAGATAATTGGCATGGGCTTCTTACCCGCCCATGGGCTTTTTACCCCGTCTTACCCTACTACTAGACAAAACCGAAGGCCATCTTTGTTTGGCCTAAACGACATTTTTTTAGTTAATTGATTGCTAACATTTCGAAAATAGCAATCACGTCATATCAACATCACTTTAGTATCTCTTCACGGATAAATCACATTCAGGTGCCAGTAAGAACAAAGACATTGACATTCAGAATGCGCGAATATTCTAAAGTACATTTCTTGGATTAAACAATGGACACGATTAATAGTAACAAGTGCATAAAGACAATGACATTCAGCATGCATGAGTATAAAGAAAATGTCTTGGATTAAACAACTCACACGAGTCTCAAATGCATACACTATGCATTGAAACTGCAAACAGTGCTAAGTGTATTGTAAGCGCTTAGAGCTTAAAGGTGGAGCGCTATATCATAATGTAAATTTTCTTAAATAAATAAATAAATAAAACACACAAGTCAAACAAATACATAGTAGTACCATGTTCTTTCAATAAATATGAGATGTATGTAATAGCCATGTTTACTTGATGATACTTTTAAAATAAAAATGATAACGATGCTTGCATTGCAATATATTTTCATTGCATTGTACGTCATTGAACAGCGACAACGCCATGCTTTTGCTAATCCTCTTCCCAGTTTACGTTAAGTCCTCTTCCATTTTAGTATATTATAAGTGTTGCACGAAAATGCATGTACTTGGCTTTCATAATACATAACTCACTAAATAAAAGATTGAATTTGCCGGCTTATTTTTATCACTTCTTACTACTAGCAGTCTTATAGCTATCAGTGTACCACACAAACAAATACACAAGTACAAAGTGACGTTATTTTATGAACGAGACAGAACAGAACATGTACTATTTCAACAAAAATGTCTTTTTCAAACAACATGAAAAACCACAACACTACTTCCCCTCTTCACAGTCGAGCAGTCTCCAAATGAAAAAAAACCCATCACTTGATAGCACTTATCAGTTATGAAGTGCACGAGGGTGTTTATTCCTAATTAGTCCCCGAGCCGAAGGTTCGGGGAGCTATTGTTTTTGTCTGATCCGTCCGTCCGGTGTCCGTCCGTCCGGCGTGCCTCCGTCCGGCTATTCGTCCGTTTTTCTCAAACTCTATTCAGTCTATCATCATCATATTTGGCATACTAGTTGGCCAAGATGCAAGCTATCCACTGATGTATTTAGGTTTACATTAAGGTCAAGGTCGCGCCAGTTACGGGGTTCAAACCCCGAAACACATAATCGCTAATATCTCGCGAAGTTTTGCATGTATTTTAATGCAGTTTTTTTCACAACATTTCTTGATGAATGGTCTATAACACAGGTGTCATGAATGTTTCTGTGCGCGCGTGTACGCATGATCGCGCGCGCTCAAATCACGGGTCCGAACCCCAAGGCTATATATAAAAAAACTATTCAGTTACGTGCTGTTTTTAAGCGTTTTTATGTAGTTACGTGCTGTTTTTATGCGTTTTTATGTATGTGCACAGCCGACACATTGCGATTTCCGAGTAGCTCGGCGATGCTGCGAGGGGACTTTGCTACCGCTCGGCGTTGCACTTGTTGTTCATTTTATTTTACAAAGGAAAACTGAATTCACGTTTAAAAGTTAAGACATAAAAGGATGTATGTAGCATTTATCCAGGAAATGAAACGGGAAAAAATGTTTAGCAATGCTTTTCACTTCATATTCCTAACTAGTTAATGCACCTCATCCTAATTTGACCTATCATTAAAGAAGGATAGACAGACAGCCTGAGTAGCAAACTACACTCGATAATGCATTATGTGGAGTAAATATTACTACGACCAGGAAATAAAATCGTAAATAGGGTACGTGGGAAGGGAAGGGAAAATATCAACAGGGTGGTAGGGAGGGAGAGAGATGGGAGGCCTATGTAACGCCTGTCTTGGGTAGTAGGCCTATGACTGACACAGCACTCGGCCTGCAAAGCGGAAGGTTTATGGGCAACGCTATTTTACGGGCATTTTTTTTCTTCAGTGGTGTCATTTCTGCTTCAACGAACTTCATCTGATAAGAAGAAAAGGATATGAATACCTTACTATTCCTCTCTCTCTCTCTCTCTCTCTCTCTCTCTCTCTCTCTCTCTCTCTCTCTCTCTCTCTCTCTCTCTCTCTCTCTCTCTCTCTCTCTCTCTCTCTCTCTCTCTCTCTCTCTCTCTCTCTCTCTCTCTCTCTCTCTCTCTCTCTCTCTCTCTCTCTCTCTCAAGAAGAAAGGGATATGAATACCATACTATTCTTCCTTATCTCTCTCTCTATCTCTCTCTCTCTCTCTCTCTCTCTCTCTCTCTCTCTCTCTCTCTCTCTCTCTCTCTCTCTCTCTCTCTCTCTCTCTCTCTCTCTCTCTCTCTCTCTCTCTCTCTCTCTCTCTGTCTCTGTCTCTCTGTCTCTCTCTTTCTCTCTCTCTCTCTCTCTCTCTCTCTCTCTCTCTCTCTCTCTCTCTCTCAAGAAGAAAAGGATATGAATACCTTACTATTCTTCTCTCTCTCTCTCTCTATCTCTCTCTCTCTCTCTCTCTCTCTCTCTCTCTCTCTCTCTCTCTCTCTCTCTCTCTCTCTCTCTCTCTCTCTCTCTCTCTCTCTCTCCCCCCCTCTCTCTCTCTCTCTCTCTCTCTCTCTCTCTCTCTCTCTCTCTCTCTCTCTCTCTCTCTCTCTCTCTCTCTCTCTCTTAATTTAAAAATCAAAGCCAGCTTCTCGTCAATGCCATCGCTGCTGCATTCCAAGAAGTCATGGATAATTCAATACAAAAGAAGAATATGAAAAGATCAGGGAAATGTGCAGGGAAATGTTAGACGAAGCGAAAGAATGTGGACAGATTATGAAAGGAAATACTTTATCAGGATGAGACTTGTCGATGATTTGAGTTTGATGGTCGTTTCTTTCGGAGAACCTTGCATAGTAGATGCCTTGAAAGACGTTGTGATTATAATGGGGTACATACAGTCACACTAGTTAGGCAAGCAAATTGATTCCACGGTTTGGTTTCCTTTCATGATGATGATGAATTACTGATGAACCGTTTGTGTCCGTCACCGAAGGTGATCGGACTTTGCGATGGGCTGGTTTGTCTGGGTTTTTTTAGTCCGTTACCTTCGCGGACTATTTCGATGGGCTGGTTTGTCTGGGGTTTTTTTTTTTTTTTTTTTTTTGTTTTTTTTTTGTTGTTTTTTCTGTCTGTCCCAAGGATATCTCCCGAACAGCATAAATTATCACCATGCTGACCTTGACCTTGAAGTGTGACCTTGAAAACCGAAATTTCCTTCTTTGTGCTATATGTTTCTTCTTCAAGCTGTATCTCGTGAACTAGAAGACAGAATCCCTTCCAATTTTGTGTCAGGATGTGACACTCTACGGGGTGTCGCAAGTGCGTGGCATTGCTGGTGACGGACATGTCTGCCGCTCAGCGACGCCCTTGTTTTTTTTGGGTTTTTTTCCTTTTCTGTCTGTCCCAAGGATATCTCCCGAACCGCTTGACCGAATCGTGTCCAATTTTGTGCGAAGGTGTGCCACCTTAATAGGAAGAGATCCGCGCAAACCATTTTGCCGTCGTGACCTTGACCTTGACGTACGACCTTGAAAACCGAAAATCTATTTTTAGCCATATCTCGGGCACCGATCGACATAGGATGTTGAAACTTGGTATGAAGGTGGTTTGGCTTATGCCCGTTCTGTTGATGGCATAACGATCAAGGTCAAGGTCAAGGTCAAAAAGATCGCTGGAGCCTGAAAATCGGAGGGTCATTTTTTCTCCTTCTGTCTGTCCCAAGTATATCTTTCGAACGGGTTGACCGAATCACGTCAAATTTCGTGTGCTGGTGTGTCACCATGGGAGGAAGGCATCCGCGCAAACCATTTTGCGGTCGTGACCTTGACCTTGGCGTACGACCTTGAAAACCGAAACTATTTCAGGGACCATAACTCCCACACCGTTAGTGTTAGAGTCTTCAAATTTGGCATGGAGGTACTTTGCCTTATGCCCGTTCTGATGGTGGCATACCGATCAAGGTCAACGTCACGGTCCGGCGATCGGTAGGCCTTGAAAGTGGTAGGGGTCTACACATTGGGTTTTAAGCCATATTTTCCACATTTGTTCTTGACAGAAGCGCTTCAGATTGTGTGTGGTACTGTATACCCTAGAGAAGAAAACATCCGAGCATAAAATATCACCATGCTGACCTTGACCTTGAAGCGTGACCTTAAAAACCGAAATTTCCTTCTTTGCGCTATATGTTTCTTCTTCAAGCTGTATCTCGTGAACTAGAAGACAGAATCCCTTCCAATTTTGTGTCAGGATGTGACACTCTACGGGGAGTTGCAAGTGCGTGGCATTGCTGGTGACGGACATGTCTGCCGCTCGGCGACGCCCTTGTCTTATTTTGCGCTTGTACGTTTTGCAGTGTTCATTTTGCTTTATGTACCCTGTGTCATAAGAGCTTATAAAGCTAATGACATTAATAGCCTATTATCATACTCTCTCTCTCTCTCTCTCTCTCTCTCTCTCTCTCTCTCTCTCTCTCTCTCTCTCTCTCTCTCTCTCTCTCTCTTATATTTGTTTCTTTCTTTCTAGTTTTTGACGCGAATGCTATGTGTCATTACACCCCCTCCTCCAGCTTCCCTGTGATACGGGCAGAAGGCCTATTCATTAAAATTGCTTGAATTGAATTGAATTGAATCTCTCTCTCATATTTTGGTGATGTACTCCTTTCCTCGTTCCAGAGTGTCTACAAATGGCCACACGCGTAATATTCTCATCCATATAGCTCCTCCTCGTATGTTGTCGTAGTTGATTGCTTACCTGGCTAAAAGACTCCGGGATTCATCCCAACAGCGGAAACACTTGAACACTGTGGTACAAGTGCATCAGCTACGGATGAGAAGATTATATGTGCTACCGTTTTGATTACCCCGCCACGTGGCCAACCACACTGTCTTGATGTTATGCTAGGTGTTTGTCATGGCTAAAGACAATCCCCGCATAGCTATGCATAGCATGACAACATTTTGATGTAGCCTTGGTGTTCAAGCCTATGGTCTGGACTTGAGACGTTGATGCAGGGTACCCCTTCTTGGCGCATAGCGCGTTGTAAGGACTCTACCAATTGCAATGGAAATAAATGTATTGTATTACATTGTTACCCGGCCAGAGGCCGAGGTATTGCGATTGGTTTTTGTGTCAGTGTGTCTGTCTGTCTGTGTGTCTGTCTGTGTATCGATTATCTTAAAAACTACTGTTTGGATTTTGATTACCATTGGCAGAGGGGTAGACAGCTTGAAAAGGAAGCTTCCTTTCATTAATCAACACCGTGCTGACATTGACCTTGAAGTTTGACCTTGAAAACCGAAATGTCCTTCTTTGGGCTATGTAATTTCCCCCCAGCTTTATTTCGTGAACTAGTGAACATAACCGCTTCAAATTGTGTGTGGTGGTGTACCATGGTGCAAGGAAGTTTGTATAAAAGTTCAGCTGTATCTCGTGAACTACTGAATAGAACCGCTTCAAATTTTGAGCTATGTATTTTATGCGTTCTGTAAGGGTGGAAATTGGTGTGTTTATTGGGGGGTGGGGGGGGGGGGGAGAGGACATGGTGCAAGAAAGTTTGTATGAAAGTTCAGCTGTATCTCGTGAACTACTGAACAGAATCGCTTCAAATTTTGGGCTATGTATTTTATGCGTTCTGTAAGGGTGGAAAGTGGTGTGTTTATTGGGGGGGGGGGGGGGTGTTGTTATTGGGGGTGGGGGGGGGGAGAGGACATAACTCTGGCCGGGTTTTCATTGTCACAATGCGTTGCTGCCGCCCGGCGATGCCCTTGTTTTGGTTTGTGTTGTCCTGTGTTGTGGTGTGTTGTGTTGCGTGGCATTGTTTTGTTTTGCGTTGTATTGCTTTTAGTATTGTATTGCCTTGTCATGTCTTGCCTTGCCTTGTATTGTATTATACTGCGTTGCATTGCATTGTATTGCATTGTGTTGTATTGCATTGTATTGTGTTGTATTGTGTTGTGTTGTATTGTATTGTATTGTGTTGTATTGTATCGTACTGTAGTGTATTGTGTTTGATTTGTATTGCATTGTATTGTATTGTGTTGCGTCGTATTGTATTGTATTGTGATATGTTGTATTGCATCGTACTGTATTGCATTGTGTTTGATTTGTATTGCATTGTATTGTATTGTGTTGTGTTGTATTGTGTTGTGTTGCATTGTATTGTGTTGTATTGTATTGTTATGTTGTATTGTATTGTAGTGTGTTGTATTGTATTGTATTGTATTGCACTGCACTGCATTGTCTTGCATTGTCTTGTCTTGCATTGTCTTGACCTGTCTTGTATTGTATTGCATTGTATTGTGTTGTGTTGTATTGTATATAAGTGCATTGTATTGCATTGTCTTGCATCGCATTGTATTTAAGTGTATTGTATTGCATAGATTTGTAGTGCATTGCCTTGTATTGTATGTAAGTGTATTCTACTGCACAATATTGTTTTGTATTGTATTGTATTGTGCTGTGTTGTATTGTATTGTATTGTATTGTATACTATTGTGTTGTATTGCATTGTCTTGCATTATATTGCATTCTATTGCATTCTATTGCATTGCATTGCATTACCATCATTGTCACAGAAAATCCGTACGAAGTTCGGACTGCTTTCACCTGGAGAGAGTATCGCAGTTAGTCCAACGCATTTTAGTTAAATAATATTAATGAACAAAAAAGGATTCACATCACACCTGTCTGACAACCTTGTACAACTGGGGAAGCGGGGTATACCGGAACGCTATTGTACTGCTTGTTACTGAAATGGCTGTGAACAAAAACAACAACTGGAAAGCACCATTTTTTTGTGGGACATTTACTGACAGGCTGGTTTGTAGCGACAGCACAAGCATTCCCGCTTCAACGATTTCAATCTTGATAAGATTCGCATGGTATGAATATGCAATCGACACAGTCATCGATGTATGCGTGCTCACTCATAAGAGGTAATCTTCCCACCCAAGGCCATGCGAAATGTTCACATGGCACTGGGTGCTTAAGCTGGGGTACGAAAACAACAACAACAGCAACAACAACAGCAACAACAACAGCAACAACAACAACAACAACAACGTATAAGAGAAACAGTCGATTTTCTGACAAATAAACGCATACTTTCTGGCAAAAGCGACTATGATAATATTGCTATGCTGCTGCTTCTGCTGTTGCGGATGACGACTGCTGCTGCTGCTGCTGATGATGATGATGGTGATTATAACGATGATGATGATCTATGATGATGATGATGATTTATGATGATGATGATGATGATGATGATGATGATGATGATACGGCCGCCTCGGTTTCCGTTGCCATCGCCCCGTGAGGGCTCACAGCAAATTTGAAGCGATTCGGTCGAAAAACGGCGGAGTTATAAAGCCCGTTTCGTGTTTCAGACACACACACACACACACACACACACACACACACACACACACACACACACACACACACACACACACACACACACACACACACACACACAGACACAGACAGACACAGACACACACGGACAGTTGGCTTTTTACTATATGATGATGATGATGATGGTGATGCGTTCAGCACGAGTTAGAGAGCGAAGAACAAAATTGCCAGCACACTAGAGTTGCAAACATTTTTCTGACTTTTTACCCTCAAAATACTCAACTAGAATGAAGGAAGATAAAAAAAATTTAAACAACAGTAGTACCACCGCTCGTCGTCTGTGACTGACCGTGAACTACAAGCATCGCATCATTTGAGATTAACCCTTTCACCGCCAGGCATATTTCAGCCAAGCTTTTCCATTAAATGTGCCTGGGTAGAGAACAAAATCCATCTGCAGTATTGTGGATTCTTCTGTGACTTATTTTATATAAGGTCTATCCTTACTTCCCAAAACTAAGACAATAGGGTCTTTGGATAATAGACCCCAATTTGATGCCTTTTAGTGACATAGGTGTTAAATCATTGTGGTGCTAAAATGCGACTCTGGCGGTGAAAGGGTTAATAATCCGCACCAATGTATGGACTCTTTACTGTTTTTGTTGTTGCTTTTCGCTTGCGCTTGAGGGTTTCTGCTTCACTGATCACATTCAGATGGTATATTATATGAACAGAAGGGAACAGTAGCCTACGTGTTGTAGTAGGTGAAATCGAACTTTAACATACTCACATATTATAATGTAAACATAACATGTAAATACATACGCATCTGACTTAAATTTTCCTTTCAAGTACACGTCCTCAATGAGCGCTTCTGGTCGCCCGACTGGAAATCATTCTTCCGGTTTATATCACTTCTTTTTGTCCTTTAAGTGGCGAAGCATATTGGTGTTGGTTTGTTTTTTACTTTGCCGCGCATCATCATTGAGAGAGAGAGAGAGAGAGAGAGAGAGAGAGAGAGAGAGAGAGAGAGAGAGAGAGAGAGAGAGAGAGAGAGAGAGAGAGAGAGAGAGAGAGAGAGAGAGAGAGAGAGAGAGAGAGAGAGAGAGAGAGAGAGAGAGAGAGAGAGAGAGAATAATAGAACATGAGTTTTTCTTTGCTAGGAAACTGTCTCTAAATGAAACGCCACCTGGTGTCAATGTCTAAGGTCGATGAGTCCACCTAAAGGGGTCACGAGGGATAGCGAGTGATGCCGGTGTGTCGCAAAGCACACAAGAGAGATCGGCAGTCCGCGCCAATTTATGGACAGTTTGCTCTTCGTTGGAGTAGTGCGAGGGGGAGTTCTGCACCAACGATCTCATTCAGATGGTAAGCGATAACAGCAGAGCACAGTAACACTCGGTGAGTGTAATTGCACGTGCAACCAGACACACGAGAAAACCGATCAAGATCAGAATTATGCGCGTGTAATGTAGTTAACATGCAAAAAACATAAACGATTACTGATCCTTAGGCTAATGGTGTGTTAATTCGTAATCATACAAGCTCACTTACATACAAACATGCACGCGCGCGCGCACAGACACACACGCACATACGCACGCACGCACGCACGCACGCACTCACACAGACGCTGAAGTCACATATTTATATGATGCAATTATCTCAGCTTACCCAAGTGGCAAGCCATTCAAATGTTCCCTTTGGATCTTCAAAAGGTACTGTGATTGCTGTTGGTCTCTGTCACTGTCTATCTGTTTATAATCTTATATACTCCATCCTGCCTCTGTGTGTGTGTGTGTGTGTGTGTGTGCGTGCGTGCGTGTGTGCGTGTGCGTGTGCGTGCGTGCGCGCGTGTGCGTGTGTATGTGCGTGTGTGTGTTTGTGTGTGTGTGTGCGGGTCTCGTGTGTGTGTTTGTACGTGCCTCCGAGCGCTCGCGTGTATGTGTGTGTGTTTGTGTGTGTGTGTGTGTGTTTGCTTGTGTGTGTGTGTGTGTGTGTGTGTGTGTGTGTGTGTGTGTGTGTGTGTGTGCGCGCGCGTGTGCGTGTGCGCGTGTGCGTGTGCGCGTGTGTGTGTGTGTGCGTGTGTGTCCGTGTCTCTGTGTGTGTGTATGCGTGCGCGTGCTTGTCACTATGTGTGTGTGTGTGTGTGCGTGCGTGCGTGTGCGCGCGTGCGTATGCGTGCGTCCGTCCGTGTGTGTGTATCTGTGTGCGCCTCAGTTTTTTTTTTATGTGTGTCGGCATGAATAGGCTGTTGTTGAGCTAGAGAGCTTTAAAACATTTAGCAGTATCCTTGAAGCGATCGGTTCCGGCGATACTAATACTACTCCGCCCCGGGGTTATATACCATGGTGGTGGAGAGATAGAGAGATTGGCAGGCAGATACTGAAAGATAGAGAGATTGACGGACGAATACTGAAAGATAGAGAGATTGACAAACAGATACTGAAGCTACTGCGCTCCCATACCACCTGACTGTCACTGTGCTGTTTAATGGCGTTGGGTCTTTCTTTTTTCTTCTTCTTCTTTTTTTCTTCTTTTGTTTGTTTGTTAATGGAATCGCCCTGTATTCATTCATTGAATGTTACGCCTATTAAATCTGAACAAAAAGGGGAGGTGTGAATGGAGGGGGCTTACGTAGACACGCTGTCACACGCGTTAATTATGCACGGACAGGTAATCGTACCAACGTACAAACGCGTCTATGCATGCATGCTCGCGCGCAATGCGTACACGTATGCACCCGTCCATGCTTATGCGCCCATTCCCTACCAAAGTGCCCGCACCCCCACCCCCACCCCCACCCCTATATAAATAAATGCATTTTTACCTTTACCATGCATTTATATGCATACCTTCGTGCACCCACTTTCTCGTAGTTAAACATGAATTTGTGCGCGAGTGAGAGAGAGAGAGAGAGAGAGAGAGAGAGAGAGAGAGAGAGAGAGAGAGAGAGAGAGAGAGAGAGAGAGAGAGAGAGAGAGAGAGAGAGAGAGAGAGAGAAGAGAGAGAGAGAGAGAGAGAGAGAGAGAGAGAGAGAGAGAGAAGAGAGAGAGAGAGAGATGAAGAAAGTGAAAGAGAATACGATAGTGAGGCAGACCCAGGGACAGCACAAAGAAGGTTTTTATTTTTGACTGACAAGTGTTTAAAACAATATATCGAAAATAGATTACGATTGGCACAAATGGGCTTGTTCAATTTAGTTCTCATTCATTAGTCCCGTAGGCTTAGTCACAGGAACACACCAACTTCAAGTAATGAATATTGTGTCAATATTCGTCATGATGAATAGCGCTGGTTTGGAAGTCTGAATGTAAGGAGTAAGCGAGTGCTGAGTGACATGGTGAATGTGTGTAGCAAGGTTGTGAGTGAAAGGCAAACGTGTTTGGAAGTGTTGTGTGCTGAGTGAGTGGTACGAAAGGCCAAGCAGATAGCGACTGATGATAGTCATGTTCTTGCCCACCACTATGAACTTTTGCCATCAGGACGCAGGTATTGTGACGAGGTAATGGGTTTCAAAATCCATCTCTGGCTAAGTCCCCTAGGGAAGAATTTCTCAGAAAATTCGCCTTTAGCCCACTTCTCTGTCCCCCCCCCCCCCCCCCCCCAGGGTAATTCCATGGGAGATGAGCAACTTTCCCGGCCCCTTTTCAAGTAATAGATTTATATTTGTGCCAATATTCTGTCTCGTATGATTGTTGCAAGAAATACAAGTTTCTTTGAATTGCTCTAAATGGCAGTCAGAGAGAAGTAGGGACATGAAATTACAAGACTCCCACTCTCATCAGTCTGACATAAAGGTTTGAAGTGATTCAATTATTTGACACTTGTATTTTATTTACTCCCAAAATCTGCATAAGGTTGTGCAACAATGAGCTCAACTGGCGCCAAAACAAAATATGTGTCAATGGAAGGATGACTTTTTGTCTTTCTATAAGCGAGTGGGAAGGGTTTTCGGCCCACTAATTACTCTTCAGTGTCAGGAAAGTTCAACTGATTGATGCAGTCATGGGGGACTTCTGTTGTCATTTTCCACCGTTGATGAAGTGCTTTGGCTGCTTGCTCGTCAGGAGAGTAGCTCCCAGCAGGTTACGGCTTCTCACGGTTCAGGCGTGGTCTCCTCGCGGATTCTCACGGGTCGTCTTGGTGACGGACCCGTCTTGGTGCTTGGTGGACGTCGTCCTATCCATCTCTGATAATCACAGGAGAAGGTGGATGATCTCTATGGCTTAGAGACAAGGGCTCAGTCGGCAGGGAATTCTTGAGTCGCATCCCAACCGGCTCTTCCCTTGTCTCTCTCTACATGTCCATAAATCTCTCAATTTCAGTTAACAAACTGAGATCTCTCATAAAAGGTGATCAAGACAACATCACTCTCCATCCAACTCCTGGAAAGGAATGGTCTCATAAAGTCCTCTGCGGCCCATAGGTTTCCTCTAAGGAAATAGACAAATGGGTTAGTCATAAACTCCGGTTCTGGTACCAAAAGTCTCTCTCGGTCTCCTCACACACTCACTCTCTCTCACTCTAGAATAGAATGTTTACCACTTCTTTCTATAACATCTCTATCTCTCTTATTCTCATTGAACATCTCTAGATCAAAGAACTAGGGTCAAACAAACTCCAGTCTCAATCCTCCGCATTTTTGTGCATCAATAAGACTTCTAGGTCTATTCTGGCTCTCTCTCTAGTCAGTTTCACCGCGTCTTGTCTCTGGCTTTTTCTCTCTCTCTCTCCTCTCACTTTCAAAAATGTGCCTGTCATTGGTTTAAGTTGACAGTAATGAATTTTAATGACAATTATTTGGAACAATCACGGTATAATTTTGTTTCACACGTTTAATTAATGTTCTTTCAGTTAGCCGACTGTTGATATCACTATCTCTGTCAGAGATGATCGTGGTTGCAGACCTAACCTGAATTTACTCTTTTGGCAGCCGGGCAATTATGAACTTGAACTTGATCTTGAACGTGATACTGTATATTCCACCATGCACATTGTAGGTGATGTTATGAAAGGGTTTACAATATAATTATGATGGGGAAGAGTAGCGGCCAGGGGACGTGTTGCTGTTCTTGCTGACATTCTGTTGTTATAAT
>CM065684.1:30357590-30367590 GCA_017654935.2 Phymorhynchus buccinoides
AGAAACAGCGTATGTGCAGGCAAAACTATACGCGTAGGTGGTTATGTGCCTTTCTGCGCATGTCCATTATGCACACTTCCTTTGAATATAATGTACAAAACTAACGATTAGTAGTCGTTGGGTTTCAAAAGTCAATGCTTAGAAAAACACGAAACGAAGATTGTGTGTCATGCGTCTCTTATTTACCTGTTGACATGTCTTCTTCCACGTTTCTTTCTACGTCCTATGCTGTATATACTTGGATCGATGCTGATATGTCAGACTATATGTTATCAAGAATGCTCGCAGAAGGACCGAAGAAATTCCTGACATCATCCTGGAACTGCCAGGAGGATTAATGTCTACGAGAAAGGTCAGATGGTATTCTGTCATTTGAAACCGCCCGCCGCAATGCAAAAGCTATTGGAACAGAATGGCATTGGTGGTAGGAAACAGCACGATAGATGCGGTAAACGAAGGAAAACAGAAAGAAATCACGTGTCACATTCCCTCTTATGCTAGGAAGATTTCTTAAGATTTGTTACCAGTCATAAGAGGGAAAACACGTGAAAACCATGATTTTGACACGTGACGTGGAGGGTCTTTAAACAGTATTATCTACGTTCTGTGTGTGTGTGTGTGTGTGTGTGTGGGTGCGTGTGCGTGTGTGCGTGCGCGTGTGCGTGCGTGCGCGTGGGGGTGTGCTCGTGTGCGCGTGCGTGCGTGCGTGTGTGTGTGTGTGTGTGTGCGTGCGTGCGTGCGTGCGTGCGTGCGTGTGAATGTGTGTGTGTGTGTGTGTGTGTGTGTGTGTGTGTGTGTGTGTGTGTGTGTGTGTGTGTGTGTTGATATCTTATTTTCTGTTAGGATAATCGATGGTGTCTGTGTAAATGGACATTACAGCTTTTATGTTTGTAAAGTGATCATTGCTTCTTAAAGGGGCACCCTGACGGATGAGGTTTTGCACGAAACACGTCGAGATCACCAGAAAGACAGCCTTTTCAAGGATCGGAACACTCACTTTGCTCTGGTTTCCTAGAAATCAAACCGTCAAATCAGCGATTCCTCCTTGGCGGAGGAGCTGTAAGTCAAATTATTTTTCTGTGAAAGAGAAGTGGTGCCTTCTCTTTTCTAATGGCCACCTTAGTTTAGACCAAATCGTTTGCACGAAATGTCCACAATACAAGCCTTTTTACTTTAACTTTAATTTTAATTGTATACAGTTTACTAAAAGGAGATTCTCTCACAACAAAGGAACTAGCTCCAACTTATTTTTTACTGCACTACAAAAAAGAAAAAAACCTTCAACCACAATGAGTGGCTTCCACCCACCCCATCCAGAATGGCTTCTGTCTCCGGCATCTCCGCCAAGGAGGAATCACCGTTTTGACGATTTGATTTCTGGGAAACCAGAGCAAAGTGAGTGTTTCGACCCTTGAAAAGGCTGTCTTTCTGGTGATCTCGACGTGTTTCTTGCAAAACACTCATCCGTCAGGTTCCACCTTTAAGTAGGGCTATTGCAACAAACAAAACGGGTAAACACAAACATAAACGCTTTGATTCTGGAGCCAATGTGTCTATAATTGCTGCAACCAGTCTGT
This sequence comes from Phymorhynchus buccinoides, assembly GCA_017654935.2. Lineage (NCBI taxonomy): Eukaryota > Metazoa > Mollusca > Gastropoda > Neogastropoda > Raphitomidae > Phymorhynchus > Phymorhynchus buccinoides. Next base: position 30,359,168 of record CM065684.1, read on the forward strand.
GTATGATATGTTTGTTGCAACCAATATGTGGATAACCTTACTGACGATTATTTAGGCGTTTGTTTCCATGGATTTGTTTGTTTGTGAACAGCTATTTTATCAAGTTGCGTTATCGTCTTTATTGGAAACAAAAACCGTAATGTGCATTTTGTTCAAAACAAGTGTTCATATTAGCGATTTTAACATCCTCAGAAGTCGGAGTGTGGCTGCCCATGTGGCGGGGTCATCAAAAACGGTCACACACGGACTGTTCTCACCCCTAGCTGGTGCATTGTACCATAGTGTTCAAGTGCTTCGCCTGTTGGGATGATCCCTGGATTCTTTAATCCAGAGTACGTCAACGACTACAACACTTTGAATAAAGAAATTAGATATACTATGTGTGTGTGCGCGTGTGTGCGTGTGCGTGTGTGTGTGTGTGTGTGTGTGTGTGTGTGTGTGTGTGTGTGTGTGTGTGTGTGTGTGTGTGTGTGTGTGTGTGTGATAGATATATAGAGAGAGATAGAGAGAGAGCGCGCTTGTGTGTGTATGTGTGTGTGTGTGTGTGTGTGTGTGCGTAAGTGTGCGTGTGCGTGTGCGTGCGTCGCGTGCGTGTGCGTGTGCGTGCGTGTGTGTGCGTGTGCATGTGCGTGTGCGTGCGTTTGCAATTGTGCACGTGTGCGTTTGCGCGTTCGTTCGCGCGTGTGTCTGTGCCTGATAATGCGTTGCACACGTGGTGCGTGTGGATGTCGTGATGTGTGTGGCTGTTGTGTAGCAATCGCTGTTGCTTCTTTCCGTTATTAAAGAGGTCTAATTCTACATCTCGCACCTGGTACCGTTGCTTCGTGAGAGATTTACTCCAGAGTCACACAAAACAGAAGAAGAAGAAAAAGAAAAAAGCACACACACACAAAGAGAAAAAGAGCTAAGGGAAGTACAGGAGTGTTCCTTTTATTGATGTTTTTGGTTCTATGTCATTTTCTTTCATGACTTCGTTTGTTTGTTTTGTGTTGGGTTTTTTTGGGGGAGGGTGTTGTTTTGTTGTTTTTGTCTGTATTTCTTTCTTTGTTGTTTGAATGTGTATTATTTGTTTCTGGTTTTTTTATATATGTATTTTTGTTTGTTGTTTTGTTCTGTAACCCTATCACCGCCAATGTCGCATTTATGCACCACAATGGTTTAACACCCATGTCATTAAAAGGTATGAAATCAGGGCCTGTTATCCGAAGACCCTGTTTTCTTAATTCTGGGAGTTAAAGATAGGCCTAATGTTATGCATGTCACAGAGGAAGTCCCAATATTGCAGATCTGTTTGTTTTCCAAGTTAAAAGTTTAAGGGTAGTTTTTTGGCTAAAACATGACTGGCGGGGAAAGGGTTAAAATGTAGGTCTTTTACTCCGTCTACCTGCTTGTTCTTCTGTTTATGTCTGCCAGTCAATGCTGCACTTGGTCATCTCCAACTATGGAAAGTGACGCCATTCGCAGGACAATGTCGCTTCTCAGCGAAACTTTAGAATGGGTATCTTTTAACCATTCAGTCTGAAATTAAACTGACTCTAGCACTAAACCTAACCCTATTTTTAGCCCTAACCAAAACCGTCAAAAAAATAAAAGTTTGCTAAATATTGATTGTTCCGTGTTTTGGAGACGAGCATGTGCAGTCTTGAACGCCTAGTCTGTCGGTTCTTCTTCTTCTTCTCCTTCTTTCTTCTTCTTCTTCTTCTTCTTCTTCTTCTTCTTCTTCTTCTTCTTCTTCTTCTTCTTTTTGTTTCTGATGTGCTTCTTCGTCGTCGTCGTCTTCTTCTTGTTCTTCTTCTTGTTCTTGTTCTTGTTCTTGTTCTTGTTCTTCTTCTTCTTCTTCTTCTTTTTCTTCTCCTTCTCCTTCTTCTTCTTCTTCTTCTTCTTTCTTCTTCTTCCTTCTTCTTCTTCTTCATCGACTTTGTCTTCTTTTTCCTTCTTCTTTATCTCAGTTTACATATCTTTCACCGTCACGTTCACTCTATGCCCAGCCTGGCTATGCCCCTGTGTGTGGTGCGGGGGGGGGGGGGGGGGGGGCGGGAGGGGGGGGGGGCGGGTGGGCTGGGTGTGTGTGTGTGTGTGCGCGTGCGTGCCGTGCGTGCATGTGTACGTGTGTTTATATGTGGGGTTTCTAGCTTGGTTGATCGACTAACAGGACACGGAATTGCGTAATAAAACTTTCGCTTTGATCAGATAGACGATTGATGTCCAGGCTGCTCTCAAGCCCCCAAAGACAGGAAGGGTAGATACCATTAGATAAGCCCCCACCCTTAAGCCTGGGCTCTTCTTGTGTACACGTCGGCACAAGGAAACAAGATCTATCACGAGTATAAACAGGTATAGTATTATGCTATTCCTGGTATAAAGGATCACTCAGCAATGCTTATATTCAGGCCCACACAGAGCGTTCACTTTGGCTGATAGAAACGGGTTTCGACTTTTCCACCACTGAACAAAAGTGTTCATAAAAAACACACATATCCAGTGACGTTTCTATAATAATAATAATAATAATAATAGTGAATCATTTATATAGCGCACTCCTCCGCCAAATGTGGAGCTCTATGCGTTGAACAAAAAAGCAAAAATCATTTGTAAATTGAGACTAGAAATGAGTGATTTAAAGGACGACCTATTCAAAAGGCACCTTTCAAACAACTCTACGTGCGCTTGTGGTTCTCCTACAGAAAATGCTAATCACTATTTACTAAACTGTCCCCTTTATCAACAAGCCCGAATCCATACAATACAGTTATTACCTGAAGACGTTAAAACTAATGTTACATTGCTGTTGTTTGGTAGTCTAAACAAAAATCAAACAGAAAATAGGCAAATATTTTCTACAGTCTGTAGGTTTATTCATATATCGAAAAGGTTTGCTATCGATTAATTACTTCCCTGCGATCAGCTTTATGCCAATTTGATTTATTCGAGGTCTTGGGGTCCTGGCTGAAAATATGCTGAGAGTGTGATTCAAATAATGGATTGTCTTGACACTGAGTCACAAATCACAAATAGTTTTATGCTTTTTGGAGTTAGATGCCTCTTGCCCCCTCAATTTCAATTTCAATTTCATTTCATTTTCATTTTCAATATCTTTGTTATTGTTGTTCTTGTTGTTGCTTGCTTGTTCGTGCACGTTTTGTATGCTATCATTTTCATTATCATGTTCTGTTCCATTCTCTTATTACTTGTGGCAGACAATATTGTATAATTTACTTCTGTTTGAGCGCCTTGTGTAAGCTTTAAGCTTGTTGTGCTCGTTCCAATTTATGTTGCTACTTTACTATGTGTTATTTAATTAAAAAAAATTCGTTTAAACAAACAACAACAACAAAAAATTAAAAGCAACGAAATTCAACAATAAAAACCAAATCGCTCGCACACATGCAAATAGGCATGCACATACATCGCCCCCACCCCCCACCCCCACCCCACACCCATATACACAGGCACGCACGTACACACACACACACACACACACACACACACACACACACACGCACGCACGCGCGCGCGCGCGCGCGCGCGCGCACGCGCACGCAAGCACACACACCACGCACGCGCACGCAAGCACACACACACACACACACACACACACACACACACACACACACACACACACACACACACACACACACACACACACATACATATAAACAGACATATTATGTTATGCACCAAACAAGGGAACACTCTAAAATGGTATACACGTTTATAATAGCTATTGGTATAATCTAAATCAGTCCTATTGATATAATCTAAATGTCAGGATACTGTCTCTCTCTCTCTCCTCTCTCTCCTCTCTCTCTCTCTCCTCTCTCTCTCTCTCTCTCCTTCTCTCTCTCTCTCTCTCTCTCTCTCTCTCTCTCTCTCTCTCTCTCTCTCTCTCTCTCTCTCTCTCTCTCTCTCTCTCTCTCTCTCTCTCTCTCTCTCTCTCTCTCTCTCTCTCTCTCTCTCTTCTCTCTCTCCTCTCTCTCTCTCTCTCTCTCTCTCTCTCTCTCTCTCTCTCTCTGTTAAGTGTGTGGAAGGCTTGCTGAAGTGAGTATGCTCTTGGTTATATGAACAACAAAATGTATTAGTGTATGTATATTTGATTTCTTGTAATGTTTGATTGCTTTGTAAATTATTGTTAACTTGTTTTTTTTGTCGAGGACATCATGGTGAAAAAAAAAATATTGTTGCTTATCCATTTATCCTCATGAAAAAAATCAATTCAATTCAATTCTCTCTCTGTCTCTCTCTGTCTCTCTGTCTCTGTCTCTCTCTCTGTCTCTCTCTCTCTCTCTCTCTCCTCTCTCTCTCTCTCTCTCTCTCTCTCTCTCTCTCTCTCTCTCTCTCTCTCTCTCTCTCTCTCTCTCTCTCCTCTCTCTCTCTCTCTCTCTCTCTCTCTCTCTGCGCCATTTGAAACGTGTGCTCATAGACATGCGCATGTGTATACGGGCAACTTAGGTGCTGTGTGTGGGGGGGGGGGGGGCAAAAATGTGCTAATTACCAAAGGTTGCGTTACGTTGTCAAGGGAAAGTCAACATCGATCCCACCCAACGTGTGTTCATTAGGCTGCCATCACCTTGGCGTTTGCTTCTTCCGAGTCCTTTTTTTAAAAAGTGTTCCTCATCTTCTCCCCAAACGAACTATAAACCACAGGGAGCCTGGTGTAGACTGACGTGTTAATTGCACAGCCTACACACCAGTCTTTGCCGGGATCATTGACGTGTTGTCAGCCGTCAGTTCACCAGTGCGGAAGAGAGGTAATCATTACCGTCATCTCCTGAGTCCCCCCTGCTAATGTACGACATAGGGGAAGACGGGGTAAAAAGCGCATGGGCGGGTAAGAAGCCCACCCCAATTATCTCATGAAATAAAGAAAGAAAATGTCAGTCAAATTTGCCCATGAGACGAATGCTAGACATTAACGCTCGTCTCATGGGCAAAATGAGACTGAAATTTGCTTCATTTCATGAGATAATTGGGGTGGGCTTCTTACCCGCCCATGCGCTTTTTACCCCGTCTTCCCCTACAGAGATAAGTCTAATAATATGCACGTGAAACCTAGAACGACACAGCAGGGTGGAGGTTAAACAGGGGTTGGCTTTGTTGTTGGTTGTAGCAAAGACACTGAAAAGAAAAGACTAACATCCCGTCTCTTTTCCCTATATGAGTAGTGAGGACAGAAACACTGGTTATGTCCCTTAAAAACAGTACACATTTACACGTCGATAGGCCAGTTGAATTCTCCGTTCAAATTCCAGTCTGAGTTTTTAGATAGCCTCCACTGTGTGTGGTGTACCGTTCCCACTAACGATAACTCTATCAGCCCGGTTCGCCGTAACTCTTAAGTAGTCCATCTTGCCCTTTTAGAATCTTTGGTTGTAGGGAGGAACATGGACGGGATGGGGTGCTTCGTGGGGAGTGTGTATAATGGTTGATTTGTGTTTACGTCATGAAGATGTAATTCGATGGCTTAGAGTCAAAACAGATATGTATCTATCTTTAGATAGTTCATTGACTTATGATTGATGTTATTGCAAAAACTAAGAACTTGTATTTTATATACCAGTCTTTTTTTTATACAAGTTCTTAGCTTTTACAATAAGTTCAATAATTCGTCAATGGACTATCTAAACATAGTCCGTTTTGACTCCAAGCCATCGAATTATGATAAGGTAAAATATTTAAAGATTAGTGAGCTGGTTGGTTAGTTGGTTGGTTGGCTGGTTGGCAGGCTGGCTGGCTGGTTGCTTGCTTGCTTGTTTGCTAGCTTGCTTGGTTAGTCAATTAGTTAGAAAACTTTATTTTTCCTATCAATGACATAAAGTCTTGTTGTCATTGTGGTTTTTTTTAATATACCTTTTCGTTTAAAAAACACCCCTGTTGTATGGCCATGCGTGCGCACACGCATAGACTGGCACCAAAGTTAATTATAATGCTTTTTTCAGAACCAATTGCTCTTAAAATCAAAAAACCACATAAAACTTCTTTTTTTCTTAATGATTTGCTTCTTCTGTGCAACGTGGTGCATTGTTCTCTCTCTCTCTCTCTCTCTCTCTCTCTCTCTCTCTCTCTCTCTCTCTCTCTCTCTCTCTCTCTCTCTCTCTCTCTGCTCTCTCTCTCTCTCTTCTCTCTCTCTCTCTCTCTCTCTCTCTATCTCTCTCTGTCTCTCTCATCTCTCATATTAGTTTAATCGATAAGCGTCTTCTCTCTCCCTCAGTTCGTCTCTCTCTGATTGTTTTATCGTTTCTCTGTCTCTTACATCAGACATTATTAGTTTAATGTGTGTAAGTGTTTCATTGCCCAGTTATATGTTTGATTGTTTTCATCTGCGCGTGAGTCTCTGTGTGTGTGTGTGTGTGTGTGTGTGTGCGTGCGTGGGCGTGTGCGTGCGTGCGCGCGCGCGCGGTGTGTGTGCGTCCGTGTGTGTGTGTGTGTCGTGTGTGTGTGTGTGTGTGTGTGTGTGGTGTGTGTGTGTGTGTGTGTGTGTGTGTGTGTATTTAGGTGTGTGTGTAGGTATGTGTGTAGGTGCGTGTGTTTATGTGAAAGTAAAACTGTCCTTAAGCAAAGAATGAAATAGTGAGGCCAAGAGAGGAGATAACAACATTGAACAAAGGGGGAAAACTCTCTTTCTAATTAGCTCCCTCCACCAAAATAGATTACGATGCCAATCATCTAGTAATGCGTGGATCACAGCCAACGTGAGACAAACGAAGAAACAAACATGCTTAGCTTGTCTCACTTTGGCTCTGATCCACGCATTGCTAGATGATTGATATCGTAATCAACTTTGGTGGAAGGGAGTTAATACGAAACGAAGAAACAAACATGCTTTGTTTGTCTCACTTTGGCGCTGATCCACGCATTGCTGTTTAAGGACAGTTTTACTTTCAATTTCGTTATCCTTAAGCAGCTTCACACAATAATCAAGCAAACAAACAAACTTTAATTGTTTTCGTGTGCCATGTTTTGTCTGGTTCTTCAGAATAACAAGCAGTGGACAAAACGTGGACGCATTTAATTACAAAAGCAATGTGATGTAAAGCTAAGTTTTAGAGGGCCGTAGACAGGATTTGTATAATGTTTCTAAAAAATAAAAATAAAGTTTAGACATTATTAGTTTAGTTGTTTAGAAAATGTGTAGTTAATGTTAAAGGAGTTTGCTTGCTTGTATTCATATTCACGATCAAAAGGCATGCCCAGGAGCGTCAAGAAGGGAATTAAAAGGCAAGAAACAAAATCTGTTTAATGACAGCAGAGCAGCTTTTTTTAAGCTAAGCAGCAGTACGCAGTCAACGTGATCAGATGAAAATGCTCAGGTTACTTCTTATATCTTCATAAAAGAGACGAAATGCAAAAGTTAAGACTTCAGTTTTGTGTGTCTGTTTCCTTGTCCTGTGTGTTATTGTCTTTCCTTCTTTCCTTGTTAACTCTTTGTCTTTTCCGTGTTCCCTCCTTCCACTCCTTGTGCTCATCCTCATCATCGTTATCGTCTTCGTTGTGCTCCCCGCCTCCCCTTACTCGTCCTCTTGTCTCGTTCCTCCTCCTTCACAATAATACTTATATTCTTCTTCTTCTTCTTCATTGTCATCGTCATTGTCGTTGTCATCTTCGTGGTCATTGTCCACCACAAATATCATTGCTGCCACTGTCGTATTTGTGTGTTGCTCTTCTTGTTGTTGCTGTTGTTGCTGTTGTTGTTGTTGCTGTTGTTGTTGTTGTTGTTCTTGTTCTTCTTCTTTCTGTTCTTCTTCCTTCTTCTTCTTCTTCTTCTTCTTATTCTTCTTCTTCTTCTTCTTTTTTTTCCCCCTTCTTCTTCTTCTTCTTCTTCTTCTTCTTCTTTTCCTCCTCCTTCACCGCACCCTTCTCCTCCTCTCCTTTCTACTTCTTAATCCCTTCACCATGCTTGTCCTTCTCTTCCTATTGTGCCTTCTTTTCCAGCTTTTCCCTGTCTTGCTCTTTCTCTTCCACGTTTCTCATGTTTTAAACTGGTTTGCTCTTAATAAGAGTCTTATCTTTTTCTTTCATGCTTGTTTTTTTTTGGGGGGGGTTGAAGTTGTTATTGTTGGTGTTGTTGCTGTTGTTGTTGTCGTTGTTCCAGCCTGTTAGTTTATTTTATGTTTTACTTTGTTACATTTATGAATGTCTTAGTATTGTCAGTACACAAATAAACTCCCCCCCCCCCCCCCCCCCACTTCTCGATGATTGAAACATACTTTGTTCTTAATCAGATTATCAGCATTCTCTCTCTCTCTCTTGAACATCTCTCTCTCTCTCTCTCTCTCTCTCTCTCCGTCTCTCGGGCTTTTCCTCTCTCTTCTCTCTCTCTCTCTCTCTCTCTCTCTCTCTCTCTCTCTCACTCTCTCTCTCTCTCTCTCTCTCCTCTCTACTCTCTCTCTCTCTGTCTCTGTGTATGTGTGTGTGTTCGTGTGCGT
>CM065684.1:30380090-30383388 GCA_017654935.2 Phymorhynchus buccinoides
GAGAGAGAGAGAGAGAGAGAGAGGAGAGAGAGAGAGAGAGAGAGAGAGAGAAAGTGAGAGAGAGAGAGAGAGAGAGAGTGAGAGAGAGAGTGCGAGAGAGAGAGAGAGACAGACAGACAGACATATAGACAGAGAAAGAAAGAGAGAGAGAGAGAGAGAGAGAGAGAGAGAGAGAGAGAGAGAGAGAGAGACAGACAGACAGACAGACAGACAGACAGACAGACATATAGACAGAGAAAGAGAGAGAGAGAGAGAGAGAGAGAGAGAGAGAGAGAGAGAGAGAGAGAGCCAGAGAGAGAGAGAGAGAGAGTGACAGAGACTAGACAGACAGACAGACAGACAGACATATAGACAGAGAAAGAGAGAGAGAGAGAGAGAGAGAGAGAAGAGAGAGAGAGAAGAGAGAGAGAGACAGACAGACAGTACAGACAGACAGACAGACATTATAGACCACAAGAGCAAAGAGAGAGAGAGAAGAAGAGAGGAGAGAGAGAGTCGATGAGAGAGAGAGAGAGAGAGAGAGAGAGAGAGAGAGAGAGAGAGAGAGAGAGAGAGAGAGAGAGAGCATTCATGTTCGCAGTGTACGATTGGGTGTCAGTGCATGTTATGACTCGATGCATGTATTTGCTCAGTAAACAGATTTCCTTCGTTTTCTCTAGTATGCTTTCCTGAGTAGTGAAAGACATCAGGAAGTGAATGTATAAATGCTGCTCACCTACGTGAATTGGCAAACATGAAGTGATTTGATTTAGAGTGATGCCAAATACCTTCCAGCAGTTCTTAATACCCACGAGTGTCTTTTATCCACGTCAGATAGCATATTATATCTTGAATTACGACACAAAATGCTAAGCAACAAAACAAAACAAAAATCCATTCTGATTAATCTTGTGGCCTTTGCTTCTCATGAGCTACAACGCGGTTTTTGTGTGAGTTTTTAATTAAGTGAATGAAATATTGTACTTTTCCACAAAAAGCTACGAATTATTACTGCATTTTATCTTCATCTCGTCGTTTGCATATGCATGCATAGTAGACACTTGCCTTTTCTTGTTTCAAGTTTGGTTCGTGTTTGCAAATGGGGGAGAGAAAAGAACCGAGAGAGAGAGAGAGCGTAGAGAGAGAGAGAAGCGAGAGAGAGAGAGAGAGAGAGAGAGAGAGAGAGAGAGAGAGAGAGAGAGAGAGAGAGAGAGAGAGAGAGAGAGTATCATGTGTCATGTTTAATGTCAGTCACGAGATCGCTCGATGTGTCCATTTATAGACAACATCATATGATATATGTTGAAATAAACCGCAAACAAAGATGTTTCTGAAACACATTGAAAATATACAAACACATACAGGGCATTTATAGCACAAGAAAATGGCATGCTTTCTTTTTTTTCTTTTTTTTCTTCTTCCTTCTCTTCTTCTTCTTCTTCTTCTTCTTCTTCTTCTTCTTCTTCTTCTTCTTCTTCTTCATCTTCTTCTTCTTCTTCTTCTTCTTCTTCTTTTTTTTCTTCTTCTTCGTCGTCGTCGTTGTCGTCGTCGCCGTCGTCGTCGTCGTCGTCGTCGTCGTCGTCGTCTTCTTCTTTGTCGTCGTCTTCTTCTTTCCCTTCTTCTTCTCTTGCTTGCTAAGACTTCCATGCGTTGCAGAACAAAGATAATGTTATAAGACAAAGAAAATGGAAAGGCCATATTAATAATCGTACAGAGCAAAGCACAAAGCAGAATAAGGCTGAACGCGAGCAGGTTCAATGTTCCCTCGAGTGTTTGTCTGAGTTTTGGTGTTCGGACATACAGACGGACGGACGGACGGACGCACCCACGGAACGGACCACACAAAGACAAATAGTTCGCTCGGGAACGAACCCCAAAAGCAGTAATCAAATTTGTTCGCTCGGGAACAAAACAAAACAGCAGTAATCAAACTCGGAAATTTGCAGAGGCACTGTTTCAACTGGTTCTTAGCAAGAAATTGTGAGGCTGGCAGGAAATGTCTGTGGTTGAATACATCGAGAGAGAGAGAGAGAGAGCGAGAGAGATATGAGAGAGAGAGAGAGAGAGAGAGAGAGAGAGGAGAGAGAGAGAGAAGAGACAGAGAGAGAGAGAGAGAGAGAGAGCGAGTGAGAGAGAGAAGAGAGAGAGAGAGAAGAGGAGAGAGAGAGGAGAGACTGGACACTGGACCCTGGAAAACTTTATTTGACAAGAGAGAGAGAGACATAGAGAGAGACAGAGAGGGAGAGAGACACAGAGAGAGAGACAGAGAGAGATAGGCAGAGAGAGAGAGACAGAGACACAGAAACACAGAAATAAAGAAAGGCGAAGTCAAAGGGCAGAACTATATAATAAAACAGACAGAACAGAGACAGAAAGAGTGAGAGAGGGCTAAGAGAATTAATGATGAGTGGGTGGGGTGGAGAAAGAGATACGGCAGAAGTGGGTCTCGTCTTCTTCTCTTTTGTCGCTTGCCTCCTGTGTCTGTCCGTGATGGCTATTGTTAAAGTCAAGTAACAGCTAAATTCAGAGGAAGACAGAGTGGACAAAAGAGGCAAACAAGACAGAGAGAGTGAGTGAGAGGCTAGAGATTTAAGAGTGATGGTGTTGGGGGGGGGGATAAATAGATACGGCAGAATGGGTCTCTCTGGCTTTTTTGTCGCTGCCTCCTGTGTCCGGTCCGTGATGGCAATTGTTAGAAAACAAGAAACAGCTATAGTCATAGGAAAGCAGAGAGGAAAGAAAAAGTAAGAGACAGAGAGAGGTGATGAGGGGCTAGAGATTAAGATTGATAGGGTGAGGGTGGGGGGGGTTAAATAGATAAGGCAGAATGGGTCTCTCTCTGGCTTTTTTTCCCCGCTGCCTCCTCTCTCTCCTCTCTCTCTCTCTCTCTCTCTCTCTCTCTCTCTCTCTCTCTCTCTCTCTTCTCTCTCTCTCTCTCTCTTCTCTCTCCTCTCTCTCTCTGCTCTCCTCTCTCTCTCTCTCTCTCTCACGCCCCTCTCCTCTCTCTCTCTCTCTCTCTTCTCTCTCTCTCTCTCTCTCTCTCTCTCTCTCTCTCTCTCTCTCTCTCTCGTCTCTCTCTCTCTCTCCCTCCCCGCAGTGATGGTATCGTTAGAAAACAGCTTCAGTTTGTCGGGCGTTTCCCTCTAACCTGCAGAATAGACCTAGAAAAACACTGGAGAAGTAAAACGGGTCGAAAATTTGTTGGTGTACCCATGTTTTTTCTTCTGTTCTAAATCTTTCTTTCTTTCTTCTTTAGCCAAGAAAAATGGGAGGGGCGTGCGCTGGTTCCAAAAAAAAAAAAACAAAAAAAAAAAAAAGT
>CM065684.1:30383888-30416388 GCA_017654935.2 Phymorhynchus buccinoides
GTGAACGAAAACAGAGATTTATTTTTATACGGATTTATTTCCACTTGAATTATTACTCGCAAGTACATCGTCGCAATCGCGTATCGTTTGGGGTCAAATCGTAATGCAGTGTGACTTTGCCTTTAGAGAACAACATTCGGCATACATGTAGTTGAGTGAAACTGTGAGAGACGACCTAGTCTCTTTTTACGTAGATAGTTGGACCGAGTGCTCATACAATCTAGAGTTTACAGTAGTACGTATCTTGGCTGGATAGAACCCAAGCAATGTGGAATGCAGCAACTATAACGTGATGTTCGCAACACTTCTGCCTTGTTCTGCATGAAATAAGATAAAACTAAAAACTAAACTGAAACTAATCTAAACCAAACTAAACTAAACTAAAACTGAACCAGCAACTAAAAATAAGCTAAAAGGTGAAAACTTGACTGCAGTACCTTTTGGAGATACAACGAACAAATGTATGGAACAAAAAATGTCCCTTTCACAGGTACCTTGTTTTCTTTACCCACCGTTTTTTTTATTACGTTGTAAACTAAGCTAAGCTAAATTAAACTTAACTAAACTAAACTACACTAAGCTAAGGCTAAGCTAATCTAAGCTAAGCTAAGCTAATCTAAGCCTAAGCTAAGCTAACTAAACTAAAGCTAAAAACTAAACTGAAAGTAAACTACTGAATCTAAATAAAACTGGAAACTGAACTAAACTGAAAGTCTAAGCTAAGCTACACTACACGTCCCACCACACTATACTAAAACTACGCTACACTACACTTACACTAACAGCTACACTACACTACACTACACTACCTCACTACACTACACTACACTATAACACCGAACAGGGACACTAGCTACTACACTACACAGCTACACTAACGAGAAAAACTTTACACAACCTTACAGCTACGCAGCTATCACGCTCACGACTAGAGCACTATCACTACCACTAACACTAACGCAAATCACACTTCCGCCAGTGAAACACTCAAGGTCAAACTTCAAGGTCAAGGTCAGCATGGTTACTATTTTTGCATGGGACCTTTTGCGTACCGTGATGCACCACCACAGTAAATTTGAAGCGATTCCATGAAACAGTTCTTGAGATACAGCTTTGTGGGTTTCGAACCCCACGTGATTCGCTCGCACAGGCTACGGGTCGCACAGACAAAAATTCATGATTATATAAGAAACCCGTGTTCAGAAAGTAAATGTTGTCGTCCTTGTGTTTACAGCCGTATCAGAAAATGTTGAGAAAGTGAAAAACCGCATTGAGCAATACGTGCAAAAGTTCGGCATATATGTGACGATTAAGTGCTTTGGTGTTTTGAACAACCTGAATGCAATCGCATGTAACCCTGACCAGTATCAATATAAAACGAAAAGCAATCAGGTCGATAGCTGATATCCTCTATAACTGTGTACACTAAAAGTGATTGAAATAGAGTGAATGGTTTCTTAAGAAAACGCGTTGTGGTTTTGTGGGTTTGCGACGGACGGACGGACGGACACCGCGACGCCCGCCCGCCGCACGCAACGACGCCAGACGACGACAGTGACGAATGGACGGACGCTGATGATACAAACAACAATGCTTTCCGAGAGCTTTGCTCGGGAAACTAACAAAGCAAAAGTGAGAGCTGCCCATGATTGTTATTTGTTTACTATCTTCTCGGTTAATATCTGCTGGGATGTTTTACGTATTTTTATTTGTTTTCAGATTACAGTGTGTGTTGTGTGTGTGTGTGTGTGTGTGTGTGTGTGTGTGTGTGTGCTGTGTGTGTGTTGCGTGGTGTGTTCTGTGTGCGTGTGTGCGGTGTGGCGGTGCGTAGCGTGCGTGTGCGTGTGCGTGTGCGTGTGCGTGTGCGTGCGTGCGTGCGTGCGTGCGTGCGTGCTGCGTGCGTGCGAGGCGTGAGTGTAGTATGTGTGTGGGTTGTGTATGTTGTGCGTGTGTATGTGCGTGCGAGCGTGTGTGTGTAAGCTGTGTTGTGTATGTATGTGTGTGTGTGTGTGTGTGTGTGGTGTGGTGTGTGTGTGTGGTGTGTGTGTGTGTGTGTGTGTGTGTGTGTGGTGTGTGTTGTGTGTGTGTTGTGTGTGTGTGTGTGTGTGTGTGTCCTGTGTCTGTGTGTGTGTTCTCTGTCTACTCCTATATTTCAAATTGTGGTGTTTCTCGTTTCGTCTTTGTTTTTCGTTTCTCTCTTTTTCTTTTGGCCCCGTCATTTTTATGTCCCCGAGCCGAAGGTTCGGGGGAGCTATTGTTTTTGTCTGGTCCGTCCGTCGTCGTCCGGTGAGTCCCGTCCGGCGTGTCCCTCCGTCCGTCCGGCTATTCGTGTACCCGTTTTTCTCAAAAAAACTATTCAGCCTATCATCATCAAATTTGGTATACTAGTTTTTGCCAAGATGCAAGCTATCCACTGTTTGTATTTAGTTTTACATTAAGGTCAAGGTAAGTGCGACAGTTACGGGGTTCGAAACCTAGAGGGAAACCGCGAAACACATAATCGCTAATATCTCGCTCGCGATAGTTTTGCATCTATGTTAACCCTTTCACCGCCAGCAGCACCATATTTCAGCCAAAAATGTTCATTTAAATTTACCTGGGTATAGAACAAAATCCATCTTGCAGTAATTGGGGGATTCTTCTGTGACATGTATAAAAATAAAGTCTATCCTTACTTCCCAACCTAACAGAATAGGGTCTTTGGATGATAGACCCCAAAGGTCCTTTGACGCCTTTTAGTGACATAGGTGTTATAACCACTGTGGTGCTAAATGCGCAACTTTGGAGTCGGTGAAAGGCTCAATGCAGTGAGTTTTTTTCACAACATTTCTTGATGAATGGTCTATAACACAGTTGTTATGAATGTTTCTTTTCTGTGCGCGCGTGTGCGCATGATCGCGCGCGCTCAAAATCACGGGTCCGAACCCCAAGGCTATATATCAAAAACTATTCAGTCTATTATCGTCACATTTGGTATACTTGTTGCAAGCTATCCACTGATGTACTTAGCGTTACATTAAGGTCAAATTTACGCCATTCCGATTTCGGAGTACCTCGGCGATGCCGCTCGGCGTTGCACTTGTTTCTGTTTTTTTGTTTTCTTTCCAATGTTTGAAACCATAGCAGTTTTCTGTTTCCACCCCCCCCCCCCCCCCCCCCCCCCCCCCCCCTCCTTTAAAGAAAAAACGAAAAAACAAACGCATCTTCACTCTGTTATTCAGGCTCCGTTTCGCGATATTGACATTTCGTGTCTTACCCATGCGGTTGCCAATCTATATCATGCTTTGTCTCATGTGTGTGCGTGTGTGTGTAAATTTTTTTTATTGTTTTGTTTTTTAGAGGTCTTTACACTATTAGGTCTCCTTCGTGCCATATTGGAAGGCGTGTCTTTTACGTATCATCTTACCTGCAATGCAAGTCACCTTGGGTAGCTAGCTAGCTAGCTAGTTGTTCACGACCTCACCCTTCCCAGTCTCTGTCTCTGTGAGTTGTCGCTGTCTCTTTTGCCCATGTGTGTTTGTCAGTATCAGTATTATTTTGTTGCTGTCTGTATTGATTGATTGCGTGGCATCACTCTCTCTTTCTGTACCTGTCTGTCTCTCTGTGTGTGTCTGTTACTGTTGCTTTGTTTATTTCATATCTCTGTGTCCAATGATGTCTCCGTCTCTGTTTCTCTCTTTCTCTCCGAGTACGCTGTCTTCTCTTTGTGTCTGTCACACTATCAATATATATTCTCTCTCTCTCTCTCTCTCTCTCTCTCTCTCCTCTTCTCGCTCTCTCTCTCTCTCTCCTGTCCTCTCTCCGTCTCTCTCTCATCTCTCTCTCTCTCTCTCTCGTCTCTCGCTCTCTCTCGTCTCTCTCTCACGCTTCCGCTCTCTCTCTCTCTCTCTGTCTCTCTCTCTCTCTCTCTCTCTCTCTGTCTCTCTCTCATCCTCCTCTCCCCCCCCCCTCTCTCTCTCTCACTTCCTCTCTCTCTATCTCTCTCTCTCTCTACTTTCTTCTCGTCTCTCTCTCTCTCTCTCTCTCTCTCTCTCTCTCTCTCTCTCTCTCTCTCTCTCTCTCTCTGTCTCTCCATCTCTCTCTCTCTGAATGATGTGTAATATCATGCCTTGCCATGTTTGTATTCTATGTTTCGTATATGTACCAAGGACAGATTGGAAGACTAGGCGTTGCCTAAAATCTTTATCCCTTGTAAAATAAAGTGGCATCACTCTGTCTGTGTATCTGTCTGTCTCTCTGTGTGTCTGTTGACTGGTTGCTTTGTGTTTTTTTCTTTCTGAGTCCAATGATGTCTCCGTCTCTCTGTTTCTCTCTCTCTCTCTCTCTCTCTCTCTCTCTCTCTCTCTCTCTCTCTCGGTCTCTCTCTCTCTCTCTCTCGTCTCTCTCTCTCTCTCGCTCTCTCTCTCTCTCTCTCTCTCTCTCGCTCGCTCTCTCTCTCTCTCTCTCTCCTTCTCTCTCTCTCTCTCTCTCTCTCTCTCTCTCTCTCTCTCTCTCGTCTCGATCTCTCTCTCTCGCTCGGCTCGCTTCTCTCTCTCACTCTCTCTCTCTCTCTCTCTCTCTCGCTCTCTCTCTCTCTCGTTCTCTCTCTCTGCTCTCCTCTCTCTCTTCTCTCTCTCTCTCTCTCTCTCTCTCTCTCTCTCTCGCTCTCTCTCTGTCTCTTTCTCTCCCTCTCCCCCCCCCCTCTCTCTCTCTCTCTCTCTCTGTCTCGCTCGCGCTCTCTCTCTCTCTCATTATTTTTTTTATCTGATTCTCTGTCTGTCTATCTGTATTGCTTGTTCTCTTGTTCCCTCTCTTGCCCTCTCTTTGTATTTTGGCTTTGTTTTGCCTTGTGTGAGTGCATACTTTGCACATGTATATATTTCACTCGATGTTACTGTCTGCCTTACATTTTATACACTGTATGTCAATGCGCTTCTTCTCTCACCCCCACCCCCCCCTTGCTCCCCCCCCCCCCCCACCCCACAATGCGGAAAAGCCTAAACACTACGAGGACATCCTTTTTTATAGTCCCCGAGCCGAAGGTTCGGGGAGCTATTGTTTTTTGTGCTGGTCCGTCCGTCCGGTGTCCGTTTCCGTCCGTCCGTACGGCGTGCCTCCGTCCGGCTATTCGTCCGTTTTTCTCAAAAACTATTCAGTCTATCATCATCAAATTTGGTATACTAGTTTGCCAAAGATGCAAGCTATCCACTGATGTATTTAGTTTTATAGAAGGTCAAGGTCGCGCCAGTTACGGGGTTCAAACTCCGAAACATTTAATCGCTAATATCTCGCGAAGTTTTGCATGTATTTTAATGCAGTTTTTTTTCACAACATTTCTTGATGAATGGTCTATAACACAGTGTGTCATGAATTTTTCTGTGCGCGCGTGTGCGCATGATCGCGCGCGCTCAAATCACGGGTCCGAACCCAAGGCTATATATAAAAAAACGTGCTATTCAGTTAGTCGTGCTGTTTTGATGCGTTTTTATGTAGCTACGTGCTGTTTTGATGCGTTTTTTATGTATGTGTACAGCCGACACATTCCGATTTCGGGAGTAGCTTGGCGATGCTGCGAGGGGACTTTGCAGCCGCTCGGCGTTGCACTTGTTTACTTGTCTTTGTATATGTTTCAGTGCTCGCGTTTATTTTTCTTTCTGAGCCATTTTTTTTGTATCCTACGTATAGGTTTTATGAATTTATTGTTTGTCAGTATAATTAACTAGGCCTACCTCTTAAGGCTCAACCGGCTATCTCAACTCACCCCCCCCCCCCCCCCCCTCTCCCCCATATAAAAACATTTAGAAAGTAAGCATGATTGATAACAACGACAATAAATGCAACGACGATTCATGTGTTCGTATGCAACGTTTTATGTGTTTATAATTCTGTGCGCATACTTATGCGGAGCTGAAGAACCATTTCCTTTTGTGGATATTAAAGTTATTGAATTGAATTGAACTGAATCGATGGAAGATGATGCTAAGAACATAATTATTCAATTTCTGTAGCTCATCTGAGTACTGTTTTATACAGACTATCGCAAACAGAAATACTGGCGATAAACAACATTTATATGGGCTGTTTATCAAAATGCAGTAATACAATCAAATAGTACTATAGGCTCCACAGTCGTACAGCAAGTTTTGTCACTGTTATATTTGAATACTAAATGAAGTATATTAACCTATAAAGACGAGATTGCAATTTGCATAATCGTATCAAAGGACAAAATGGAAAATGACAAACTGAAAATGATAACATGAAAAAAAAGAAGAAGAAGAGATTTCCTCTTTGAACGGAATGTGTGTGTGTGTTGTGTGTTGTGTGTGTGTATGTGTGTGATGTGTTGTGTGGTGTGTGTGGGTGTGTGTGTGGTGTTTGGTTGTGTGTGTTGTTTGTGTGTGAGTGTGACGTGTGGTGTTTGTGTGTGTGTGGGTGTGTGAGAGAGAGAGAGAGAGAAGAGAGAGAGAGAGAGAGAGGGAGAGAGAGAGAGAGAGAGAGAGAGGAGAGCGTCATAGAGAAATCGTCTCTGTGTTTGTCTGTCTGTTTCTACTTTCTCACTATTGGGGATAACACAGTAGTCTTGAGTGTGTCTGTTTGTGTTCTCTCTTCCATTTCCTCTCTCTCTCTCTCTCTCTCTCTCTCTCTCTCTCTCTCTCTCTCTCTCTCTCTCTCTCTCTCTCTCTCTCTCTCTCTCTCTCTCTCTCTCTCTCTCTCTCTCTCTCTCTCTCTCTCTCTCTCTCTCTCTCTCTCTCTCTCTCTCTCTCTCTCTCTCTCTTTGTTGTCATTGTTGTTTTCCCTTTTGTAACCCCCTCCCCTCTGACATGGGCAGAAGGCCTGGATCAGTAAACTTTGTGAATTGTGAATTGTGTGAATTGTGAACTCTCTTTCTCTCTCGTTTATGTCTGTCCTTCTGTCTTCGTTATTCTGTCTCACACTTTCCCAGAAGACCTATAAGGAAAACGAGCGCGAGTGAGCGAGAGATAGAAAGAGAGAATGAGAGAGAGAGAGGAGAGAGAGAGAGAGAGAGAGAGAGAGAGAGAGAGAGAGAGAAAGAGAGAGAGAGAGAGAGAGAAAGAGAGAGCGAGAGCGTGCCTCTCTCTCTCTCTCTCTCTCTCTCTCTCTCTCTCTCTCTCTCTCTCTCTCTCTCTCTCTCTCTCTCTCTCTCTCTCTCTCTCTCTCTCTCTCTCCTCTCTCTCTCCTCTCTCTCTCTCCCTCTCTCTCTCTCTCTCTCTCTCTCCCTCTCCTCCCTCTCCCTCTCTCTCTCTCCTCTCTCTCTCTCTCTCTCTCTCTCTCTCTCTCTCTCTCTCTCTCTCTCTCTCTCTCTCTCTCTCTCTCTCTCTCTCTCTCTCTCTCTTCTCTCTCTCTCTCTCTCCATAACGTATGTTGACCACCCACAGTGTTGCAGGATGTCAAACAGAAAACAATTTTCCGAGCACAGCATTGTTTTTTCTTTACCTTTAGTTTGTTCTTCTACCGAACACCCTCGCGCAATTCATCAAAGCGCGTGAGTGCGTTAGTATGCAGTAAATTGTGTGTGTGCGTGTGTGTGTGTGTGCGTGTGCGTGCGCGGGTGTGCGTGTGTGTGTGTGTGTGTGTGTGTGTGTGTGTGTGTGTGTGTGTGTGTGTGTGTGTGTGTGTGTGTGTGTGTGTGTGTGTGAGAGAGTGTGTGTTTGTGTGAGTGTGTGTATGCGTGTGCATCTGTGAATGCTTACCTCCGTGTGTGCGCTCGCGCACGCATAAGCGTCACAGTGCGCGCGTGCGTGGCTATGTATGTATATGTGCGTACGTACGCACGCGCCCTTGTACGTATTTTTGCTTGAAAGACATACAAACCAAAACGAAACGCAACCGTGAAGGGTTAAGCACCTCCAAATAACCGTTGCGTGTGTCACAGTAAAAACACCGCTTTTTGTTTTGCTCAGGAGCACAAAGGCGGTAGAAGATAAACAAGAAAGGAAGCGCATACACATAGTTACAGTACACATTAAAATTGAAAATGAGGATAAAATAAAACCCAACAACAACAGCGACAAAAATAACAAAACAATAAAAAGAAACAAAAGGACAAGAAAATCGAAAATTCATTATATCAAAATATCATAGAATCGCCTGATTCCTGGCATTCCTGATGCTGTTTCAATGGGGGGGGGGGGGGGGGGGGGGGACTCGTTTGTAGGCCCTATTATATTATTATTTTTGTTCAACAACAATATCAAAACCAGAAATACAAACATTGGTATATTACTGAAGAATATATCACTTTCTAAGGACAACCGACAATGAGGGCTTATGTACAGTATGTAGTTTAGTGTAGTTTTATATCAATGTGGTTTAATATAGTTACATTGTATATGAAATACTCGTTTGACTGATTTTACTAATTTAAAAGATAACGTGGGGAAAGAATAAGAATGCATTTTATTTCTCAAAACGAACGGGAAGAAGCAAAATCCATTTATATGTTTTACCTTTTAAACAAACAAAGCAAGCAAACAAACAAAAACCTCTAACAAATCTAATCGATTATTAAACTGACATGGCCATTATCATTCTACCATATTACGGGAAAACAAATTGCCAATTTTCCTGATAACCTGTTTTGGAAGCAAATCACTAGGTATCCGTGTATGCATAAAGGTATGTGTACACGTTAACATTATTCACAAGATAATTATGTACGATGCCTTAGAGTCACAACGGACTATCTCCAGATAGTCCATTGACCTGGGCCTGTATTCACGTTGAGATAGCATGAGACTTAGCATGATTCTAACTTAGAAGCTCTTCCAATGTCCTATAGGATTTAATAGGACTTTTGGAAGAGCTTCTAAGTTAGCATGATGCTAAGTCTCATGCTATCTCAACGTGAATACAGGCCCTGTTTGCGAACTTATTGCGAAAACTAAAACTTGCATTAAAAAAAGACTGAAGAAATATAAATAGCACAATCCCGTTTTTATAATTTATCATTTTCAGTGTTTTTAATACAAGGTCATTAGTTTTTGCAATAAGTTCAATACTAAGTCAATGGACTATCTTGAGATAGTCCGTTGTGACTCTAAGGCGTCCTTTCTATTTCCCCATGGCAACACAGTGAGCTGTAAGTCATATTAAGAGTGGGCTATCACTGTGTTGCCGTGGGGAAATAGAACTATCTCATGAATAACCTTAACGTCAAAACGCGCAGTGAAAAGGTATGTGTACACGTTAACACTATTCACACGATATCTTTATTTCCCCATATAGCAACACAGTGAGTTGTAAGTGGTATTTAAGACAGGGCTATCACTGTGTTGCCATAGGGAAATAGAAATATGTCGTGAATAATGTTAACGTGTACACAGACCTTTTCACTGCGCTTTTGACATATTTATTTCTATGTTACATCAGAGACCCTTTCTTAATTAAGATCCGTGTACACGTTAAGGTCTGTGTACACGTTAACACTATTCACAAGATATTTCTATTTCCCCATGGCAACACAGTGAGCTGTAAGTCATATTAAGAGTGGGCTATCGCTGTGTTGCCATGGGGAAATATAATATCTCGTGAATAATGTTACCGTGTACACAGCATTATTCACGAGATATTTATATTCCCCCATAGCAACATAGTGATATCCCACTCTTAATACGACTTACAGCTCATTGTGTTGCCATGGGGAAATATAAATATATGGTGAATAATGTTAGCGTGTACACAGACCTTTATGCATACACGGATGCCTAGAGAAAACACATGCAGTCCCAATCTGGATGGCAAAGTGCTCTTGCATGTTATGTATGTTTGTGGTTGGGTTGTGGGTTGTTTTTTCCCCCATACAACTGGGACTGCACAAAAGTAAGATACGTTGAATTACACGATATGCTTCACTACAAACATCTTCTATTTTGATTTGTTTTTTTCTTTTGAGAGCGACAGTTG
The DNA here is from genome assembly GCA_017654935.2 of Phymorhynchus buccinoides. Classification (NCBI taxonomy): domain Eukaryota; kingdom Metazoa; phylum Mollusca; class Gastropoda; order Neogastropoda; family Raphitomidae; genus Phymorhynchus; species Phymorhynchus buccinoides. The sequence goes on from CM065684.1 coordinate 30,393,795, forward strand.
TTCACAGCATAGTTGTAAACGGGATTACAAAAAAAGGACCAGGAAAAAGATAAGACAAAGGACGTGAGATTGATGGTAATGGAGTGGGTTCAGGGATCAGTGTGGAGGTTGAAATCGCGCGCATGCGCGTGTGTGCATAATTATGCGTATGTTTTATCTGTCTCTGTACTACACGCACACGCGCACACACACGCACGCGCGCACGCACACGCACGCACACGCGCACACACGCACACACACACACACACACACACACACACACACACACACACACACACACACACACACACACACACACACACACACACACACACACACTCTACGAGTGAGCCTTACAGGCTTTGCTTTTAGTTTTCTTTTTTTAATGAACGAATGTGCTGTACAAAATTGCAAATACTTTGATGAAAATGTCGTGTGCATCTGGTAGGCTTACAGTGTATTCTAAATAGCCGGTAGTCTTTTTTATGTCACCCATGCTATGATCCGTATGCACTCACAACTGCATAAATAACATACTGTAATTATTGACTTGTTTTCAGGGAAGGAACCAAAATATTAACATGATACTAATATTGTTGTGTTTTGTTTAGACTTCTTCTTCAACAGCGTTCAACTGGCTACGAATTCAAACCCTCAGACCGAGTGATGTCGCAAATAGAGGAGTGGGGGAAATCCGGTTTGGACCGAAAAACCGGTGCTAAACTTTCGCGGTTCGAAAAACCGGTGCTAAACTTTCGCGGTTCGAAAAACCGGTTCGAGGTGCTGTGAACCGGTTTTTTAACTACAATCTGAAAGTAAGTTTTTCTTATAATAAAGCATTCTTTTCGAAAAACAACAACACAGATTCTGAGCGCAGATTGGGTGTTTGCAAACCAAGAGTAGCTGTTTCTAGTTTGTGATGGTGTATGGCTTTGAATTTGACTGAGTATTGAGTTGAGTGTGTGTGTGTGTCATAAGTCATATGATTCGTTAGTGTGTCAAGTCAAGTCAAAATTATCTTTAATGACGATAAAAGAGTAAGCTACAAGCTTTTTTTCATCCTGTCGTGAAAAGAAAAAACATACTGAATCAATAAAATGTAAAGATCAACAATGAAACTTGGCGTACGGAACCAAAGCACAATGAACAAATATAAAAAACAAATCATACATAAATCATGAGTATACAAATACAAAATTATGTACAAAATATAAATAGCAAATACAATCATAGACGCTTTGACACCGTAAAGGAGAGAGAGCAGAGAGGTGGGACAAGAGAGAAAAAGATTGAGACATAGACGAGAGAGAGAGAGAGACAGACACAGAGAGAGAGAGAGAGAGATTGATTGAGAGAGATGAGAGAGAGAGAGAGAGAGAGACATCGTAAAGAAGAGAATAGGATTGATAAATGAAAGAGAGCCTGAGAGAGAGAGTGAGAGTGTGAGAGAGAGAGAGAGAGAGAGAGAGAGAGACGAGAGAGAGAGAGGCAGGAGAGAGAGAGAGAGAGAGAGAGAGAGAGATCGCGAGAGAGAGAGAGAGAGAGAGAGAGAGAGAGAGAGAGAGAGAGAGAGAGAGAGAGAGAGAGGACCTACGAGGGAGAGGAGAGAGAGAGAGAGAGAGATATCGAGAGGAGAGAGAGAGCGAGAGATGAGAGAGATTGAGAGAGGAGAGAGAGAGAGAGAGAGAGAGAGAGAGACGAGAGAGAGAGAGAGACGAGAGAGAGAGAGAGAGAGAGAGAGAGAGAGAGAGAGAGAGAGAGAGAGATCGCGGACGTGCAAAAGAGAGACGAGAGAGATCGTGTGTGTGTGTGGTCGTGTGTGTGACGAGAGAGTGTGTGTGTGTGTGTGTGTGTGTGTGTGTGTGTGTGTGTGTGTGTGTGCATTGTGTGTGTGTGTGTGTGTGTGTGCGTGTGAGTGTGTGTGTGCGTGCGTGCGTGCGTGCGTGCGTGCGTGCGTGAATATTCTGACCAATAAATATGTGTTTGCATAGGTGGAACTAGTGATGTGAGTACTGGTTAAAACAAACCGGTTCGGTAAAACCGGTTCGGATTTTTGAACCGGTTCTCAACTCTAGACTGGTAAACCTGTATGTCCGGTGTGTCGCATGAAAATAGGTAGCTCGTAAAAATAAGTAGCTCGCTACTATGAGAGTCTGTATTTGCGACAACCACAAATTTCACTGTACCCTAACCATTTAACTAACCCTAACCCTAACCCTAACCCTAACCCTAGAAAAAAAGTGAAATTTCTGGTTCATGCTCAATGTCGCAAATACACACTGTCATAGGTAGCGAGCTACTTATTTTTACGAGCTACCTATTTTCAAGCGACACGGTGAAGGTCGTCTGTCGTCCCCCAGAGTGAGAATAAATTTTTAAAAAAAACAAAGTCCACAAATAGCTGAAAACCCACGTGCAATTCGTGCGTAGAGTCACGCTTGGTTGACTGTTACAATGTGAGTGAACACGGTTCAGCATTTCATTCTTGCTATGCCAAATCCGAAGGTAATCATATTTACACTACTATAACTCGCCCAACCTTTTACTTACCGACTTCATGAGTTTTAGTACTGATTTGTGAATGGATAGTTGGCCTTTCTTTGCCTTAAGACAATCATAGACAATTTCGTCGATGCATAGACTGAACTTCATGGAGTTTATAATTGGAGAAACAGGTTTCTTTCTGATTCTTTGACAGAGGTTTGGATTCGAGGTGTTTCAGTTTGTGATGAGGTGAGCGTTTGTTTTTCTCCCAATGTCATTTTTGTCTCTGCCTGTTCCGATCTCTCTCTTTGTCTCTCTCTCTCTCTCTCTCTCTCTCTCTCTCTCTCTCTCTCTCTCTCTCTCTCTCTCTCTCTCTCTCTCTCTCTCTCTCTCTCTCTCTCTCTCTCTCTCTCTCTCTCTGACTATTTCTTTCTCTCTCGATCACATTCTCCCACACATGTTCTGTCATTGTCAGTCTATGTCGGTCTCTCTCTTTCTATGTTTATTTTTGTCTGTCTGTCTGTCTGTCTGTCTGTCTGTCTGTCTGTCTCAGTATATATGTCTCTCTCTCTCTCTCTCTCTCTCTCTCTCTCTCTCTCTCTCTCTCTCTCTCTCTCTCTCTCTCTCTCTCTCTCTCTCTCTCTCTCTCTCTCTCTCGTCTGTCTCTCCCTCCCTCCCTCCCTCTATGTCTTTGTTTCTGTATCTCTCGTGCCGATGATAATCTCTATGCCTGTGTGTGCGTGCATGCGTGCATGCACGCGTGTTTGCGCGCGCGCGCGCGCGCGCGCGCGTGTGTGTGTGTGTGTGTGTGTGTATGTGTGTGATGTGTGTGTGTGTGTGTGTGTGTGTGTGTGTGTGTGATGTGTGTGTGTGTGTGTGTGTGTGTGTGTGTGTGTGTGTGTGTGTGTGTGTGTGTGTGTGTGTGTGTGTGTGTGTGTGTGTGTGTGTGTGTGATTTGCACACTCGCACGCGCGTTTGACAGTATTTTAGGTTTATAAATGTATACAGTATGAGCATAGGTTTCCTCGCAGTTTTATAATGGGATCTTAATTCTTGACTACTTTTAGACCGTTTTTAAACTCCGCCAACTTAGTTCAATGTTATATATTAATTGAGGGGTAATTAAATAACAATTTAAAAAAAAAGCAAGATTGCCTGCCATTCCCGGAATGTTTTTTACAACTTTCTTTCTCGAGCAAAAAAAGAGAGTAAAATTTGCAGTTAAGTGTCACGTGACTCAGATTTCATTGCGCAATGAATAGTAGCGGAGTTTGTTGTGTGCCAGATCACCCTGAAGCTGATTATTTATCTCTTCTTCTTCTTCTTCGCCTTAGGCAGCCAACTTCATCACGCTGAAGATTCTGCTGCACTTTAGGGGGTAGTACGAAAAAGAAACAAAATAAGTTCAGCAAAGATAGGGTAGATAGTGAGATCGGATGAAATATTATGGGGAAAAGATAGAGCCAAAATAGTCAGGAATTTAGTATTATGATACCGTTTGCTATATCATGTAAAAGAATAATAATTTTGTGAAATAGATTTATAACTTTAAGGAAATCAATTTTATAATGGGCGGGGGGGGGGGGGGGGGGGGGGGGGGGAGACATGTGAGGGAAAGACGAGTTAAAAGTCATACACAACCGTTAAATGCCCCGGTCTAGCCGGAGACACCCGGGCCCCGCATGATGCATGCAGGGGTGTGTCATGCACGACCGTTAAGTCCCCCTGGATCAGCCAGGGAAACTCTGGCCCCACATGATGCATGCAGAGGAATAGGGGGGGGGGGGGGGGGCATGTGTGACAGTAAGGCCACACATGTTGCATGCAGAGAAGGACCACAGACCTTTCGCAGTATCTAGGCAGGACCAATCCGGCTACCGTAGCGGCCCCCGGGGTCGAACCCCGACCGGCACAGCTCCAGCCCTTCATTTACCACTACTTTGATCTATGGCCCCTAGTTCGCTAATTTAGTTTGAAGTGAGGAAGGGGGGGGGGGGGGGGGGGGGGGGGGGGATTGAGACAGTGTGGGCTGGTGGAGGTGTTTATGGAGGGCTGTTTTGAATGCATCCAGTGACTGATTGGAGGCAACTTGCTCGGGCAGACTGTTCCACTGAGGGATAGTGCGGGGAAAGAAGGTGGATTTTCTGTACTGAGTTCTATGGCTGGGGATGTCATATGATGCTGAGTTGGACTGACGGAGACTTTTCTTCTGCAGAGAGTTTGTAGGAAGGTGCTTAGAGTTGATGGTGAGAAGGCCTGTATGAAATTTGTATAAAGTAGTGAGGCGGGCTTCAGTTCGTCGAGTCTGCAGGAGAGGCCATTTTAAGTTCTGGATGAGGTCTGCTGATCTTGTAGACTGATGGTAGTCTCGGGCCACCCATCTTGCAGCTCGGCTTTGAACTTTTTCAATGGCGTCAATGCTGCCCTTGCTGTGGGGGTCCCAGACTGGACTGGCGTACTCTAGGAGGGGGCGTATCATTGCTTTGTAGGCCTGTGCCTTGGCTTTCTTGTTGTTAATTTTAAAGGCCCTCCTCAGAAACCCAAGGGTTTTGTTCGCTTTGCTGACCATGCCATTGATGTGAGTGTCCCACTTCAGATCAGCGGTGATTGTGACACCCAGGTATTTTGCATGGGGCACGCACTGGAGCTGGTGTCCATGGAGGATGTAGGCCTTCTCCAGGGTGTTTCTGCGTCTGGTCATATGCAGGACTGAGCACCTCTGTGGGTGAAAGGCCATTTTCCATCGGTCTTCCCAGGAAGCAAGACTGGTGAGATCATCCTGGAGTAGGCTCTGGTCACTGGGGGATTGGATGTCTTGATGACAGAGGGTGTCATCGGCAAACAGTCGAGGTGTGGAGTGGAGTCCTTCGGGCAGATCATTTATGTAGAAGAGAAATAGGGACGGTCCCAGCACAGACCCTTGAGGGATTCCCGACTGGACGGGTGATGGGGCCGATTTCTCTCCTCCTACAACAACTGATTGCGTTCGGTCTGTGAGGAAGTTTTGGATCCACAGGCAGGTCTTCTCTGCAAGCCTGTATTGACGGAGTTTGTAGATGAGGAGGGCATGGCTAACTTTATCAAGAGCCTTTGAAAAGTCCATGATTAGGACATCCTCCTGGTGGCCGCTTTCCAGAGCCTCTGATGCCTCATCTACAAAACCAATGAGCTGGGACTCGCAGGAGTGGCATTTCCTGAAACTATGCTGTTCTGGCCGCAGGATTTGGTTTTTCTCTGCATGGCTCATGATGCTCTTCACGATGATGTGCTCCAGCAGATTGCAAGGAACACTCGTCAGGGAGATGGGCCTGTAATTTTCGGCGCTGTATCTCTCACCTTTCTTGAATATTGGAGTGACGAGCGCTTCCCTCCAGTCAGCCGGAACCACTCCCGAGTTTAGAGATGCCTGGTACAGCAAGGAAAGCGGCGGGGTTATCTCTGATGCCACCTCCTTCATGACACGGGGACTGATGCTGTCCGGACCGCTGGCCTTGGTAGGGTCGAGTTCTTTCAAGAGTTTCAGCACTCCTGCCTCAGAGATCTCAATGTCTTCACATGGGATACTGCAATTGAGAGGGGCCATGGGGCAACGTTCAGTCATTTCTTCCTCGCTGAGGGTTTCTGGTGAGCTGAAGTCTTGTTGAAACTGCTTGTTTATCTTATTCAAGGGTCTAATCTGGTGCAAGGTCCGGTTGGGCTTTGGCTATCTTCGTCCACAGATGTGAAGATCTAAGGACCTCTTTGTACGTTGTGATATTTATTTGTTTTGTAATCCAACTGACAGACCGGACATCAACATGAAAAAAACATTGCCATATCGAGGATATTGGTAACTGGTAAGTAGTCTAGGCCCCAGAATGTGCAACAACAAAAATTGTCACGCATACGCGCGCATGCATAGAGAGAGTGAGAGAGAGAGAGAGAGAGAGAGAGAGAGAGAGAGAGAGAGAGAGAGAGAGAGAGAGAGAGAGAGAGAGAGAGAGAGAGAGAGAGGGACAGAGGGAGATAAAGAAACAGAGAGAGAGACAGACAGAGATAGATAGAGAGAGAGAGAGAGTGAGAGAGAGAGAGTGAGAGAGAGAGAGAGAGAGAGAGAGAGAGAGAGAGAGAGAGAGAGAGAGAGAGAGAGAGAGAGAGAGATGTTTCTCAACACATTCACCTTGTACTCATAACACTCACACACACGCACGCATACAAGCACGCACGCACGCACGCACGCGCACGCACGCACGCACACGCACTCACACGCACACGCACACGCACACGCACGCACGCACACACACACGCACACACACACACACACACACACACACACACACACACACACACACAGGTCACACAGTTTTTGGCCAGTCTCTTTAATAGGTAAATATCAACATAAAAAGTCCTCCCAAAAGAAGTAATGTCCAAAGTCTCACGGGAAATGACGATCAAAAATATCAAAATAAAATTTGCAGGCCACGCGTTATAGGTCAGGCAAAAGTAAAAGAAATAACTTTGTGATAATCACAATTGTACAACACAAATGAACAGATAAATTGATAATCAAGAAAGCATAGAAAAAAACCATTCACAAATTCCAATATTTAAAAAAATATTCACATTGTTGATGTGTACTGTGTGGGCGGGGGATCATAAAGGCGAGCTTGGCACATTCTTTTTTAAGAATGATGCTTTGCTTGTCTCACTTTGGTTCTGACCCACGCAATGCTAGGTGAATGGTATCGTAATCAATTTTGGTGGAGGGGAGTTAATTAGAAAAAGAGAGTAATTACCCTTTGTTCAATTTCGTGATCTCCTCTCTTGGCCTCACTATTTCATTCTTTGATTAACAAAACTTTCTTTCGAGGCTTACCAGTTTGTTCTGTGTTGTATGTTGTTTATGTGTAACATATTCAAGGTTAGAAGGCTATGCCACTCTTGGACATGTGTTGATTTGTTTGTATGTTGTCCTCTCCACCTTTGTTGATGTGTACTGTGTGGGTGAGGGTCATAAAGGCGTGCTTGGCACACTTTTTTTTAAAGAATGATGCTTTGCTTGTCTCACTTTGGTTCTGACCCACGCACTGCTAGGTGAATAGTATCGTAATCAACTTTGGTGGAGGGGAGTTAATTAGAAAAAGAGAGTAATTACCCTTTGTTCAATTTCGTCAAATATTCACAGTTTATATATAATAGAGAAATTACAACTATTGTAAACAGATCACCCAACAGAGCATACAATATTTAACCTCACGAAACCAGTTATGGAAATGAACAAGTGTTCAAGCACTAGCCTTTTCTTCAGCACAACAGATGGCTACACTGTATGTTTTCGGACAACAAGTAGAGTATATAACTATTGCACTGACGTCTTGCGAAACAGATGACTTGGCCAATTATTTATAACAGCACAACAAATGGACATCTTGGATAATATGGTTTCTTGCTTCATTTTGTTTCTTCTGTGGAAAACACCTGAGCGGCAAACGATAAACATTATGATACTTACTGTAACACTAACAACGATAGTTGCCCACAGTAAGTGCTATTGAAGGAGCACGATACATTCTTCTTATGTGGGGTTATGTGCCAAGAGATCTTATCATTCTTCTCTGTATTATTCACTGCAACTAGGATTATTAACGCCCTTGACGGCAAGAGTTAAGCCCTTGTTGATCAGTATCCAAAAGGGAATTCACTCTTGCAAAAGGCAGCCTAAAATAGGGTTATTGGCGATAGTTATTCCCTTGTTTGGTCAGTACTCGACCATCTTCCCCCACTTTTGCAAAAGGTGTTCTTTGCCATGGCCAATAGCCAGATTTGGTATTTGGTATATTCTATTCACAGAGACTTATGTCTGTAACATTCGGGCTGCTCTCACCCCGGAGAGCGCGTCACTACAAGTGCAGCGCCTACCAAATCTATTTTTTTACCCCCCCAAAAAAAACACAAAAAAAATAAACACAGAAGGCTGCTAAAACCTCCTTGTTAGTTTACCCTGGATTAAGGATAGTACCTTCAATGCATGCAACAACACAAAAAGAACAATGTATACAAAACTTGTAGATGTTATTACGCACGATACACCTTTGAACCAGAGACCAAAAAAAAAAGGGAAAAAAAAAAAAAAAAAAAAAAAAAAAAAAAAAAAAAAAAAAAAAAAAAAAAAAAAAAAAAAAAAAAATAAAAAAAAAAAAAAAAAAAAAAAAAAAAAAAAAAAAAAAAAAAAAAAAAAAAAAAAAAAAAAAAAAAAAAAAAAAAAAAAAAAAAAAAAAAAAAAAAAAACAAAAAAAAAAAAAAAAAAAAAAAAAAAAAAAAAAAAAAAAAAAAAAAAAAAAAAAAAAAAAAAAAAAAAAAAAAAAAAAAAAAAAAACAAAAAAAAAAAAAAAAAAAAAAAAAAAAAAAAAAAAAAAAAAAAAAAAAAAAAAAAAAAAAAAAAAAAAAAAAAAAAAAAAAAAAAAAAAAAAAAAAAAAAAAAAAAAAAAAACAAAAAAAAAAAAAAAAAAAAAAAAAAAAAAAAAAAAAAAAAAAAAAAACAAAAAAAAAAAAAAAAAAAAAAAAAAAAAAAAAAAAAAAAAAAAAAAAAAAAAAAAAAAAAAAAAAAAAAAAAAAAAAAAAAAAAAAAAAAAAAAAAAAAAAAAAAAAAAAAAAATAAAAAAAAAAAAAAAACAAAAAAAAAAAAAAAAAAAAAAAAAAAAAAAAAAAAAAAAAAAAAAAAAAAAAAAAAAATAAAAAAAAAAAAAAAAAAAAAAAAAAAAATAAAAAAAAAAAAAAAAAAAAAAAAAAAAAAAAAAAAAAAAAAAAAAAAAAAAAAAAAAAAAACAAAAACAAAAAAAAAAAAAAAAAAAAAAAAAAAAAAAAAAAAAAAAAAAAAAAAAAAAAAAAAAAAAAAAAAAAAAAAAAATAAAAAAAAAAAAAAAAAAAAAAAAAAAAAAAAAAAAAAAAAAGCGATCAAAATCAAACGTAGCCAATAGGCCCTACTATTGGCCCATAAATTATACAACAACCATGAAAATATGTCATTTATGTTGTTGGTTCTGATAATTCCGCTATTTGTGACAAAGACATGGCATCTCGATATCGATGGTGAATGAATGTTCGGGGATTTGAGAGGCGGGTGTGGGGGTGGGGGTGGGGTGGGGGTAAACCGATTCGTGAGAACAAAACCGCTAGTCACTTTATGCTTGTACTACTGCAGTCTATCAATGCAGCAGACCTGTACCTGGCCCCCAAAAAATCAAAATAATCTGACAAGACATAGCCGCTTGATTAAAAAAGAGGCAATTTTATCATTATGGAATGGACTGGCTAAAAAACCCAAAATGTCCTGCTTGCGTAATAAACGAATGTAGTTGTTGTAACAAAAACAGTGACTGGTGTGCTTCAAAATGAAATAGACGCGATCATAGGAGCCTTTTGTGCCTTTTCTCCACTTTGTTTCAAAAGTATGTGAATTCAATAAACCAAGGTAGAGACCTGTCCATCCCTTAAACGCACCCAAGTACGATCAGGGTCAATGCACACGTTAACATGTTTCACTCTCGCCCCATGACAACCCAGTGATATGCAAGTAGTCTTATGACTGGCTATCACTGTGTTGCCATGGGGAAAGAGTGAAAAATGTTCACGTGTACTGTCAATTCGCCAAGCTCAGAGCATGAAGAAAGGCACAGACGAACTTCCTAAAAAACACATTTTGTTTCTTATGTTATTTATATATTTTTGATTTTGCTTGTGGGTGGGGTGGGGTGAGGTGGGGTGGGGTGAGGTAAATGATTTAACACAGTGAAGATGACAAAAGAAGGCTGTCACATAACAAAATAAACGGTAATCGTAAAAAAAAAGGTTATTTAAAAAATATATTACCTTCCAACATCTTTTTTGAGTGAGTGTAGCAGACTAGGCGTGTGTCTGGCTATAAACACCATAGCAGTGATTCGTAAACAAGATGCATCTGTACTTATTGTAGGTATTGATGTGGAATTCGTGGTATGTCAAAAGTCAATATATTTAGGCTTACTATCCCCGTTTACCCATATAGTTTGTTTATGCATCGTCTGTGCATAAAGACGGCGACAGACTATGTGACTGCCTCATGTGACTCGATCAGGGCGTGACGTTTCACCATCCTTCTCGATCAGTCTGACTCAGTCGGGCCCAGTCAAGTGACAGGGCCGAATAGGGCGGGTTCTAAATTTCACTGATCGAGTCTGATCGAGTCAGATGGCTTGTGACCTCTTCTGTGCGGGAAACAAAATTTGATCTACGTCACGACCTGATCGAGTCATATGAGGCAGTCGCATAATCTGTCGCCGGCTTAACGTAGCATCAGTACTCAAAGCAAGGAACCCCCCCCCCCCCCCCCCCCCTCCATCCCAACCCCCACCCCCGACCTAGCTATATTTTCAAAATCTGTACACAAAAGTACACAGACACTTTACTAAAACAAATACATTGAGAGGTTTATGTGCATAACAACTATAAACATAAAAATAAGTCGTGATAGCATGCTAAAACAATTGTTTTAAAAACAAGAAGAAAAACCCAAGTGGATAAATCAAGTGCATAGCAATGCATGTTACCCAAACCCCTGTCTTGACCAGAGCTGATAAGGAGACGGTGGACCTGAGTTGCGCCGCTTGCAGTACAATAGTTTTAATTACAATTTAGTTTAATTATTTATTTGTGACAGAATGTAAGCATTTATGAGCTAGTAACAATCACGCACACGTAAACAGACAGACAACCGGACACGCAGGGAGACACATGGACAGACAGACAGACAAACACGCGCACATTTGAAACAACAATAGTATGTTTATCCGTTGTCTCTTTTGTTGACGATACTTAGTTTAGTGTCCTCTGTGGCTTATCCTGCCCTTTCCAAAAAGATCAGATGTGGTCATCAACTCGACATTCATTCTTTTTAGAGCATAGAGTTAAAGCCTCAACGCGTCTTTGCTTTGTTTATAGGCCTATTTTGTGTGTAGAGCCAAAGACTGTACAGGGGAAGATAAACATCCGGTCTCTTTTCCCTATATGAGTAGTGAGGACAGAAACACTGGTTATGTCCCTTTGAAACGTGACACATTTTACACATCGATAGGCCAGTTGAATTCTGCGTTCAAGTTCCAGTCCGAGTTTTTGGATAGCCTCCACTGTGAATAGTGTACACGTCCCCACTAACGATAACTCTATCAGCCCGGTTCGCCGAGCTTTTAAGTAATCCATCTTACCCTTTTAGAATATCTTTGGTAGAGCACCGTTAAAGAAATACACACACGAGCTGGCAGAATGGGACAAAATGTGCTGAACATGTCTTTTGTGATTGTTTGCTAAAACAAAGCCCACAGATATTTCTTAATCTCCAGTTCGAAAATAAAGGTCCACAGATATGTCTTCATCTCCAGTTGGAAAAAGCCCACATATATGTCTTAGTCTCCTGTGTGTACATTATCATTATGTAAGAACTTGCCCACTTCTCATATGATAAGTAGTATATAAGAACCTGCCCACTTCTCATATGATAAATAGTATATAAGAACCTGCCCACTTCTCATATGATAAATAGTATCTAAGAACTTGCCCACTTCTCATATGATAAATAGTATCTAAGAACTTGCCCACTTCTCATATGATAAATAGTATCTAAGAACTTGCCCACTTCAAATATGATAAATAGTATCTAAGAACTTGTCCACTTCTCATACGATAAAATAGTCTCGATTGAATGAGACGGCACCTGTAATTTTGTTCATGGTGTTCTTGTGTTTAAAGTTAGCATGGCACATAACGAAATGTATTATAAAGCAACAATATTAAAAACAAGTTTGGAATCTGTTGTTGGTATTTTCTTTTTCACTACAAGGACCTTTAATTATAAAGCGGTTAATGATACCAGAGCAAAATGAAACATTAACATTACATTACTTGCGCATTGAAACCCCCCATAAATTAAGACATGTAGGTCTAAACGTACATGACAATTATGCCAGCACCTAAAGCGGTGACCACTATGGGCCCTATTGTGTACAGGCCTCAGTTGGCTAACAGGTTTAACCCAGGCTTTGGTAAACTTAATTGAAAACTCATTTCAGAAAAAAAGAGAATCAAATGATCAGCAAAATCCAACGAATGCACACTAATCAGTTATGATGATACCCTTGTTGTTGCGAATGTTGGTTGGAACTGTTGATCATATATGGATGTTTGATCTTATCCTAGATATTTGTAATAGTAGCGACTGCATCCATAGTTCATCGACTGTTGAATAGACATTAATAGCATAACCAATAGAAACAAACGCAGCAAAAACAAACAAGATGAGTAAAAGTACGAACATTGAGAGGCTTGATATTCTTTTTATAGCAATCAATTTTGCACAATATCATAAGAACATAAAATACCAAAATAAAAATAAAAACACCGTCAATGAATGGAATAAATGATTGGATAATATAAAGACTGGGAAGATATGGGAAGTAAAAAAAAGGTTTATGATTCGGTTAAAGAACATTCTAAGATTGATAATAGAACAATAGAACAGTCGAACAAGCACTACAGACATCCACAAGTCATATAGCGATTCTACAACAACCAAAGAACGCATTTGACATTTTGAATTGGCACAATAATACATGAAGAAAAAAAAGAAACAAACACATATGTGTACCATGTGCCCACGCCCAGATATCAGTTAGGAAGCTTACAAGATTTATTGAGAAGGTCGATTTCAAATCACAGGCCAAAATTACTTTCGATTTGTGTTATTTTTGTGAAATAAAACTCGAGATGTATTCTTGCTTTTTCAAAACTTAGAAAAAATAGGACCAGCACTTGAAAAAAATGGAGCAGTCCTTGAAATCGCGAAGATTAACAAGTTTAAATATTTTGTGCAAGCTTCATAGTTATCACCCTTTTAAATTGCTAGCCATAAGCAAACACAAATGGCAAGAACACTCAGCAGGGAAATGTATAACGTAGAAAACAACATATTAAAGCAAATGAAAAGGAATGATGTATTCCTCACTGGAAGTATGCATAAATGAGCCAGTTAACGCCCTCTTTTGATGACCTTATCATTTGTTTGACTTCTTTGCATGGTGCGTTTAATTAAAAGCAAATGATGTAAAGCACATCGTGATTATATTCATAAAGACAATGGTTTTTGCAACACATTTCCCGTGGTATCTTTTGAAGAAACGCCAGTGCTGCTTAAGCTTGGTGATGTCTACAAACATGATTTGATTATGAATATGTATAATCAAGTGCTTCAAAGAACAGGGCCTCTGTATCCTCTTGGTTAATGGCGTGGTATGAGACAGGGATGCCACTATTCGTCCTCATAATTATTATCTGTTTAATAAGGCATGGCGCGTTTGCATGCATGGTTATTAACTACAGGGTATGATGTTTGTAGTGTTAGCCATACTAAAGTCGAATTACATGGGGGACAAGCTGGAATAAAAAGAAGCAAAATCATCTTTGATGACTGAGTTAACTATTGTCACTTTCCTAGAATCATAAAGGATGAGGGTGGGGGTGGGGATATCTTTGAAAATTCGATGATATTAACGTAATGCATATTGCGCATGTTGTTCAGAAAACTCTAATGACGCCACAATGGATAGATTCTTGTGTAAAGAAAATGTTCACATTATATACTGTAACAGCATTGGAGGTTGTAAAATTACTTTGTATAAGGACCATATGATGACAGTACACATAATGTTGCTAAGAAGCTCGTTGAAAATAAAACGAACATTTGACAGGTGTGCATATTCTTAATTGGTGGGGCTAATCATTTTGTTGTTTCGGTCCTAATCGAACGTCAGACTAAGCTTATACACCTGTATTACATTATCCACGGGGAAAAAAGAAAATGCAAAATGCTTTCAACGGAGATGGAAACCATACAATTACTTACTACAAGAAAAAAATAAATAAACGTAATATTACCAGATACAAATGTGTCCCAGAAAAGAGCAAACACAAATAAATAAATAAAAATTCTTTGCGATTGAAAAGATAAGATTATGCAGCCTGTGGTTGGAAACAAAATAAGCCATGCACTTGTGCATACTGTTTCTACCAGCCCCTGAAAATAGAGAGACAAAAACAGAATTAAATAAATCAAAGAATAGTGTTACATTTTGTCCGAAAGCGTTTTTCAAGCATTAGTTTTGATAGTCATGACAATACAGCAAACAAAATGTGATTTGTTTTTTTACTTGGTCACAAATACAATAATTAAGACAAGAAAAACGACAGAATGTCGAGAGAGAGAGAGAGAGAGAGAGAGAGAGAGAGAGAGAGAGAGAGAGAGAGAGAGAGAGAGAGAGAGAGAGAGAGAGAGAGAGAGAGAGAGAGAGAGAGAGAGAGAGATGAAGTATGCAATATCATAATCACGATTGGTTGAACAATGTCAAAAGCAACAATGGATCAACGTGTTAATCTCAATCAATGACGAAAGGGATATTTCCTTTGCAAACGGTTTGATTGCGGTTTACAAATGATTTGAAAGAAGACAGCCATTGAAGCAGTGAGCGAAACAAGTGTACTGGTTCAGCACACGTCTATCAAACACTTCGGGTTTATTTTGTCAACCTAGCTACAGCGATTGACAGTGACAATAACCAGGAGAACGTGGACAATACCCCTGTATGCTAGTCTGTCGTTTCCGACAATGACTGCCAGATAGCAGAAGGGGGCTGATACTATTCTGGCGGGCTGGGCGATAATTGTTTTAGTGTGGAGATGCCTTGGCCAGGGTACACCCCCACTCTCGCGGCCAAAGGGATTTGAGGATACAGCTGGCGTTGAGGAAGATCCCCAAAGGCCAGCCCATCCCTTTGGCTGCAACAACAATAAATACAATCGCCGATAAGCACGTACATAAATGAACGTGGAGTATTGGTGAAACGAATCTTATAAGCGATTGTCTCAGGGAATGTTTGGCTTGATGCAAAGCGAGTTTTCTTATAAGCGAGTTTCTTTTGGTCCACTTCTTCTAAGCAAACATACCTCTAGAGACAGAGACTTTGACAGACAGGCAGAGAGCTAAGAGTGAGACAGCGATAGACAGTGACAAAGGGATGGAGTGAGACAGAGACTGAGAGAGAAGGGTCATGCTGTGTATTCCTGTTCCTGTCACTTTCTACCTATGTCTCTCTGCCTCTCTCTGTCTCTCTGCCTCTCTCTCTCTCTGTGCCTCTCTCTCTCTCTCTCTCTCTCTCTCTCTCTCTCTCTCTCTCTCTCTCTCTCTCTCTCTCTCTCTCTCTCTCTCTCTCTCTCTCTGTGGACAGAACAAAGTAGAGATATGTGTTTTGGAGAAGTGGACCAGAGAGGAGAAAAAGAGAAAGACAGACAGAGAGAGAGATGAGAGAGAGAGAGAGAGAGAGAGAGAGAGAGAGAGAGAGAGAGAGAGAGAGAGAGAGAGAGAGAGAGAGAGAGAGAGGGACAGGCAGACAGACAGACAGACCACTCAAAGAAACAGACAGAGACAGAGCAATGGAAACTTAGATAGAATATCAACGTCCTGTGTCAAAATAAAAATAAACACTGAAGTCAACCGGATGTTTGTGCAGTTTTGTATGCCCAAACAACTAAGCGCGTCGTACAATAAGCAAAAAAAAAGAAACAAACACACGTCTTTGGGTAAATACGAGCTGCAAGGAAAGAGCTGATTCTTCATGGGATCATTGAAAATATTCAAGTCAACTAGAACGTAAGTGTATCATTTATAAAAAATAAATAAAAAAGACAAATCGGGCAACAAAACACGTGGGCGACACAACCACCACACGTTTTGCGCCCTCGCCATCGTTTTCTTTCATCTAGTAAAAATGAGAAGAAAAAAAATTGCCTGTACTATCTCTCCCCCCCCCCCCCCCTACATTTCTCGGTTAATTGTATTTTTCCGTTTTTGCCTTTCTTACTATACATAAAGCTGTATTTTAGGAACATTTTTAGCAAATAACCTTTTTGGAATACTAACCCTATCCCTAACCCTAACCCTAACCCTAACCCTAGCCCTAACCCTAACCCTACCCTACCCCCCCCACCCTATAAGACGGAAAAACGCAACGAACCACAACTGTGACAAATCGCAGTGTACTGCAGTACATAGTGGGGGGTATGGTTAGGTTTAGGGCTAGGGTTAGTATTCCAAAAAGGTTATTAGCTAAAAATGTTCCTAAAATACAGCTTTATGTATGGTAAGAAAGGCAAAAACGGAAAAATACAATTAACCGAGAAATGCAGGGGGGGGGGGGGGGGGGGGGGGGGGGGGGGGGGGGGGGCACATCTTTACCTTTACCCAAAAAACAACCGTACTAAAACATTATCGAGATGAAAAGGCAGCAACATCTTCAAAACAAAGATTCACACCGCAAGTTGACTCATTTGTTTTTGGGGTGGTTTTTTTCTCAGTTGAAAACCCAAAACATGATTCGTATAAAGTGGATACGCCACAAAGGCATCACTCTGCCAGGCAAATTAGCTTCTCCTCAAATTGAGTTTGAACACTAATTTTGACCAGATTTTGTCTTCTGACCACGAAATAAAATAAAGTAGACTTTGATCAAAATAGGATATAGTATAAAAAAAACAGCTCAAATAAGTCGTCTTCTGTTTTACAGTTTGTTTCAATTAGTACCCCGAACTTAGTGTCCGTTTATAGGGTAAAAACACACAAAAATGCACACACAAAAACAACAACCTAACATTAACCCTTTCACCGCCAGCCGTATTTCAACCAAACATTTCCATTAAAATTGCCTGGGTAGAGAACAAAATCTATCTGCAGTATTGGGGATTCTTCTGTGACATACATAAAACAAGGTCTATCCTTACTTCCCAAAACTAAGACAATAGGGTCTTTGGATAATAGACCCCAATTTGATGCCTTTTAGTGACATAGGTGTTAAATCAATGTGGTGCTAAAATGCGACTTTGGCGGTGAAAGGGTTAACCTATAATTAACCCAATTATTATCTCTAATCCATAATTACGTAAACACAAATTTCAAACTGAAACAGACTGCAACGTCACTGAAACATACAACAAACAAACAACTACACGACAAATAAATAACTACCAGACGAAGGAGTTATGCTCGGAAACGTCGGGTTTGTTTTTATTTGTTGTTGTTGTTTAGTGTTTTGGATTTCCCCAACCCACCACTTTATCTTGAACTTTTCCTGACGTTATTTTATTCACAAGAGACAAAACAAAACTACTGGATATTTCGGCGAATGCGCCTTTATCAACACAGACAAACAATTAAACAGCAAATAGCAAATAATGGCAAACGGAGCAAAGAATCAACAAGATAAAAAAAAAGACAATACTTCCCCTCTACAGTCCAATGCGTAAATGATCCTAATGACGTAGTAATGTACACTCTTTGGTTCCCATGTCAGATTTAGATGATGACGTTCATCTCGTCAAGATAAGAATGGGAATGTTGTTGTTGTTGTTGTTTGTTGTTGTTTTCCTCCCTTGTGTGTGTGTTCTGCTGTTGTTGTTTTTAATACTCTACACACACAGGAGGTGCAAGTATTGCATTCTTTCTGTAAGAGGTGTGTTTGTGTCGGTACGTACACAAATGCAAGCAGGAACCAAACCAAATAACAAGAATAAAAACAAAAATTAATGACTTTGCAAGGATACCCTAAAATTATAATATTCCGAGGCAATATCGTAATCATGAATGCTTACAAAAATACTTGTAACCAATGACTTTTCATTTGCACATAATAATAACAATAATAAAATAAAATATCGAAATGTGAGGCCGCTGTAAACGTGCTTCCTTTTGTTAAATTCGGCACAATATCAGAAGTCAAAATATGGCCACTTCGATTCAAGCAAAATGGAGATAAAGTAATTATGAATCACATGTTTTGTCGATACTATGTTGGGGGATGAAGAAGGAGAAAACAGAACACGAAATAATGTTTTCTGATTCACAGGTTTTGAAGCCCAAATGTTCAACGGCAACCAGAAAGACACGCAGAGTTTGCACAGAGAATACATTTTATTTCTAAACGAATAATCATCGCCCACTGAACATTTTCCTCCACGATACTTGTTTTTAGCTGTGGACTGCACCGATGCTGTTGCTGTTTTATGAATAATAAAAAAACATAAAAAGCAGGTCTAATTATGTAGTAACATATAATGTCAAACAAATATGCATTAAATAACAATCATGTTGAAGCATAGAGTCCGTACAACAATAGTTAAAAACAAGTGCAAGACCGAGCGGCTGCAAAGTCCCCTCGCAGCATCGCCGAGCTACTCCGAAATCGGAATGTGTCGGCTGTACACATACATAAAAACGCATCAAAACAGCACGTAGCTACATAAAAACGCATCAAAACAGCACGTAACTGAATAGTTTTTTATATATATAGCCTTGGGGTTCGGACCCGTAATTTGAGCGCGCGCGATCATGCGCACACGCGGGCACAGAAAAATTCATGACAACTGTGTTATAGACCATTCATCAAGAAATGTGAAAAAAACTGCATTAAAATAGATGCAAAACGTCGCGAGATATTGGCGATTATGTGGTTCGGGGTTTGAACCCCGTAACCGGCGCGACCTTGACCTTAATGTAAAACTAAATACATCAGTGGATAGCTTCCATCTTGGCAAAGTACTATGCCAAATTTGATGATGATAGACTGAATAGTTTTTGAGAAAAACGGACAAATAGCCGGACGGACTGAGGCACGCCGGACGGATCAGACAGAAACAATAGCTCCCCGAACCTTCGGCTCGGGGACTAATAAAGCTGAAAACAATCATCCGGTCCCCATATACGTACACTGGCAATAAACGTGTACAAAAAGGAAGAGAAGGAGAGAATGTACGAAAAAGACAGGAATTAGGGACGAAGAAACGAAGGCAGAAGTAAGGAAGAATGGACAGAGAAGCTTGGTTCATTGGGAATTATACGGCGTCAAGTGTTGGGGTGGCAATAATGCGAAATTGGGAGGGAGGGAGGAGGGGGAGGGAGAGAGAGAGAGAGAGAGAGAGAGAGAGAGAGAGAGAGAGAGAGAGAGAGAGAGAGAGAGAGAGAGAGAGAGAGAGAGAGAGACTTGAAACTTGAAAAACAAATATTACGCAAGGTTTGAGAATTTAGGCCATGCCATGCCTATTCTTACAATCTGTCCTTGAGACGTAAACCAAGACTAAGACGAGAGAGAGAGAGAGAGAGAGAGAGAGAGAGAGAGAGAGAGAGAGAGAGAGAGAGAGAGAGATTTGCAATCACAAATCAAAATTTATGTGTGCAATGCGTGTTGTTAACCTATTATTTGAGAGAGAGAGAGAGAGAGAGAGAGAGAGAGAGAGAGAGAGAGAGAGAGAGAGAGAGAGAGAGAGAGAGAGAGAGAGAGAGCGTGAGAGAGAGAGAGAGAGAGAGAGAGAGAGAGAGAGAGAGAGAGAGAGAGAGAGAGAGAGATATTTGCAATGACAAATCACATTTTAAGTGTGCAATGCGTGTTGTTAGCCTATTGTTTCCGCGTGCTCTCGCCACCATCTCTCTCATTACCGACCCCCCTCAACTGACCCCGCCCTCATCTCCCCTTTGCAACCCCCCCCCCCCCTCCCCAGTTTAAAACAACAACACCTCCCCCGTGCCTGCTAAATCACGTATACAAATAAAGAAAAGAGGTGGTTGGCTCGAAAAGAATAAACAATATCATTATGACTGGCTTAAGTGATATGACCATCTGTACATAATAAACGCACAGCAAAACGATTCCAGAACAAACAGTGTATAACTATGTCATAACTGGAGATTTAGTATGGACTCGACTAATTCAGGATAATACAGATCTACTGACTATTATTGAGGATCCCTCCCCCTCCCCCCCAGACTCTGCTAATATTTGTTGACAGGTGTATGCTGTATAACACAGAGTAATCAAAATAAAATAAAGTGAAATCACACACATGGATGGGAAGAGTTTGTAGTTTGGCTTCAACGGTATATTGATCAAAGCATGAACAGTGATATTCCATTAGACACAACAAATCATGAGGATAGGTATCAAGAAAACGCTTCTTTTAGCCCGGCCCAAAAAAGAACATTGCAACATACAGCGGCGATGGCCAACATATAATCACCACAGTTTATTTGGATTAAACCACTTTTTGTAGCGATTATATGCTAATGTATTAAAAAGAAAACACAAAAAAAAACCACATCAATGCATCACTGAAAACGGCGGTTCCCCCCAAAAAAGTATAAGCCACTGCATAAACACAACAAAATATTGGCCGCTACACGTGCGATGGTTTGTTTAAAACCTGGGAACTTAGTAAGCTTATACACTATGCACTACCATTATGGATCAAAGCAAAGTAAAACAATAGTTTGTTCACCAAAAGGCGACGAAATCAACTGAATGCAATAGGTCTACAGTTGGTTTCGAATAAACAGCTGCAAATGTATTTAACCGTTGGTAGTGATCAGTATACTCGTCGGCGAAATTCAAAACCTCGTATTGCGGTTGTTGGTTTTTTTGAGAGTCAGCTCTCTAATTTTTCCCGCCACCTTCCATCAAAAGCTCGTATCTCTAACGACTTTCTATCTGGGGTGAAATGAGGTTGTGTAAATAGAAGAAAAACTCGTCAGTCCCACATTCAGATCTAGTTAAGGACAAAAACCTCGTATCTTCGTTCTTTTCAAGTATATAAAAAGAACAAAAAACGATTTTAACAAAGCGCAGGACTAAACTCGGAATCTCTTGAACAACATATAGTTAGTTAATCAATTGTGGTAAACGCGGTTAATTTAAATAATAATATATTTTTTTCTTCTCAAAACTACCAACATTGAGATACGAGGTTTTTGAATTTCACCGACGATATTTCACTTGCTTCTGCCGCTACATCTCACACATCGAAAGTGCTAGGTAACGTCCTACTAAGAAGTTCTAAGCTGTAGCCATTTGTTTAATGGTCAGAACTTTCTGCCGCCACCTCCACTCTCGCAGAGAGAGACTGTAACAGAGACAGAGAGACGGACAGATAGGCAGGCAGGCAGGCAGACAAATAGACACGGATGCCGGCAGACATACAAACACACAGAGTTAAAGCAATCAATAAATAAATAGACAGATAGACAAAAAAATATACACAGAGGAAGGCATTTTGCTCACAAGAATAAAAACATTAAAAAAAAGTTTAATTATTGATAATAGGTATGAAGACCGAATTTATAAGTAAATAGGTCATTTGCCACGAGTGTTCGTTCTCTATGCAAGACTACTAATTTGCCAGAGCTCGTTCTGCCCGAGTTACGTTGACCTTTCTACTTCAACTCTCTAAATTCAACTCAGTGAAATTCAAGGTCGCTGGCACACGGCAAATGCCTAATTGCTGCAACAGAAAACTCGCAAGGATACTATACGAGCTCTTAATTTATTTAACGGACAGACATAACATTGACAAAAAAGGGTTTAAGAAGTACTGAGCAGTGAGACAAATCACTCAATTCAGGCAAAACACGTTTTCGTGAAAGAGACAGAGACTGTGACAGAGACATAGACGGAGAGACGGACAGATAAACAGGCAGGCAGGCAGGCAGGTAGACAGACACAGATGCCGGCAAACATACAAACACACAGAGTTAAATCAATCAATCAATAAATAGACAGACAGACAAACAGTATACCCCCGTGGGGATACCGGGTGTTCTGTTGCATCAATAGTTCCCCCACCTTCTGGAAGTTCTGTGCTTGTAACTTCCTCTAATCTGTCACTCCACTCTCTTTGACTCTGCCTTGTCCCTTTGCTTACTGTCATCTACTATCTTTCTGCCTTACCGGTCCATTCTCCTACCTTTTGTCAAGAAAAACTTTCAAAAAACATTTCCTCCGGCCGAAGCCGGACTTGCTGGGCCTAACTATTTATTAGTTAGGCGCATAACGGCAGCATGACGCATCTGTGCTCATAATTGACAGGAAACTGTCTGAGCGATCGAAGAAGAAGAAGAAACAGTATACACAGAGGAAGGCATTTTGCTCACAAGAATAAAAACATTAAAAATGTTGAATTATTGATTATAGGTATGAAGACCGACTTTACAAGTAAATTGCTGCAAAAGAAAAATCGCAAGAATACTTCACTCTTA
>CM065684.1:30426388-30433888 GCA_017654935.2 Phymorhynchus buccinoides
CCACAAACAAAAACCAACAACATCAAAGTTATGTTTAGGTTTGAAAACAAAACATTACAACTATGCATACAAATGAAATGACAAAGATGCATCCGTTAAGTAAATTCCTCCAGTACTCCCAAGCCTTGAAAATAAAAACCTGATCTAGAAGACTTTGTACGTCATCGAGCTTGTTTAGTGTCTGACCAAAAGGTTAAAACAGAGAAAACAAAGACAATATCATGCAAATATGAATAGTCCACATCAGTAGGGTTAAACACCCTCAGGGGACATTTTTCACAAAGAAGGGGTCCTTCAGAAAAACAACAACAAACTGCAAAAGTTAACGTGAAATAAAATAAATAAAATACAGATAGTAAATGTAAGTAATTAAACATCTAAAGGGCATTCACTACCAACGCTTTAAAGGCATGTTATATGTTCCGGATCGTGCTGCAATGGTTACTTTTGTACATCCTCAGGCATTTTCAGGTACATAAACATAAAAGCAAGACTTTCAAATAATCACAAAAGTATCATTTTATTTGATTTTATATCAGTGTTTTCTAACAAGGGTTTGCGATGATTTAAAACAGCCCGCGTGACAGAGAACAATCATATTATTTATTTTGTTTATTTAACACTCGAGACATTTGAAACGGTCATGAAGCTTTGTGTCAAAGAGAACACAAACGTCATGGAAATCATAGCTTGTATATGGACTTTGTGCTCTACCATACTCGCAGAAACATGATTTCTACAAATAAGATTGGGCTGATGTGTCAAAACGCTGATTAAAAATATATATTATAAACGGCCACATCTTACGAAGACTTGTTTCTTTCTGCCTGAATCCTTTCTAATTGTATTATGCAACGTTCGTTTCCTAAGTATTCATTTGAAAGCGAAATGAATTTGTACTTCTCCCTTTAATTTTTTTTTAATATCAAATGCATCGCTACGATACGTAAGCGGCCCAAAAAAGTTAGGGAACACTTGCAAAACGCATATGTTTACTTATTCGCTTGTAGCTTTAAAACGCTTCGCAACTAGGACGCCAAACTTTGCAGTCGCATACATAAGTAGCATGACCTTACACTGAATGTTTAATTTGTGCTTGCTGTTGGTTGCTATGGAAACGTCGGTTGAAAATGCGCCCAAATCCGAAAAAGGTGTAACAGATTTACCGCATCAGCATTTGTTCCACATAATGAAATGAGCAAAACTGTACTCAACACATGGTAGTCGGGGACTTTGATAATGAGTACAACTCAGAAAAGAACCACATTTTAACCAACGACACGATGCAATTAATTGCTGAATCACGATGGTTGCATAGTGAAAAATGAACCTTTCGGATCGAGGGAGAGCCCTGCATGGCTCGTGGAGGGTGTAGCTGTGCTGAAATTGGGTCACCGACTTTAAACTCCCACATCAGTCATAACTAGGCTGAAACAGCGGTTTAGATCATCAGCCAAGCCCACGAAAGGCGACAGTCGGGGAGACCCTAGAAAGACCACCATTCGGGTGAACCAGTACCTTGCCAGGCACGCCCTGGCTGACCAGATAACCCCGACCAGCCACATCAGGCAACATCTAAGGACAGCAGCAGACCTCAACAACTCCACTCGGACAGGGTAAAGCCTCCTGCACCAAGTCCAGCTCTACGCTCGTCACCCAACATAGCGTCTCAGGTTAACTCCAGCTCACAAAGCTGTTCACCAGGGCCTGTGTCGCCATTACGGATGATGGACACGTCAACAGGGTCATTAGTACTGATCACTGGCGAGTTTGAGATCACTCGGGATCATCCTGATGGTCTCGTGGAGTCTGGCAAAAGCTAGGCAAACGGTTCCATGAAGACTACGTCCAGCACGGGGCATCCCATGGTTGGGGTTCCATCATCAAATGGGCAGTCTTATCGACGGGATGATACTGCGCAAAGTGCATGACAAATTCTGGTGGATATACCCGTTTCTGATTTTATTCTCGACTCTCTTAATTGACACTTTCTTGATACTCGTGAAATTGTCCGGTGTTGTGATTTTCAAAAAGTAGGGTACCCATGTTTAAAAAATTATAAACATCTTTCTGCTCAACAGATTGCTGTCATGTTTTTGCATGCATATTGTCAATGCATGAAATAAACCACTGTTGAAATGTCCAGGACGTAGCTTTTGTCGTTGTGGAAATGTTGATGATTTGGTAAGTGTTCCCTAACTTTTTGTGAAGCGGTTTATATGGCATATACGAATATGTAATATTCGTCTTTAACGACTATTAAACAGGTTGAAATTTTTTTCTGGGATAGTTTTATTTTGCAGATGACAACACTTTGCCACATTCATTTACTGCATAGTATAAGTGTATTGTGATTTCATGATAAGCATATTAGTCCATTTTTATGCTTCTGTATTTTCTGAAACACTGTGTTCATCAATTAAAAAAGAAAGAAAAGATAATTCAACTCATTTTCAAAATGCAAGACGAATGATAAGCAAAAAGTTCGATTTCCAATATCGTTTCTATGCCTGTTGATAATACCAAATTTCATAGTAAAGTAAGTAACACAACATGGTCTTCCATTTGGTGCACTGAAGATTTGACAGGCTACAAAGAAACATAAAACCATTGTAGGGGACACTTATTGAATCGGTACCCCCTAAGGATAGAGATCTCTATCTCAAGGGCAGATAATCCAAAAGCTATAAAACTTTCAATGTGGATACTACTGGTAGAGGGCTATAACTATATACTATAATTATAAAGATATTGTTTGTACTTTTGGCTTAAATGTAAAAATACTTTTTTCTTCAAAAGGTACGAATTACAAGACCTGTTACGGAATTCGTACCACCAAGTTACTGATATCGTACCAGGGGGTTTATAGCACTAATTCAACGGTAGGACGCTCGTGACTTGGCTTTAGCTATAGACCATTCTCTCTTATAAATGTTCCAGTTAGTCTCTGTGACGTCAAAGTAATTCTTATGTCATTTTATCATCAAAAGTTTGATGTCACATAAAACAGGCCCCTGAATGCATTTTTGACGCTGTGCCATTGAAAAGACGTAGGAGGTACGAATTACGTGATAGTGGTACGAATTGCATAACTATGGCCCAATTATTTTTCCTTTGAATATTTTAATTTACAAAGTGGACAACATTGACCCTAAGAACTTAAAGATTTTAAAGTGATATTTCCAGTTTTAATCTTTGCATGTATGCACTGAATAACAAACAAAAAAAGCGTTACCTAAAATTACATCAGATGCTTTCAAAATGAACTTTCGTTTGTCTTGCAAAGAGTGTTCCGCTTCGTTGCATTTTTGTTGTGATAAAATACTTCCCTTCCCCTGTCCAAACTTCACACACAAATATTAACCCCCAATCTTCTACCGTTTGGTAGGAAACCAGGTGGTACGAATTGCGTGACAGGTACTGAATCAATAAGCCTCCCCTATAGCAGTGCTTATGCAAGTGTGTGTATGTGTGCGTGCGTGTGTGTGTGTGTGTGTGTGTGTGTGTGTGTGTGTTTATGTGTGTGTGTGTGTCTGTCTGTCTGGCTGGCTGTTTGGCTGTCTGGCTGGCTGGCTGTGTTGCATACATAAACACATGCTTTGTAGTTCTAAATAATGATATACGTTTAGTTACAAAGCACACGTGACCACTTTTTTATATTCACTGCATCATCGGATGCATTGATTATTTAAGCTTCGTGTAAGCATAATTATGTGTTTAATTTAAGTCACCATTTAAAAAAATTTTTTTAAAGCTTCTGTACCATCCATAACATAATCATTTAAAAAGATATATGTCAAAAACATGTTCAACCAATTAAGGGAGAGAGAGAGAGAGAGAGAGAGAGAGAGAGAGAGAGAGAGAGAGAGAGAGAGAGAGAGAGAGAGAGAGAGAGAGAGAGAGAGAGAGAGAGAGAGAGAGAGAGAGAAAAGAAAAAGAAGAGAGAGAGAGAGAGAGAGAGAGAGAGAGAGAGAGAGAGAGAGAGAGAGAGACAGACAGACAGACAGACAGACAGACAGACAGACAGACAGACAGACAGACAGACAGGCAGAGAGGAACGTTTCTTACCGTTTCATAACGGTATCCGCAAAATTATTGGATCACTTGTTTAAAATTAGCGTTCTTTTTGTTTTCTAAAGCCATACGTACGTATGCCTATGTTTGTAATTCCTGTCTCTTGTTTACGACTATGAGTGCCATGCATCATTTGTCTGACTGATAGGTTATGAACAATATCTCAAATCTGAGACCTCGGCATTGCACAGAATACAGAAATCATCATCCACATCGTCAACATTATTTCTTACTTTTTTTTAAAAAATCGTAATATTTAGCAGAGTTTTTATATGTGATGAAATGATTAGTTTCACAGACATCAGTTATGTCTTTGAATAATAATAATAATAATAATAATAATAATAATAATAATAATAATAATAATAACAATATAAGTTACCTCGGTCGTTATGTGGTGTAGTGGACCTCATTTGGGAAAGAAAACACAGTAACAAGCAAAGACAATGAGCAGAGACAACCTTTATAACATGTTTGGACTGAACCGAATCATGTAATGCACGTCTAATTGTTAATATAGACTGATGAACATAGTGGCCAAATTATTTTTAAAAAATGTGGTTCGAGAAAAAAGACTGTAAATTGCAATGCTCTCTCTCTCTCTCTCTCTCTCTCTCTCTCTCTCTCTCTCTCTCTCTCTCTCTCTCTCTCTCTCTCTCTCTCTCTCTCTCTCTCTCTCTCTCTCTCTCTCTCTCTCTCTCTCTCATTTTCTCTCATGTCTACTCTTCCACTTGTTCGCATTTGATAAGTTGTCTTTGTTAAAATGCATGTGCGTTTGCGCATGCATGGATCTGATTATGTTGCCTCGATTGTCTTTCTGTAGGCAACAATGCATACTTGTAATTGTATATGCATGCACGCGCGCGCGTGTACGTGTGTGTGTGTGCGTGTGCGTGCGTGCGTGCGTGCGTGGGTGCGCACATGTGTGCATGCACTCCAACAGGTTATTGAAGAACAACCGTTTGCAAATGAGACAATGCGATTAGATTGCTACAGTGATATACTTCTGTAAACATTTCATGGACTTCAACACTACACTGTACTGAACGCTGGCTGGGATTGTACTCGATAAGAGCATAGCGTCCAAAGACTGTGTCACTGTAAATGACACACCCATTCATTACTATTGCTCCTGTTGCATTTAAACTGTTATTCATAATAGTAATTGTTGCTTGGCTCAGTGCCGGCACGTTAGCGAATAACGCCACTTTTAGGGGAAAACAAATGTGGATCGATTGAAAAAGCTCGGTTGCTTCGGTGTTTTGGAAAGAGCTAAGAAGAAAGGGTCGATTTAGGTTGCTAGTAGGCTACTGGCTTTTTATGCAACCAATGAGAGACTTAGTGCGATTTTTCTTACGCCAGAGGGCATGACGCTCGTGTGGGGCTAATCCTCTCTATAGTATTAGTTGGGGATAAAGAAAGAGAGAGAGACAGTGAGTGGTCCTACCATCACTCTCTCTCTCACTACGCCCAAGTAAGAAAATCGCGTGATAAGCCCCTAGTGCATTGACTGCCCTCTGGAGTGAAAAATATCGCCATAGGCTGACCATTGTTTGTTTGCTTGTTTGGGGAATGAGAGGGGGAGGGGGATAGATGCGGTGAGGGAGGGATGTAGGGAGGAAGAAGAGGCTGGGCTTAGGTGGGTAAGGTGCTTAGAGTGTGGATCAGACACTCTAATGGAATCATATTATTAAACGCCAACTGTGTGTGTGTGTGTCCGTGTGTCAGAACGGGCCTTATAACTCCGCCGTTTTTCCACCGATTCGCTTCAAATGTGCTATCAGCCCTAACGTGGCGATGGCAACGGCAACCAAGCAACGGCGATGGCAACGGCAACCAAGGCGGTCGTGTCATTTGCGTGGTTTGGCAAATGCGCGAGGCGCGTATCCACCGGCCTCTCGGCGCCCGTATATCCGGTATTTCTGGGCCAATTGCCTTCAAATTGGGCAGGTAGATGACCGGGGAGAGTGTCTGCGAAACTGGAAGCGAATCGATTTATAAACGCGCGCGATATGCGCCGCTTCACCTTTTCACAAACCGCGGCGAAACCAGACTCTGACATTGACTCGAAATTTGGAACATGCATGACCAGGGAGAGTGACTATCTTGGTGCAAAATTTCAACAGCATCCATTCATAAACGCGCGCGAAATGGGGGATGGTTGGGGTGGGGGGGGGGGGGTTGGGGTGGGGTGGGGGGTGGGACGGGATGAGAGAAGAAGATGGAAGGAGGGAGAGAGACAAAAGTAATAATATAATATTTCGCGGACCCGGCAAAACCGGTACTCAGCGTTACCGGTACTTGGCGTTACTGGTACTCAGCGTTGCGCTAGTTTCAATGATTTTCTATCCGTTATGCTTTGAAACCATGCGTCGGTCTGACACTGCCTTATTTAAAACGACTGTTAACAACGTTTGCATGCTTAGATACAAAGCAGAGACATATCTTCGCGCTTGCAAAAATGCGTGTCCCCCCCCCCCTCCCACCCCCTTCCCATATACACGCCCTGACAAACACACGCGCGCTCAGTGAACGCATAATTCATAGAATGCAAGGCTTTTGTTATTAAAAAACCAAAAGTGTTGATAAAAAAAGTGCAGTTCAATGTTGTATGTCTTGCCGGCGATATAAGAAAAAAGAAGGTGGACCGCCGCCACCCCCCAAAAAAACACACACACAAAAACAACACAAAACACACACAAAAAACAAACAAACAAACAAACACCACGGCAGTTGTTTGCAATTTCTTCCTGAATTAACGTTCAGAGGTTAATGACGCAATCAATTTAGGTGATAGTTATAATAGTAATAGCAAAACTTCAAAACCAAGACTAGGCCTCAATACTAATACGCCTGAAACCAGCACTGTGTTTATTCAGATTACTCTGATCATGGACATTGTATATTACAATAATAGGCACACGAAGCTTTGCATTTGACTTGTTGTCGTTTTTCCTGTCATGTCTTCCCACAAAAATGATAAAAACCTATGAATAAAAAATGTATTATCAAATCAACGAATACCAGTGGAGTCATAATCTGCCCCCCCCCCCCCCCCCTCCGCCCCGCTCCCCTTAGGGCCTTCAATATTGCCCAAAACCCACCTTGATTGAAGGGTGTGGTTTTTTCCCTTTGAAGACCTACTGGCCAGCTCTCCCTAGAGCTTATGTACACTTTGCAGTTAGGTCAACGAATAACTGAAAAGAGCGGAGGAGATATGCTGTAAGTTGTCCATTAGCAGGTGAGGCACATTAGCGAAATCAAGCTTGCGATTTTTAAAGCAAAGTAAGGAAAACAGGAGTCATCAAAAACGTACCATTTAAAAAAAGCAACAACTATGTATTGTTTTTACTTAACATAATGAGTAACGCAGGCCAACACGTGTTTGTTGCTATGTTTATGGGCAGCCAGATTGCAGTCTGCGTG
>CM065684.1:30438888-30441388 GCA_017654935.2 Phymorhynchus buccinoides
TAAATAATTCCTAAAGAGTTTGTCGTGTTTTGCTACCCTGTCTAACGGCTTGATTGTTTGAAGGATTTAAAATCCCCTACCATCCATTGCTTCTTCTTTTTTGCCAACCTAAAACACACACACTAGGGAAAATCCCATAGAAACAGTCCAAACCATGTGTGGTTGTTAGTACTCGACTTAGAACCAGAGTTCCTTCCCAAGGGGTGCGTCTGTTCCTCAGATCTGTTCTGGGGTTTTCTCATTCGCAATGCCCTCACAGTGACAACGTTTAGGCGCTTGCCATTACTTTGTTTTTCACTTTCCATGGCTCGCTTTGTTTTTCTATGTTCTGTCCTGCTGAACTGCTTCCCTTATCTGGGAAACGAAACACGTAAAATATATTTTTTTAAAAAGGCGTTCCTTGCATTTCGAATGGCTTCACTGAACTAGTCCCACTTCTTTAAAAATAAAAAAAATATATATATATATATATATATATATATATAAACGATCAAGAATTGAAGAAGAAAACACAAACACACCATTAAGCTTTCCTCTTCTGTATATATATATATATATATAATTAAAAAAAGAACACAAAACAAGCCTTTTCGTTATGAAAATAAAGAAATTTTCGGCTTTTTTGTCAGTTAATAAAACTGAAAGCCTTCCTCAGCCATTGAGTCGCATATATATATATATATAGTTTGCTTTAATAAAACTTTTGTTGTGTCCAATGTCTGTTTTTGTGAACCTAAGAAACACACTATATATATAGAAAATTACGGAAGCACGTAGTATAGAAATACACAAACAGGGAACAACGCAACCCACAAACAAGTTATTGTAGCTTACTTCCAAAATGGCATTGGGTTGGACAATCACACGGAGAAGAAGAATTTAAGAAATAATCCGATCGCGTACGACGTAAGGGCCAATTGTCTGTAATTGTCCGTTCTGTCCGTTTTAAAGATAATATAGGCACAGACGATGATAACGTGCCATTAAAAAAACCCACCCACACATAATAGAAAAGGAGATAAACTATGTATTACAGAAATAAAAACAAACAGACCACATCGATGACTAAATTGGCACAGTGTAGAAATATAATTATGTACATTTCCCCACCAAAGCAACAACTCCACAAAGCCGCACGTGCGGTGACGCTTTGATGATATTGTAAAGAGGTCAATAACTTGGGGGAAAGTCCTTGTTTGAAGAACACACACGTTCTTCTTCATGTTCTCAAATCAGTAGGCGAACAGAAATGACAGTGAAATGCAGTGAGCTTAACACTCTAGGCTTACTTAAATGGCCCAGAAAGTTGATAAAAACAATTATGCTCGGATAATAAAATTAGTTGCAACAGAAACCAACGCAAGACATCAATCACAATCATGAACAGCTGAGGACGCCACTAAATGGTAATTAGAATAATTATGCAAACTATGGTGCATGACTTCTTTTTTTTCGCTTCAAATGTAAACGAACATTGTCGATCATAACAAACACGATGCACGATTTGGGCTAAAATTTGAATTCACTTTGTTCCCTAACAATGCATAATCAAATCAAAATTGTGTATGCGCGTGTGCGAAGAAGTAAGGGTGTAGGGAGGAGTAGGGAGGAGTAAGACGAAGGCGAGTGCTGTGGAAGAAAGAGTACGACGTCTTGTAAGTAAACGAAGAAGTAAGGGTGTAGGGAGGAGTAGGGAGGAGTAAGACGAAGGCGAGTGCTGTGTGCTGTGGAAGAAAGAGTACGACGTCTTGTAAGTAAACGAAGAAGTAAGGGTGTAGGGAGGAGTAGGGAGGAGTAAGACGAAGGCGAGTGCTGTGGAAGAAAGAGTACGACGTCTTGTAAGTAAACGCATGTCTATCTTTGACAAAATGTACAAGGTATACGAGTTGAGAAGAGAAAAAAAACTATATTGCACTCTAACACAACCAGAAGACATACGCTATTACTTCCATCAACAAAGATAAACAGGCTATTGGCAAACGTACTTCTATCATACGCCCTTTATGTAAAGAAAAACCCCAAAAACATTAACGATGCAGGCTCGCATATTTCATTCTTGCACCACAATGCCGTTGAACATCAGCGTAGAACGGTTTGCTGTCTCCCCACAGAATAAAAGCATGCTATGGTTTGGAAAAAAATAAATATATATATATATAATGCACCACAGTTTCGATAGTAAATTTAGAACACATAATTGTTTAATAAAGTCGTTGCAGCAAATCAATGCATGACATTATTTCTAATCAATTAGTCTGACTCGTTGGGATTCACAAATAATGGGCACAGGCAAACTAGAAGAAAACAAAGTGTTCACACTCTCTCTACTGGTTCTATTCGTTCCCCGACAAAACATGAATAGTATTAGCCACATTTGCCAAAGAAAAATCAAAGTGGGATACTACGTCATGTTCATATACATTATACAATCATATTATACGATCTAAGAGCAATGCATATACAATCTGAATCAGAAGCTCGTGACATTGTATCCCCAAAA
>CM065684.1:30446388-30453888 GCA_017654935.2 Phymorhynchus buccinoides
ATTAAACAATGAAAAACAATCACCGCATTTTGTTGTTTTTGGGTTCATTTGACAATCACCGCATTTTGTTGTTTTTTGGTTCATTTGACATTGGCAAGGTATCCTACAATAAAAAAACAACCCAACAACAACCCATTTTGAAACAAAATAGCAATGCATTGAGAAGTCTATAGATTCGTAGGGTGGGCTATGGGGAGAGAGAGAGAACAGTAAGCGTTATGGGGCTGAATGGGGGACGAGCATGGAATACGATACAGTAGGACAAACATGATCGGAAACTCATCAATATTATAAATGGACTAAAAGACCTCAAGCAGAATTCTAACGTTTGTTGCTGTCTTTTTTGTTGTTGATTAGAAGCAACAGGAAAACCCCCACCATGAAATAACAAAATACAAAATATTCACAAAATGATCCAACGCGAATACTCCATATAACTACCTGCAAACTTTAAAAAAAAAAAAAAAAAAGTTCCCCCCAAAAGTATGCCGGCAAAATGAGGCCACAGTTATGATTTCAGGATTGGACTACATTGTGTTTGCTATTATCTTCCTTTGCCAATGTAAAATGGTAAGAGCGCACACCTGCTGACCCTCTCCACGTGTTTGTTAGCGTGTTCCAGAATCCCATATTGCTTCAAGTCTATATAATTATATAAAACAGGAAGTTGGTTATCTGGTCATATTCGTGGGGTTCTTTTATTGGGGGGTTTTTCCCCTTCTCTTTGAGACGCACTGCAGTGAGCACATGTAATATAGATGATCATATACAAGATCACTCTAAACATTGTGCTCCGCATTACAGTAATACACTCCACGCACGGTTGTAAACACGTTGGCTAACATTGCATAGGCCCTACAAGACAGAAAGAAGAGGAAAAGAAAAACAAGTCAAGTTGTCACTCATGACAAATGAAAGGCCTCAATGATTTGTGTATATCGTTGAGATCGTTGAAAGAATGTCTCTCCAACGGCAACATAGACAAAAATCAACGATCGAAATAAGCCGTCACATGAACAAAATATGATGTATATGTCGAAAAATAACAATTCGCTCGCTATTGATCTGAATAAGAAAACATACGTGACTTGTAGCATTAGTAGAACGGATGTTAACGCGACAAAAAAGAAGCAAAAACGATTGAACCGACGTTGAGGAAAAAGTGTACTAGGAGCATGCAGTATCAGAACAATCAACACAAGATCAACATTGTCAAGTAAATGTAAAATCATAGCATGAAAAGGCAGTTGGTTATCATTGTGTCTAAAAACAGAACTCGTGTCACACGTACATATTAGCCATGAGCAAAACAAAAGTGCACATGTACAATGATGATAATTACATAAATGGTAAGTTAAAAAACAAAAAGGACACTTACTTTTGTCTGTGACGCAAAGCAGCGTGTCTGGGTAAATTATAAGACTGAAACGACTCGCTTGTCTGATTCCAACGGTTCTCTTGTATTATTACATAATAATCAAACTCGTCAGCTATTCATTTGGCCCTTGTAAATAGCTTAAACTCCAGCTACTGGGACGGGGGGGGCACAGACAAACGCATAATCAAACATGGTTATAACAAAGGTCTATTAGTAAAAACGATAAAAACACCAACAAAAACACTATAACTTCGGCTAAAATTGTACAATGTTGACTCAATTATAAAGAGAGCTACTTGTTCTCGAAAACTATGCTTACACAACACACACACACACACACACACACACACACACACACACACACACACACACACACACACACACACGTGAATGGGAATTGAAAAATGTGATATACATTGTCCATTTCATGAATTGGGCACAGTATTTTGCCCATTTCATGAAATGGGCAATTTCACGGATTGGGCGTAACATGTACACAATACATAATAGTGGATTGAGTGATAGAATAGATATTTTTTAATGTTG
The DNA here is from genome assembly GCA_017654935.2 of Phymorhynchus buccinoides. Taxonomy (NCBI): domain Eukaryota; kingdom Metazoa; phylum Mollusca; class Gastropoda; order Neogastropoda; family Raphitomidae; genus Phymorhynchus; species Phymorhynchus buccinoides. The sequence goes on from CM065684.1 coordinate 30,448,313, forward strand.
GTTTAAATGATTTTTTATTTTTCAAATGCACATTAAACAAATATTAAACAAACATAACGGCAACAACAATGTTCAATTTTATGTTCGCTAACAGTATCTGACATAGCAACAGCAACGCAGGGCTGTCACATTGCATAATTATATGAAGAGGGTTAATATCAGGTTGTAGGATAGTGTTACGGTGGCCAATAGTGATGGTATACGCGCGCGCGCACAGAGAGAGAGAGAGAGAGAGAGAGAGAGGGAGAGGGAGAGGGAGAGAGAGAGAGAGAGAGAGAGAGAGAGAGAGAGAGAGAGAGAGAGAGAGAGAGAGAGAGAGAGAGGGAGGGAGGGAGAGAGAGAGAGAGAGAGAGAGAGAGAGAGAGAGAGAGAGAGAGAGATTTGATCTTGTATTCCGTCTTGAAGCACGGGCAGATAACCTCCAGAAAGTAGGTCATTGTGCGCTTAAAAACAAAGATAAAAAAAAGAGAACCTGCATTACTTTATTGTAAAAAAAAACAATAACGAAAAATTGTGCCTGATGCGAATGATCCCGTCCTCTAATACTCGGAAAACAAATTGTCTCCAAAAGGTCGAATGAATTTAGGGGCCACGTGTTGGTAAAATATTAGGCCTCAATACGACGTATTATCAGCGATTCGTGATCATTTCAGTAAGGACTTTGAGAACCGAACTGTCAAGGGGATTGTTATTGCTAAGCAGCTGCCAAGCAAAATCGGTTTAATGTTTTCGCCGCTGCCTGTGCCTGGCTGACTGACTGACTGTCTGGAGTTCGAACTGACGGACTTAGGTCCGCAAAAAGTTCGCATTTATTTCTAGACTGCATGGTTCTCAGTAGACGATTTTCGGAGAGACAAAAACAACTAGGGGAGAGCACTTCGTGAAAATTGGAGTTGTTTACCTCCATTACTCGGTCAAATACCATAGTAGCAATGCAACAATGGCGTCGAAGCTTGAAACCGCAGGATGCGAGTCAGCGACTTGCAAACATTTTTTTTATTAAAAAATTAGGGTGTGGCCAGTGGCCACAAACTGATAAAACTTGCACAATGTGACGTAAAAACATAAATGACATAAATTTGTAGAATGACGCTCGGTGTTCTAAGTGCTGTATGTCTGCTCAAACACACGAGTCGATAGGCTACGAGAGCTGAAGGTAGAGTGACTTCCCCGGTTTGACCGATTGAATTAGGCAAGATCACTCCCACACACCATGAAATTACTCCCCTTAATTATTTCCGAACAATCCCTATTGGAACACGGACGGTTTTGTTCACTTGATTAACATCAGATGGGATACTCAAACGATGTGGATTTTAGTACACGAATGACATAACTTTACCCCCTTACTGTGCTATGGCTCCAACCCACCTGCGTGCGCATCTCGACCCTTCCAACGGAAGTGTCGCCATCTTAGTCCTTATTTGTGTGTAAGCAAAGTGAAAATGTTATCTAAACGTGTAAAGAAAACATCCAGATGTTATAAATACAGTTTAGATAAGTTTCGAATTGGAACAGCCAAATACGCAGCATCGATCTGGCATTTTTCAAACAAAGTTAGTGACTAAGATGGCGGTCTCCCATAATATGGCGCTCCTTGTGGCCGGATATGACGACACGTGAGTACCAATCATTAGTGTTTTTTCATTCTTTTGCTTAGGTTTGACCTTTCACAAAAACAAAGCAGCCAATACATGTGTGTTCGCTTCCTGGCTGCAATACATGAATGCTCCCTCTCATGTTAACCCTTTCACCGCCAGCCATATTTCAGCCAAATATTTCCATTCAATTTACCTGGGTAGAGAACAACATCCATCTGCAGTATTGGGGATTCTTCTGTGACATATATAAAATAAGGTCTATCCTTACTTCCCGAAACTAAGACAATAGGGTCTTTGGATAATAGACCCCAATTTGATGCCTTTTAGTGACATAGGTGTTCAATCACTGTGGTGCTAGAATGCGACTTTGGCGGTGAAAGGGTTAATGTTATTTGTATTTTAATTGTATGTCTCATTATCAGCTGTGGCACGTTAGCAAAGCGGTACACATGCACCTACGTTCAACATGTACACGCGTACTCTTGTGGATGTGGATGAGATTTGCCCACGATTCGTGTTCGTACTGCTCCAAAAGGCGATGAGGATTCACGTTCATCACGGCATTGATAAATAGTGAAAATAATATTGGACTACAGTTATCACCTTGTTTCAATCATCTAGGACATACAAAAGAATATGTTACATTATTGTTCACTCGAACTCTAGCTTTAACATCATTGTACATACTCTTAATTGCTCCATACATTTTCCCACGTACACCACTTTTTGTTGCAATAGGTACCAAAGTTTTTGTCTGTCTACAAAATCAAAGGCTTTTTTTTACATCAATAAAAGCTACATATAGTTTTGAATGATTGGCCAATTGGATGACTGTCTTTGAATCAAAACCAATAAAATAAAGATATGATCTATAGTACCTACTGTATCCTCTTCTAAATCCAGCTTGTTTCATTTATCAATTTATTTTCTTCAAAATGGTTAGTAAGTCGCGTATTAAGTAAGTGTATTAGTAAGTTGTGTATTAAGAATGTAAGTATATAATTTGCCAGAGATATGTAATAAAGATATACCTCTATAGTTAGTTATCTGGTGAATTTATGTCACCTTTATTATGTAGTGGATGTATAAGAGCTTCTGACCAATTCAATGGAAATGCTCCAGAATCAAACAACTTGCTAAAAAGTTTAGTAAGAAACTTAATAACACATGGATCAGCAAATTTGTAGAACTCAGCACTAAGTCCATACTGACCAGCAACTGTCCTCATTTTCATAGCTTTTATAGCGTCGCTTACTTCTGTTTATGTTATGCTTGCATCCAACATGGTTGTATCAAGATAGCAATTTTGAATGAATGAAAAATGGTGTTTTATGTCCTCTCGGTCTGTAAGATAGCAATCTTCCAGCAATCCACCTATTATATAGCATTATCACTTGATATGCTGTCAGAGTTTTCCTTGACTCCATCAGTAGCTTCACTGTTAAACACTGTTTTTAAAATGCTGAAACCATTCATCTTTTGAAATAGAATGTTGACGCGTTACTTTATATGTAGCATTTATAAAAATAGTTTTCCAAAAATGTTTTTGATCTTTTTGACAATTTTTAGGTGTTTGATGCTGATTGCAGAAAAAAACTAGATCAAGAGTACGCAGAGCGTTAAGGAGATATCGTGTTTATAAAGGTACAAATCCTAAAGAATGTGAAGCACGTAGAATTTTCTTTTCACAATCACAATGTGAATATAAAAAGCTACTTAAACGAGAGAGAGAGAGAGAGAAAGAGAGAGAGAGAGAGAGGAGGGGGAGAGAGAGAGAGAGAGAGAGAGAGAGAGAGAGAGAGAGAGAGAGAGAGAGAGAGAGAGAGAGAGAGAGAGAGAGAGAGAGAGAGAGAGAGAGAGAGAGAGAGAGAGAGAGAGAGAGAGAGAGAGAGAGAGAGAGGGAGAGAGAGAGAGAGAGAGAGAGAGAGAGAGAGAGAGAGAGAGAGAGAGAGAGAGAGAGAGAGAGAGAGAGAGAGAGAGAGAGAGAGAGAGAGAGAAAGAGAGAGAGAGAGAGAGAGAGAGAGAGAGGGGGGAGAGAGAGAGAGAGAGAGAGAGAGAGAGAGGGGGAGAGAGAGAGAGAGAGAGAGAGAGAGAGAGAGAGAGAGAGAGAGAGAGAGAGAGAGAGAGAGAGAGAGAGAGAGGCGATGATATTTCAGACCGAACAATAATGTCAACATAACCATGTAAGTCAGTTATTAATAGTGATACCGCTTAGTGTCAAAATGTTCCTAAAAAACGTAAGGAAACAGTAATTTGGGTTCATTCTACGCCCATATAAATAACAACAATAAAATATTTCCCACCCACCCCACCCCCCTTTTCTCTTTCTCACCTACACTCGTCGGGAAACGCCACGACTCTCAGAATCACGACTCTCCGATTTTTTAAAATCTTTGGCGGCACCGTATCAATGACGTCACAATGACCAAATTATCACGTCTGTTAGAACGATAGCCTCACGGCTGTCCGAATGCACTGAAACGTTTTCAATGAGTGTATGTTTGTATGTATGGGCTCTTGCATGTGTTTGTTTAAATGTATGCGTTCACGTAGGTTTGGTTAGGTTAGGTTAGGTGCATTATAGTCACAGAGTCGTCTCTGTGAAATTCGGGTTGCTCCCACCTGGAGAGCGCGTCGCAGCCAGAGGCGCGCCACCCAATTGTTGTTTTTAATTTTTTCTTTTTTTGCATGCGATTTTTGTGTGACTGATGAGGAAGGAAGGGAGGGGGGTACATTTGGACCAAATGACAACTTTTTCGTTGCCACTGTATATGTATGTGTGTGCATTTAGTTGTGCGTACGTCAAAGAGAGAGAGAGAGAGAGAGAGAGAGAGAGAGAGAGAGAGAGAGAGAGAGAGAGAGAGAGAGAGAGAGAGAGAGACAGACAGACAGAGAGACAGACAGACAGACAGACAGACAGACAGACAGACAGACAGACAGACAGACAGACAGACAGACAGACAGACAGACAGACAGACAGACAGTGTGCGTGTGTGGGAGGGGGGCGATGTGTACATGTGTGTGTCTAAAATACAAGACTGCCAATAACTGATTCACACACATGCCATTACCAATACCTCTTTTTTTTTTTTTTTTTTTTTCCTTCAGTTGGCACAATATTGCTTGAGTTTAACCAGCTATATAGTATTGTTTAATGTTAAATAACAGTACTTAGCAAACAAAAAGTAACGCATAACTTCACGTAAGTCAATTCTTATTTTTAGGGCGTTTGTCACGTGTGTTCGTTCTCTATCCTAGACTACTGGTTTTCCCGCGCTCGTTCTGCCCGAGTTACGCCGACCTTTCTAAATTCAACTCAGTACAATTCAAGGTCGCCGGCACGCGGCAAATGCCCCATTTTGCAATTACCGTTTTACCCACAATATCACGTCATTACATTTTGTTTTGTGCATTATTCGTGCATGCATCGGAACAGGTTGGCGGTTTTGTACAAAGGCAGCCGATAAAACGAGATTTAAAAGATGTAAATAAAATAACATGGCAATTACAAGAATGTAATATTAAGTCTTCGTGGCTGAAATCAAATATCCGAGTCGTGACGGGATCGGGGTGAATGACACTTCCTCCAACTAAAGCCACGGCCATGCTCCCCAATTTTTTGTTTTATTCTAACATGGAATACACGGCGCAGGCATAGGCTACGTACATTGCGGTTAACTCTCTCAAAACAATGAATAGGCCTAGTTCGTTGCTGAAAACAGAAATAATACACAAGGGGAAAAGGATACAGACGTAGAGTGCACACACGGACACCGGAGCGCTAACCAGACACACGCACACACGCACGCGCGCACACACACACACACACACCACACACGCGCGCGCGCGCGCATACACATACATACAGACATACGCGCGCGTGCGTAAGCACATAAACGCACAGAGAGGGGTATTCGCGCGCGCACACACATTCGTACAGAGAGAGAGAGAGAGAGAGAGAGAGAGAGAGAGAGA
>CM065684.1:30458888-30463888 GCA_017654935.2 Phymorhynchus buccinoides
GAGAGAGAGAGAGAGAGAGAGAGAGAGAGAGAGAGAGAGAGAGAGAGAGAGAGAGAGAGAGAGAGAGGGTTAGAGAGAAGAGAGAGAGAGAGAGAGAGAGAGAGAGAGAGAGGGGGGGGACGAGAGAGAGAGAGGAGAGAGAGAGAGAGGAGAGAGAGAGAGAGAGAGAGAGAGAGAGAGAGAGAGAGAGAGCAAGAGAGAGAGAGAGAGGGGGAGAGAGAGAGAGGGGGGGGAGGGAGAGAGAGAGAGAGAGAGGAGGAGGAGGAGGAGGAACATAAGCATGTGCGGAAGAAGTGTGTTTTCTGTCCAGCGTCTAACCATCCACCTGCCTCCTATTTGCCCCCCTCCCACCGTACACCCAGACTCACTTGTGCCAACAGCCACATCACAAAGCACACAGGTACATATATAATTCACCACCATCATCAGCATCAACAAATAACAGCAACAACCCAGCTTACAACATGAACTTTGTGAATGCAACAATATGTTGTGCGTTTGGCAATCTGTCACGTCCGACCATGGGTTCCAGATAGCAAGGTGGGCTACTGCCATTCCGGACAGCTTTGCGGGGATTAGCTTATAAAGGAGAAGCGTTGCCCAGGGGAGCACGAAGAAGGCCGCCCTGTAGCCTTGAAGACAGCCTTTTATTTTGTTGGAGGGCCCGTTTGGACAACACCAACTATGACGAGTCTACGACAAGACTCCAACTGACTCTACTCCAGCTCCTCCCACCCGACCCTTTCCAAAGAACAACGTTGATGAACCAATTTCCAGGTGTACCTGCTACATCGAAGACTACAGTACCAGAACTACTTGTCCCTAAGAGCTACGGCTATGAGGACGTAAAACCTTCTGCAACCAACCAACCAGGGGACATGCCCATCAACAAAACAACTCAATGTGGCGGTACCATATCCGATGAGGTTTAACCGAGGCGTGGTTACCGCTACACCTATCTATATTGTTAAAAACTCGGGACTTTACTGGTGTTGCACTGCCTCCGGGCATTGCAGCCAGTATTGTTCCCACCATCTTTGTATTTACAAATGTCCCATATGTGTCTATGACCGAGAGGACGTAAAACATCATTTTCATCAGGGGACAAGCCCATTCTCTTGGCCAAACGGACCTTGGACGGTAGGCGTTGTGGAAGGTCCCCAAAGGCTGACTAATCCTTCCGGTTGCAGCTCTGGGAGCCAGGGGGAGGCATCTGCTATTTTGGAAAGCTTAGCTGATTGTTTGGGGGTTTTTTAGTTGGGGAAAATGCTTTGCCCAAGATACATCCTGTAGTTCTTCGTAAATATGTATGCTTGCCTTTCATTTTCGAAAACAAGTAAATAAGGAGTACTAGAGAAATGGTACTCCAGGAAACCGAGTCGAAATGTGTCTTTCCCTGTATGCATCTAACTACCTAAAGGTCAACCCACCCACGACGCTCCGCCATGGTCGTGATTTGTATGTAGCAGCAATCGAGGCAAAGTGATCAACTCTAATAACTCTAGCACCACGAAAGGGCCATTACGTGTCAAACTGGCCATTATGAGATAATTATACATTTGCAAACACCGGACAATTCTCTTTCTAATGACACAAGAACCATTCTTGCATCTTGTTCCGTTCAAGAGTTATGAGCATTTAAAGTTAGTAGGGTGAGCGTCGGCCGTTTTGAGAAAACACAGTTTAAAGTCTAGCCTAGCTGAAGAAAATGCATTGGCCTACTGGTTTTAAAACACTTTTAAGACCATTTAGAGATCACATTCAATATCATCCTTTGTACAAATGAAAGATGAGATGCTATAGAACACAACAATACCCATAACGCAAAATTGACAAGAGATTGTTAACTTTGCAAGCCTGTTGTGAGAAACTAGCCCAGCGACTTAATGTCCCTTTCGTGGTGCTGGGTCACTAATACACTTTGAGAACCATGGTTCTCCGCAAACGACTATTTTGGGGGAAATAAAGATGACTTGACTTAACTAAGCCGGGCATTGATTTCCATCGCTGTCGAAATCGTTCATACGGCTCTCCCTTGCGCTTTGTACTAATTAGCCATGACTTGAACATTAATCTATGAATGAAGTTCATTATCATCAAGGAACAACAACGCCGTGATATATCATTTCTCAGCCGTCTTGCGTCATTCGCCTTGTGTCACATACCAGACGTTTTCATTCCTAAAGGTCTGTGTACACGTTAACATTATTCACAAGATATTTCTATTTGCCCGTGGCAACACAGTGAGCTGTAAGTCATATTAAGAGTGGGCTATCACTGTATTGCCATGGGGGAAATAGAAATATTTCGTGAATAATATTAACACGTACCTTAACGCCTGTCTTAGTAACAATAGTGTGTGTCATAATGACTATTTTAACCCTTTCACCGCCAGCCATATTTCAGCCAAAATGTCCATTAACTTTACCTGGGTAGAGAACCAAATCCATCTGCAGTATTGGGGATTCTTCTGTGACATATATAAAATAAGGTCTATCTGTACTTCCCAAAACTAAGACAATAGGGTCTTTGGATAATAGACCCCAATTTGATGTCTTTTAGTGACATAGGTGTTAAACCACTGTGGTGCTAAAATGCGACTTTGGCGGTGAAAGGGTTAATTTACTTTTATTTTCAATTTTGTACGTATGTAGTATAAGCTTATACGAGCACGACTATCTTTACATAATACTGAACGGTAAAGAATTTAACAAAAAAGAAGTGCAAGGTTCTGAATATATTGATCCAAGAAGGTTTTGAAATGACGATTTGCATAAAAAACAACCCCCCCCCACCCCCCCCCCCCCCACCCCCCCCCCCCCCCCTCCCCCCCCCCCCCCTCCCCCACCCCCCCCCCCCCCCTCCCCCCCCCCCCCCCCCCCCAAACAAACAACAACTTAGTAAGAGATATATGTTTCTACATTTAACAACGTGTACAGTAAACATTGACCACATTGCTTGTTGGTAGTGTAAACTATTGTTGTTTAATATGTTGATGTCATATCGGTGGTTTGTTGGTTGGTTTTATTCATAGCCTAACCTGGGGACGGTATTCATGTCGAGATAGCATGAGACTTAGCATGATGCTAACTTAGAAGCTCTTCCAATGTCCTATAGGATTTAATAGGACTTTTGGAAGAGCTTCTAAGTTAGCATCATGCTAAGTCTCATGCTATCTCGACATGAATACCGTCCCTGGTCAGTATAAGTCGATTAGTTAATTGTTTGGGTTGGTTGAGATGTTGTTGCTGTTGGTACTGCTTCTGTCAGTCATTGTTTTATTGGATTTTATTTTCTTCTGGAAGGTTGGTTATACCAAGTATCGTACGCCCCTTAAAGACACACTGACCCACCACGATTGGTTGTTGTTTTTCTGGGTAGCTGTGACCCATATACAAATGCCCCCAACCTCATATTGAGGCTGCTCTTTAAAATGATGTTTCGTTTTCAATTTGGGGCATTTATATGGGAGTCAAACCTGGTCCAAACAAAATTCCTTACCAGCTATGAGAGCGAAAACACGTGAAACCCGTGATTTTGACACGTGATCTGGTGGATCTTTAAAGCAGGTCGCAGAATGCTATCGTTGTCAGGAATGCGATCCGTGTTTTCCATCATTCCTTCGGATCACAGGTTTGTTTTATTATAGCATCTTCGATACCCAAAAGACTATGCAACTTTAAACTACGAAGTTAGCGTTTCATTACAAACTCTTTTTTTTTCTGTCTTTGTTTTGGTGTGCTCTTTTGAATAAGTGAGTTGAACAATCACTTTCCTGAGTTATGCTTGTTAGCGAGCAGTCTAGGTTTTTGTAATTTTATGTGTGTTAAATGACTAATCTGTATAAATGCAACATGTGTATGAAGTTTCTATAATGGTTGATAATCGTACTGCTCATACATTGGTGTATTAGTATTATGGTTTGGTTCGTGTGTTAGAGATGGTCTGGGGTAGAATCATTCAGGAAGACCATCTGTGTTGTTGAAGTATTTTAACTTTCATTACACACAGAAAGGTGGCAGAGTGGTTAACACGTTCGCCTGCCAAAATGTAATGCGTGACGGCAACGCGAGAGACCCGGGTTCGAATCCCGGCCTCGCCCTTTCTTTCCAGTTCGACAGGAAAATCGAACTGAACGTCCAGTCCTTCGGATGGGCACTTAAAGCTAGTCTGACCCGTGCGCTTTACGCACGTAAAAATCCCACGGCAGTTGAAAGTCGGTAAGAACAGGGAGAAATCCCGCTGCCTGGTATGGCCAAATTGATAGCTAGGTTTTCCAAGTGTACCCCCCCCCCCTCCTCACCCTGCAACTCCCCCCCCCCCCCCCAACAACAACAAAATCGGTAGGCGCTGCACTTGCGGCGACGCGCTCTCCGGGGGAGAGCAGTCCGAATTTCACAGAGATAAGTCTATGTGACTAGAATATACCAAATACCAAACACAAATAAAAATACACAGTTCATGGAAGCATAACTCTTTTTTTTCCCTCCCACAAGCTTTGCTGTGGATGCTTCCCAGGTAACAACATTTTGATAACGAATGTTGTTTATGTCTCTTATTGGATCTGTTCGGAACTCATGCGCACGGTGTGCGTGCTTTAGAATACTACACTATTGAAATCAATCTTCAAGTAAGTATACAAAAACAGGCTGTTTCTCTAATTAAAGATTCACTAGATCACGTGTCAACATCACGGGTTTCACGGGTTTCACGGGTTCCCCTCTTACAGCTGGTAAGAAGTCTTGTTTTGACCAGGTTTGACTCACTCCCCATACAAATGCCCCCAAATTCCAACCGAAACATCTTTTTAAAGAGCTAGAGCAGCATCAATTTGAAGTTGGGGACATCTGTATGTGGGTCACAGCTACCCAGAAACAAAAACAAGGGACTTAATCGTGGTGGGTCAGTTTCTTGTTTCCCCTTTGGCCTTCTCCCCATACAAATGCCCCCAAATTCCAACCGAAAAATCTTTTTAAAGAGCAGCATCAATTTGAAATTGG
>CM065684.1:30468888-30476388 GCA_017654935.2 Phymorhynchus buccinoides
GCGAAGCGCTGATTGATAATGTATGCTGATTATTCTAGTATTCCCAATGTTGGCCCAGCATTTGCTATAGACATAAGAACCAAGGCGTTTTGGGTTTCCTTTTCCTTTTGGAGTAAAACCTCACTCTCACTCTCCACCACACTGCAGTTTCCTCTGGACCCCATCCCAGGCTGTTTTCTGTCTTATCTTTAATTTATTTATGCTTTACAGAATAGGGGGCCCCCCCCCCCCCCCAACACACACATACACACACTAAAACAAAGACTAAATAATAAATGCATATAATAAAATAAAATAAAATATAAAAACGTACGACGAGGCTGCAATGTATTCCTTTTGTTTCGTTATCATTGGTTTCTGATTAATTATTTTATTTCATTGATTTATTGATCGATGCTTTTTATGTTTTTAAAAATTTTTTAATAATTAATTTGAATGATTATTCATAGCTTCTGTAACAAAGCGTATTCCTATTTCTTCCTAGACTGCACGAGTGTTGCATTATTTATGTAATTGAAAGTGACTGGGTAATTAATACTTATCATGAAGTGCCACCGAGTTGATTCAATGACCCTTCCATCTCCATAGACCAATAATAATGAAAACAAAGATGTTAATAATAATAATAATAATAAAAACAAAAATAATACAACCTACAAAACACTACTCCATTCAAGCATACGGTTGGTTTCCGAACGAACGAAATATAGGGCTTTACGTCCTCTCGACCTGGGAAGGCACATATGGGACACGTTTGGTTTCCTAGAGAAAATGGAGTTTTACGTCCTCTTGGTCTGAATCAGACACATATGGGACATTTGTAAATACAAATATGGTGGGAACAATACTGGAGGCAATGCCCGGAGGCAGTACGAAACCAGTAAAGTCCCGATTGTTATTATTAATACAGATAGCTGTAGCGGTGACCACGCCTCGGCTAAACCTCATCGGCTATGGCACCGCCACAAGTAGTATAGTATTCGTTTGGTTTCCGACGACGAAAATGGTGTTTTACGTCCTCTTGGTCTGAATCAGACACATATGGGACATTTGTAAATACAAATATGGTGGAAACAATACTGGAGGCAATGCCCGGAGGCAGTACGAAACCAGTAAAGTCCCGATTTTGTATTAATACAGATAAGTGTAGCGGTAACCACGCCTCGGTTAAACCTCATCGGCTATGGCACCGCTACAAGTATTTACGTTTGGTTTCCAAGTAATAAATATAACTTGATTGATTGAAGATTGACGAAACGGTTATGAAAGAAAGATAGGGGACAGGGTGGAGATAGGGATTCTTTCCCTTCTTCTTCTTCTTCTTCGATCGCTCTGTCAAATATGATGCGTCATGCTGCCGTTATGCATCTAACCAAGAAATAGTTAGGCCCAGCAAGTCCGACTTCGGCTGAAGGAAAATCTTTTTGAAATTGTTTCTTCTTTTTCTTTGAGAGAGAGAAAAAAACAAGGCAGAAGAATGGACCGGTAAGACAGAAAGATAGTCGATGACAGCAAGCGAAGGGAAAAGGCAGAGTCAAAGAGAGTGAAGGATTTGAGGTAGCTACAAGCACATAACTTCCAGAAGGTGGTGGGGACTATTTATACAAAAGACCCCCCGGTATCCCCACCGGGGGTAGATAGGGCTTCGATCAAGCATAGCCTGGGAATGATGAGTCACTGATATTGATGAACTTACTCAATGCACGGAAGAACACGCGCTTCTCCCTCCCCAATTAATGTGTAAGAACACCCATTGAAACGATTCATTTTCCCATTGGCTTCCCTCCCCATTTACAGGCATATTATTTCTATCTGTAAACCTACCCACCTACATCCATTACTACCCAAACGTTTTGCCCTCGAAGAAAAAAAAAAAAGGGGGGGGGGGGGGTTGTTGTGGGTTTTCTAAATTGCACATGGGGACGTTCATAATCCTAAGAATATATATAAGAAAACAAATTCCATGGTTTATAATAATAATAATTATAATAATAATAATAGTAATAATAATAATAATAATAATAATCATAATAATAATAAGATTAATAATAATAATAATAATAATAATAATAATAATAAATCACACTTATTTTCTCTTTCTTGTAAAAACTAAAACATCATTGATTAAAAAAAAGAAGCTAGCTCACAGACACAAAGCAAAAAACAAACAAACCCCACATAAACGCATCAGATAAGGATGACAGTACAGCGAATCAGTTGATTAAAGTTGCATTCACACACACACACAAAAGTGTTTGATGATGATCAATATCGTTATTAGGCATAAACAAGAAGCTAAATGCTCGAAATGCAGCAAACATAAATACACTTATAACATTAGTAAGTGATGGGTTAATATTACTATTACAGTTTCTGTTAGGCAAAAGTGTCAAAATCAATGTCTGGGAGATAATCTATGACTTGTACAGGTAGTTCATCTTTCTTACTGTTTTCCAAGTTGAGTTTCATTGTTCAATTCATTAAAAAATAAAATAATAAAATGTCAAGTCTATTTCGATCTCCATGGCAAAAAAAGCAGAACAACGAAATTTACTTCCAAACAGTTAGCGACGTGTGCATGATATGCACTTGCAGATGTGGAGACACACACACACACACACACACACACACACACACACACACACACACACACACACACACACACTTATTTTCAATAAACAACATTGTTTTAAATATACGCGGCTAATCAAACACTGGCAACGTATATAATTGTTGGCAACGGAATACATACTTTTATTTAGTGACACACTTAGAAGTACCTGCATTTCAACAGGACCGATAATAAGAATGATAACCTACAATGTGGTAAACCAGCTAAAAATAGTAAACAGCTGGCTCTCCTAGAATACGATGTGGCCGAAAATAGTAAATCTCTCCCCCTCTCTCTCTCTCTCTCTCTCTCTCTCTCTCTCTCTCTCTCACACACACACACACACACACACACACACACACACATACATACGCACATACGCACACACTCACATTGTTGAACCCAACAAGACAGCCAAGTTGTATAACGAGAGTCAAAAACGAAGTGTAACACCCCAAGAAATAAGGATTTAGTGAGGAGGTCGAAACCTAAGATGGCGTATCAAAAGGAAAGGGGGAGGGGGATTATTAATCTATACAAATTGAAGCAAAAGAGTGACAGATAGACATAATTGACTAACAGAACTACTAGCCGATGAAACTATATCCGGAATAAAAGCCTGACAGCCTTGCTTCCCCCTGTCCGACATGTAATGATAAACGGGTGCCTCTGTTAGGTCTTGGAACGTTCTTTTCTTTTCCTCCCCCCCCTCCCCCCCCCCCCCCCTCCGCCCCTGGCACCCTTTCTTTCTCTTTCGCTACCATCTTTACCATAATCATACTTACCCCCAATCCTAAAGGCCTCGGTACACGTTAACACTATTCGCGGGTCAGTTCGATTTCCCCCATGGCAACACAGTGAGTTGTAAGTCATATTAAAGGTATGTATGAGTACACGTTAACGTTATTCATGACATATTTCTATTCCCCCATGATAGCCAATTCTTAAAGGTTTGTGAACACGTTAACACTATTCACGAGATATTTATATTTCCCCATGGCAATACAGTGATAGCCCACGCTTAAAGATCCACCAGATCACGTGTCAAAATCACGGGTCTCATGTGTTTTCCCTCATAACTGGAAATAAATCTTGTTTTGACCAAGTCTGACTCCCATATAAATGGCTCCAAATTAAAACCGATACATCAGTTTAAAGAGCAGCCTCAATTCCAAGTTGGGGAAATTTGGATGTGGGTCACAGCTACCCAGAAAAAAACAAGGGACTTAATCGTGGTGCGTCACTGGATCTTTAATATGACTTCAACTCAGTGATCGTGGTGCGTCACTGGATCTTTAATATGACTTCAACTCAGTGTGTTGCCATGTGGAAAAAGCAATATACCGTAAATAATGTTAACGTGTACAGAGACCTTAATATGACATACAGCTCACTGTGCTGCCATGGGGAAATATAAATATCTCCTGAATAATGTTACCGTGTACACATACCTTTGTGAGTGGCCTAACACTGTGTTGCCATGGGGAAATAGAAATACCTCATGAATAATGTTATCGTGTACCGAGACCTTAACCTCTCTCCGGTTTTCCCTAACAGTTCCCCCGACCCCTCGAAACAAAAAATAAGACCAGATTCTGTAGACAAAATTTGACAGTTCTTGGCATATGAAATAAGGATACAAGTCTGCTGAGCTTGTGTTTAACATGTAGAATATTCATCTTGTATATGGTGAAATATTAAGGGGAACAAATGAAGTTTGCAGCTACGGTACTTTGTAAGCGAAGAGTTTATAAAACATGGAACAGGAGATCTTTGAAGGCACACATGTAAACCTCAATGAAAATAATAAACTTGCAGGCATCTTGAATGGCTATGTTTTTGCTTTGCTAGGGAAACATTTACAACAAAAAAGGACCAAACCGCCTAAAATAATGTTCAAACACTGCAATTAAAGATAGTATAGTCATTCTATTTTAACCCTCTTTGCTGCAATGCAGTTGCGGAGGATATTCTGGCATGTGTATGCCACTCACTCATACACACACGTCGTCCCTCTCTCTCTCTCTCTCTCTCTCTCTCTCTCTCTCTCTCTCTCTCTCTCTCTCTCTCTCTCTGTCTCTTACTCACTCACTCACTCTCTCCCTTTTACACATACAGACACACGCGCGCGCAATACACCCGCACGTAATTAACAAAATGGCTTTGAATGCATATGTATGAGCCTGAAACATGTATAATAACATGTGTATAAAAAGACACATCCAAGCCATGCAGATAATAACTCTCTTTTTCCCTATCTCATTTTCTCTCTTTCACACACACACACACACACACACACACACACACACACACACACACACACACACACACACACACATATCAAAATGAAATGTCACGGAAAGTCATTGGGAATTTTCTTTTAAAGACGAACAGTATTCCCCACCCTCAGCCCTGTGACCCCCCCTTTATTGAGAGGAAAAGAGAGATACAGAGACAGGGAAAGAGACGATGGTGGTTCGAGACAAAATGGTGGTGGATTCGAATGTGGGAGGTCTCCTGGTAACAATATGGCAAGACAATCAAACCGAAATGCTATTAATAACAACAAAATACAAGAAGAACAACATATCTACTAATATATAAATATATAATGCAAAAAAGCATCTTCACACACAGGCGGGTTTGTAAGAGACGTAAAAACTTTACTCCCTCCCTCTCCCCCCCCCCCCCCCCCCCCCCCCCTATTTGTAAGGACAAACAGCGTAACGATGGTCATCCTCCAGAAGATACTATCATTCTTTGCAGTTAAGGCTCGCCCCACGAGCGGAATTCTTTATCCTATTTTGCTCAGTTAAACTAGGTGTCAATCGGTGTGCCTGCATGCTCGCGGTCTTTTGTGTATGTGTGTGTGTGTGTGTGTGTGTGTGTGTGTTTGTGTGTGCGTGTGCGTGTGTGCGCGCGTATGTGTGTGTATGTACGTGCGTGCGTGTAAGGGATGGGTGGGTGGGGTGTTGGTTTAAATGTGTATGAGGCACACGTATATGTGTGTGTGTGTGTTGGTGTACGTGTAGGTGGTGTGACTGAGAGTAAGAGAGAATCTGAGGGAGAGATATATGATTAATATGTAATCTGATTTTGTTACCATGCCTTTCTCTTATATTGGTTGTCCATCATGTACATGCTTTCGTTGTTGGTGGATTGTGTCTTGTGCAAAACCAAAACGATTTCCTTTGTATCCTGATGAATTGGTTGATTAAAGAATCTGGAATCTGGAAAATAAAACCAGGAGGTACTATAAGTCTTCTTAAGTTCTATTGTGGTAATGCCCTCTGAATTTTACTTCATAGTATAGTGCTTTTTGGCATATAACCTACACACAAATATGGCAGCAAAACTATCATGGTAGGGGTGTGTGTGTGTGGGGGGGGTGTTGAATGGTTGGGAGTGGAGAGACGAAATAATTGAAATGGAGAAGGTATATAACTATGACATTAAAACATGTACATGCTATCGTACACAAAAATCACAGGTGACATGCTAATATCTCTCTCTCTCTCTCTCTCTCTCTCTCTCTCTCTCTCTCTCTCTCTCTCTCTCTCTCTCTCTCTCTGTGTGTGTGTGTGTGAAAATCAGGCCCACTATGCGCAGTCTTGAAAACAATGCTTAAAATAAGCTTCAATCACAAGCAGTTTCTTTCTGTTAAATGGAGTATTGAGACAATGATTTTGTTTTAAAGCTGTCGTTATTAATATCTACAGAGGATGGGTGGCAATGGCTTGGAGAGCAGGGGGCATTGCATGGTTAAATAATAATAATAATAATAATAATAATCATAATAATAGAGTAAAATAACAACAACAATGATTCTTTGGTGCATCAGAGGCGAAGAAGACACTACACAGTTCCTGCGCCATTATATATATTTTTTTTTTAAACCCACATAACTGACAAATACAAACAAAACAAACCAATAAAACAACTCTAATTCATGGCCTTAAGTCTCATCAAAAGTACACATATTTCTAACCAACGAATCAAAACAATAATGCTCATAGTAATAAACCGCTCATCAACAATACTACTATGTTTAATATTTTCACAATCATAGCAACAAAAAGCATCATATGTCATCATCAGAGTCACGACGTTATAACAACTTTTTTGTATGTCTAATTACTTGTCTATTACTACCCAGATAATTGATGGAGCTTGTGAGTTGCGAACCCAAATAGGTGGGTCTATTATTCGGACAAACAAAACGTAAAACAGCACACACCACTGACACATGTGAATATCGTTGTTTACAACTCAAAACGAAACCAAATGAAAGCCAAACAAAAGTGTGTCCACAATTACATCAACTAATCTCACTCCTGTGGCGTCGACATTTTCTGTGAGAAAGGAGGGAGGGGGAAGGGGAGGGGTGGGTGGGGATGACACGTATGCGCAAGTGGTGGTGATGGTTTGGGTAGAAGTACTTAGTTCAGCAACCAATGCTGTGCACCTTGACTTATTAAATAACAAAATAAAAAAAATAAAGCAAACTTTGGATTCGGCAAAGAAAAACAATCCAAAAGCTGCGTCAAGTTTTGCGTCCTTTTTTGTTTGTTTGCACAGTCCTTGCACATGTTATTCCTTTCTATATATATATATTTTGTTTAACCTCTTGGTGGTTTCTTTTTCCTCCTTCATCTTCTTCCTCCAGTGCTTCGAATCTTTCGCTCATTTTCATAGTCTCAAAAAAAAGAAAAAAGAAAAAGAGTATGCTTTTATTATCGAACAGTGATTTGTTGTCACACGAACAACACAATTCGTTTCGGCAGTCAGGTTGCACAGACATTCTTGTCCTTCAAGAAGTCCATAGAAAAAAACAACAACCCAAAAACCCCACCCAACACCGCACCACGTGTAAAACCGTAAAAACAAAA
>CM065684.1:30486388-30493888 GCA_017654935.2 Phymorhynchus buccinoides
GAGAGAGAGAGAGAGAGAGAGAGAGAGAGAGAGAGATGCTATTAAAATGCGTTTTAAAACGTGAGAGATGGGAGGGGAAAGAGGGTAGTGGCAGCAACGTTTTACGACCTCAAGGTACGAAATGGAGAAAGGTGGGTAGGGGCATACAGGGTGAGGTAGGGAGAGAATGAGGAGGAGAAAAGGTAGAAGTTTAGGAGGGGGGGGGGGGGGGCATGGGGTGAGTATGGGTGGAGTAGTGTGGGGGGTGGGGGCTACATTTTTTACATATTGTCAAGGCAGGAAGAGTCGTCTAAGGTTACTAATTATATACTGCCGAGTAGTGAGGGTGATTGAGAGGGGGGGGGGGGGGTGCTAGTCCACCCTATAACTTCCGACAAGTATACCCTTTTTCTAAAAGTCTTTCCTCTCGCTGCTGTA
Source organism: Phymorhynchus buccinoides (assembly GCA_017654935.2). Classification (NCBI taxonomy): domain Eukaryota; kingdom Metazoa; phylum Mollusca; class Gastropoda; order Neogastropoda; family Raphitomidae; genus Phymorhynchus; species Phymorhynchus buccinoides. Next base: position 30,486,806 of record CM065684.1, read on the forward strand.
TTTACTAGAGTTGAGAAACCGGTTCAAAAATCCGAACCGGTTTTAAGCCGGTTTTCCTTCTTCGAACCGGTTTTGTCGAACCGGTTTTTTAAACCAGTACTCGCATCACTAGTTTCACCTATGCAAACACATATTTATTTGTCAGAATATTCACACACACACGCACGAACGCGCGCACATGCACACACACACACACACACACACACACACACACACACACACACAATAAAGAAACTTAATACTTATACACACACACACTCAACTTAACACTCAGTCAAAGTCAAAGCCATACACCACCACAAACTAAAACAGCTACTCTTGGTTTACAAACACCCAATCTGCGCTGAGAATCAGTGTTGTTCTTTGAAAAGAATGCGTTATTCTAAGAAAAAAATACTTTCAGTTTGCAGTTAAAAAACCGGTTCACAGCAACTCGAACCGGTTTTTGGAACCGCGAAAGTGTAGCACCGGTTTTTCGGTTCAAACCGGTTTTCCCCCCCACCTCTAGTATTTACTAGGCTTGCACTGCACTACTAGTAGTGGGCTAATGAAATGTACACACCGCTAGACTACTTACATTGTACCCCCGTAAAAATGTTTGTGTTTAGGTGAACTTTTTTGGTTTTGTATTCTTGAAACAGGTCTCTGAAACGTCTTTATCCCATCCCATGTTTGCCCCCCCCCCCCCCCCCCCCCCCCCACCTCCCTGTTGTCTACTATTCATGCTCTCCCCCCCCTCCTCATCTCCTCCGCTGTCTCCTCTCTCTCCTCGTCTCTCTCGGGTCTCTCCTCTTCTCGCTCTTCTTCTCGTCTGTCTCTCTGCCTCACTCTCTCTGGGCTCTCTCTCGAAAAAAAAAGTGTCTCTCTCTCTCTCTCATCCTCTCCTCATCTCTCTCTCTCTCTCTCTCTCTCTCTCTCTCTCTCTCTCTCTCTCCCTCTCTCTCTCTCTCCTCTCTCTCTCTCTCTCTCTCTCTCTCTCTCCTCTCTCCTCTCTTCTCTCTCTCTCTCTCCTCTCTCTCTCTCTCTCTCTCTCCTCTCTCTCTCTCTCTCATTATTGATGGTTGCTTGATTGATCTACTTGTTTGTTTATTCGTATTTTCGTTCATTGTTTACATTTAGAGGACCTGATGAAAAGAAGTATTTTTACTTATTCAGTTATCCTGAATAAACACAGTTTCGAGTTCTTCAAACTCATCTATCTCCTCTCTAGTCTCTTCGGAATCTCTCTCTCTCTCTCTCTCTCTCTCTCTCTCTCTCTCTCTCTCTCTCTCTCTCTCTCTCTCTCTCCTCTCTCCTCCTCACACACACACACACACACACACACACATGCATACGCAGGCCTACAAATCACTTTTTGTCTTCTAAAAGAGACAGGTCGACTAGAAGGCAGAACGACAAAGAGATACAGAGGCAATCGATAAAGAACAAAAACAACACACAAAAAACACGTGTGTCACCAAGTGGCAGACATATATCCTCCACCCCCCCCCCCCCCCCCCCCCCCCCCCCCAACTAAGTCAAATAAAGTTCTTCACTAGATATCAACTATTATAGGGGAAGACGGGGTAAAAAGCGCATGGGCGGGTAAGAAGCCCACCCCAATTATCTCATGAAATAAAGAAAATTTCAGTCAAATTTGCCCATGAGACGAATGCTAGACATTAACGCTCGTCTCATGGGCAAAATGAGACTGAAATTTGCTTCATTTCATGAGATAATTGGGGTGGGCTTCTTACCCGCCCATGCGCTTTTTACCCCGTCTTCCCCTACATTGTAGTCTTCCCGTCTGATATGCTGTTTGGGGGTTACCATCCACCCCCAAATATTGCCCTGGGCCTGTATTCACGTTGAGATGCTAACTTAGAAGCTCTTCCAATGTCCTATAGGATTTAATAGGACTCTTGGAAGAGCTTCTAAGTTAGCATGATGCTAAGTCTCATGTTATCTCAACGTGAATACAGGCCAGCTGGCTAGCGTGTTTTATGTTTAAATTTGATGTTTTTATGTGTGTGTATGTGAGAGAGAATACTAGATTGGGTAAGGTTGGTTTGTGAGGCACTATATACCGCTATGTTTCTCTCTGCTGGTTATGTGTGTAATGTTTCATTAGGAAGTAGTTACATGTATTATGTCACAATTTCATGTACCCCCTGGGTTTTTTTTGGGAAATAAACTTACTTTGACTACTTTGTCAGAAGCAGAGTTAAAATCCTGTAGTGAAAAAGACTCCTGTGGGCGTGTAATCAGGAGTGCGTCTTAGACAGTCAACACGGGTAGCAGTAGGAAAATGGGGCAACAGAGCCAATCGTTTTTTGAGAGTGTAGTCTAATTTGCATACTTCTTACTACCCGTGCTGACTGTCTAAGACGCACTCATGATTACACGCATGGATAGAGACATTATAGTCCCTGTACAGACAACGACCCATGTTAAAGACTTGATCAGGGTCAAACTCCCTTTAGTGACGTCTCCTGATAAGACGCGCAGAGAGAGAGAGAGAGAGAGAGAGAGAGAGAGGGAGGAGAGAGAGAGAGAGAGAGAGAGAGAGAGAGAGAGAGAGAGAGAGAGAGAGAGAGAGAGAGAGAGAGAGAGAGAGAGAGAGAGAGAGGGAGAGAGAGAGAGAGAGAGAGAGAGAGAGAGAGAGAGGGAGGGTAGATCATGTGTGTGCGTTGGCGGAGGGTAGATCGTGTGTGTGTGTGTGCGCGCGCGCACGTGTGTGTGTGTGTGTGTGTGTGTGTGTGTGTGTGTGTGTGTGTGTGTGTGTGTGTGTGTGTGTGTGTGTGTGTGTGTGTGTGTGTGTGTGTGTGTGTGTGTGTGCGCGCGCGCGTGCGCGCGCGCGCACGTGTGTGTATGTGTGTGCGCGCGCGTCTGTGTGTATGTGTGGAGAGAGTAAAGTAAAATGTGGAACGACTAGTGGATTTGAATGTAAGGGCTCACTAAAAGAAGTAGGAAAGACAGAAAGACAGGATAAAAAAAGGAAAGAAATAGGGAAAAGGGGAGGATAACTGTTGTTATTTTTGTTCTGGTTTTTTTGTCCCCTTTCCATTGAATTGTTGTTACAGCTGGAGAACCCGAACATGTTAAAAAAGCAAGTACGCTGAGAAACAGGTCATGGAATGACAGAAAGGAAGGGGGAGGGGGGGGGGGTGAGAGAGAAAGACCGAGCGAGAGAGAGAGAGAGAGAGAGAGAGAGAGAGAGAGAGAGAGAGAGAGAGAGAGAGAGAGAGGAGACAGAGTGGGAGGGAGAGGGAGATTGAGAGAGGGAGAGAGAGAGAGAGAGTGAGAGAGGGAGAGAGAGGGAGAGAGAGAGAGTGAGAGGGAGGGAGGGAGATTGAGAGAGGGGAGGGAGGGAGATTGAGAGAGAGAGAGAGAGAGAGACAGAGAGAGAGAGAGAGATGTTGATCACGGGTAGGAGTGGGCAGGAGCCAAAGGAGACAACACGAATTTGGGAGGAAGAAGAAACCCTGACAAGCCACACTGAGCTGTGGATATTTAGTTAGTTTGTTGAGAGGTCGGTGATAAGTTTGTATGTGTATACAAAAGTAGAAAATTGTACTTTGAGGTTACGACCCTCCATCTAAATAGTCTGCTTCTTCCCCGTCCCTTTTCCTCCACAAATGGCAGAATGCTGATTCGCTGAGAGGGTGGGGGTGGGGGTGGGGTGTTGGTGGTGTGGGGGGTGGGTGGGGGGGGGTAAGTTTGACTAAAGTACATATTAATAGCCAAGAAAGTTGCATAGTGTTTTGTGCTCTACATTTGCTCGATCGTCCTTTCGCATCTAATAAGTGACCTTTTTGTGTATGCAAGTTCAACAATGCCCATTAAACATTCACATACTGGTGTGTGTGTGTGTGTGTGTGTGTGTGTGTGTGTGTGTGTGTGTGTGTGTGTTGTGTGTGTGTGTGTGTGTGTGTGTGTGTGTGTGCGCGCGCTTGTATGTATGTGTGTGTGTGCGCGTGAGTGCGTGCGTGCGTGCATACGTACATGTGTGTGTGTGCGTGCGTGCATGTGTGTGTGTGCGTGCATGCGCCAGCGTGCGCGCGTATGTGTGTGTTTGTGTTTTCGCGTGTGAGTGAATGTGGCATGCACGCGCGCGTACTAGACCCGAGTGTAAAAGCTATAGGAGTCAATGAGTGGTTCGTGCTACAACTACAATCATGCTTATGGGTTTAGAACGATTGAACAATATAACACAACTTGACAGCAGCAAACAAGCTTGAGATATTCAATACTAAACAAAACCATGCAACAATGAAATAGGAGTACAATAAAATGATAAAAGACATCAGTTTTCTGTGCATCTGGTCTTGGGAAAATGCTTCACCGGCTGTCTGAAACGTTTAGCCCTCCGCACGTTTATTGTGCGGCTAGAGTCATAAGGGCACGCACAAACAACGCAATCCCTGCGGACCTTCGCCTGAAAACTGCTTTTTATGTAATAGGTTTGTTCGATCCAAGTCTCTCTACTCTTTAATTGAATTTAACTTCGGAGAAACAAGAACAAAAAAGAGAACAAGGAAGTGGATGAGAGAAAATGTAACACGTATGTTAAGTCCTCTCGCGCACTTTTTGTCCTTATGTGCACATTCGTCTAAAATGACTCCGTTTCTGCTTCTTTTTGGGTGTGTTTTTGGGGGGGTATTTATTGCAAGTATATATTTCATTACTCGCCATGTTACATTTCATTACCACACATAATTTGAAGCCATTCCACCCACTGGTTCATGAGATACAGCTCGGACATGAAGGAAGGACATTTCGGGTTTGTGAGTCTTCCTTGGCGGAGGTTTACACTGGCGGTTCAAAATTCAGGATCTGAATAGGTTGTGACATGCTGATCAAGAATATATATATAGTTACGGGAGACCCTAGGCTTATTGTAGGTCATGGTATCCGCGAGAGGACAAATTGTCGCGAGAGGACAAATTTTCGCGAAAGGACTTAACACACGTAGATAGATAGATAGATAGATAGATAGATACATAGATAGTTAAAAGAGACAAGCCCCTTCCACCATAAACGGTGATATTGGAGCTGTTCACTGTGTGTCAAAGCACAAAATATAACAGCTCTCCCACGTTAAACCACAAACACATTTCTAAAAAACGATAAAACTAAATCTTTAAAACAATATTCACTTCCTTTAAAAACTCGAATATCACAGACACTTGAACATCTCTAAAAAGCTTACCGAGTGACATCTTTGTAAAATATTTTTCTCTTATTTCACTGAGGTCGTCGCACTCGGTAAGCACATGTTTTAAAGTGTAAAAACAGTCGCAAGCGAAACAATGGGGTCTTTCCTTTCCTTTTAAAAGATAAGAATGGGTCATATAACTATGACCAATATGTATGTCATTTAAGACTCATTATCTGATACTGGTAACTGAAAAGGGGTTGGCGCCAACAATTGAAACCATCATCAACGAAGGTAAAATTGTGTATGTGTTTTTTGTTTTTTTTACCTTTCTGGTCATGATGTTATCACTTGCAAAGCAAGAGATGGACTTTTCAAAAATTGCATGGGTTTAGCACTGCATTAGACGCTTGTGTCACTCACATCACATGCCTCTTATGCATATCATAATTTTGCTTTGTTTTCGTGCTTCTGATTAGAATCATGTTATAAAACACAATATGAGCGGATTCTACATGCCCCAAACTTAACGTTCAGAGCATCATTGATTTACAGTTTGTGTTACAGTTTGTTATGTGAAAATAAAGCAAACAATAGCGTCACTCACATCACAGCATTACACCATGCACAAAATTCAACAGTGCTAGGAATGTAATCATCACAAATGTTTTTAACATGTATATAACATAATTGTTTTACGTGGAGTTTATCTCCGTGTTCAATTTTTTCAAAAATGTTTTTTCTTCAAAGCCTGGGATTTAGTTTGGAAACCGTCATCAAGGCATTACACCGCCTACAAGGCAAGCAGCGCATTGTTTTTGTTACAGTTGAAAACACACACGTTTGATGACTCTGACTTATTTTCGTTATATCATATTATGTTTTCATGAACTATTTGTGTTGATTTTTTTTTTTAAACCCAGAGCAAGCATTGCTTCAAATTCAGAAACACCAACTCCTTTTTTATGAGTACTAAAGCCAGTCCCGTTTTTTGACGCTATTTTATGGCTATTGTTAGCATTTTGTTTTCCGATTTTCAACATGTTAATCTATTATCACCATACTATCCATGATTGTCAAGCTTCTTTGGCTATTTATCTTTCATTTTCACAAAATTACAGTGTGTCCTTGCAATCGGGATATTAATGATTGGTCTTGAAAGATGATAACCTTCCGTTGTCACCAATATTATAGACGCAGTCCAAGAGAAGATCATGAGAAGACAACGGAGAAAATGAAGAAGGGGAGGAGGAGAATGAAGAGAGCAAAGAGAGAGAATGTGGAGAAGGAAGAAAAGGAGGAAACCAACACACAGTGTTAGAACATGACATGAAACAGAAATTAAACACAAAGATCAAATAGGAGAGAACCCACATTCTGCTAGTTACAATCGAGCTAAAACCATAGGGTCATTTTATGACCAAAGTCGCATTATAAATTGCAAATTATTCTAATACTCGTTACAAATAACTTTCGTGTGATTTTTTTAATTTTAAATACGACTATGTTAAAGAATTTGTTTTAACGATTATGAAAAAGTAGAAAGGATAAAACAATAAAGTGCTTTAAAGAATGTCTTTTTTTTTTCCGAATGTAAAACAAATGCAAGAATTAACAAAAAAGTGTTTTCTTTATTTTTATTAAATAGATATACAAAAAAAACCACCACAACTATCGATTCCTTATGGAAATAAGAAGACTTCAAGTTAGTCTATGATTTCAATAATTAACAAGAGAAACGACAAAAACTGGTTTGTTCCTTTTTAACTGACATATACAGTATATATAATACAATTTTTGTGTTATACTTTTAACAAGTAAACAAGGATCCTACAACCGAACTCCAAAATGTAAATGTACGTACACTGTATAATATGTTCATTTGACCAGGATCTCTTAACTTCTCTCCCCCCAAAAAAAAAAGCTTTATTTTCTTCATCCATTTC
>CM065684.1:30508888-30521388 GCA_017654935.2 Phymorhynchus buccinoides
AGCGAGGTGGTTCGATGCCTCATCATCCTTACTTTTCTTCTTTAAAACAAACAAACAAACAAACAAAAAACGTGGGGATACTGGGGGGCCTTTTGCATAAATAGTTCCCCCACCTTCCGGAAGTTTTGTGCTTGTAACTTCCTCTAATCTGTCAACTCTCTTTGACTCTGCCCTTTCCCCTCTACTGTCTTCCTGCCCAACCGGTCCATTCTCCTGCCTTTTTTCACAACACACTTTCAAAAATGATTTCATCCAACCGAAGTCGGACTTGCTGGGCCTTACTATTTCTTAGTTTTAGGCGTGTGACGGCAGCATGGCGCATCTGCGCTAATATTTGACAGGAAACTGCCTGAGCGATCGAAGAAGAAGAAGAAGAAGAAGAAACAAACACAAAACTCTATATGAAATCCCAAAGAAAAAAAAGGAAAAAAAAGACCCGCATATAAGTATGAGCACAAACGCACGTGCACCGTCCCCAAACCACAAAGAATGTCATAACTCTAACCCCACCCGTCATCCCAACCCTACGCTAGTTAGTTAGTTAAGAAATGAGCTGTCTGATTGGCTGTAGGCCTACTGTGGCAATCGCAAACTCTGATCGAATCTTCACTGACTCTTAAAATAATGAGAAGACAATGAGGATGATGGGCCATTCAGACTACATCGCCTACAGGTAGCCTAATTGTCACTTGGCGTCGGAAGACTGACACACAAAAAGGAACTCTCTGTGTAATTAGGGCGCCAGCACTGCATGCACGAGGCCGCCTCGGGCTACGTTTTGCACGTGCATCATCCCAAGACGAGGCTGCCTGTTTCTGCCATCTTTGTTTTGTTTAACTCTTAAAGAGGAAACTGTATGGGGAAAAAAAAAAGAAACGGCGTCGAGTTTTAAACGCAGCTCTACGTTAAAATGTGTGGGAGAAACAATGTTTTCGAAAGTGGGGAAACGTTAGACGCACGTAAATCAATCATAATTCTCTGGGAGGGAAGAGTGTGCGTGTGTGGGGTGGAGTGGGGGGTGGGGGGGGCGATGAGGAAATAATCGAGGTTACTATTTAACAACACCCCCCCCCCCCCCCAAAAAAAAAAAAAAAAAAAAAAAAAGAAGAAAAAAAGCCAACAACAACAACGAACAAACAAACAATTCTTGTAACATTAAACACACAACTGGGCAAATACTTTATTTTAAGGGTCTGCTACACGCCAACTAGTATCGTTCGACTGTACGATACGATTCGATCAGGTGGTCTCGAAACGCCAATCAAATGTGTTCTTCTTTGTGATCGAATCGTATCGAAGTCGTACGATATTATTAGCTGACGTGAAGCTGGTCCTTTAGTTGCGGTACTTCCATTTTCTTCAGACTATTGGCTGCAGCAAGCAAGACACATGTATAACACACTATGCACTATGAGAAATGTGACCCGTCGCCACAAAATGAGTCGTGTTGTTCCTGGCTCACTTACCCCCTAGGGGCAATTTTAGATGGAAGGGGGTCGAATCTTCAATTTCCAGATTTTGACTTATCAAACAATAGGTCTTTTTCCACCACACAGAAGTATTCAAGTGTAAAAAACGACCCTTTCTGTCTTAAAAAACGTGTTTTTATTAGAAACATCCGACTGTTTTGTACATATTTTGAAACTTTCCGGTTGTATTTCCTCATTTCGCCGATTCCGTGAGTATACGACGTCAAATTTTCATAACTTTGCAACACATTATTCGATTGGTTTGTTGGAAAGCTCTTTCAATGCAAAATAATGATTTGCTAAAAACTATAAAAAAACAGTGACCTCTGGGACATCACGACTCATTTTTGTGGTGACAGATCACAGATGCAAATATAAGAGGGAAGGACAAAGAATTTGTGTTTGTTCCATTGTTTGTTTCATTGTTTGTTCCATTGCTTGTTTCTTTGTTTTTCTGTCTGTATGATGGGAACAGTTCTGGCTTAGGCTTTAAAGGTGTACCCTGACGGATGCGGTTTTTTTGCAAAAAAACAACACGTCGAGATCACCAGGAAAACACCCTTTACAGAGATCGCAACACTCACTTTGCTCTGGTTTCCCATAAATCAAACCGTCAAATCGGCGATTCCTCCTTGGCGGAGAAGCTGGAAGTCAAATTCTTTCAGTGAAAGAGAAGTTATGTGCCTTCTCTTTTCTAATGGCCGCCTGAGTTTAGACCAAATTGCTTGCACGAAATTTTCACAATACAAGCCTTTTTATTTTATTTTATTTTTATAATTTTATACAGTTTACCTAAAGGAGTTTCGCTCACAACAAAGAAATTAGCTCAATTTTTTTTTTTACTGCACTACAAAACAATTTGGCTACAAAATGACCTCTCTCCGGCATCTCCGCCAAGGAGGAATCGCCGCTTTGACGGCTTGATTTCTAGGAAACCACAGCAAAGTGAGTGTTCCGATCCTTGAAAAGGCTGTCTTTCTTGTGATCTCGACGTGTTTCTTACAAAAACTCATCCGTCATGGTGCCCCTTTAAATTAAACAACCGACCGAAAGGAGAACAGATAAGCAACACAACTAACACAGAAACAATCAGTAACTGAACAAAACGAACTTCTTTTTTTAAAGGAAGGAAGAAAAAATAAAAGTAATAACAAATATGAAACACCGATAATACATTAAAAACAAAGAGGTTATTTCTATAAGTATAAGTGAGATTAAAAAAAAAAAAATAGACAGACGCAGGAAAAGCACACAAAAAAAGAGAGAAAAAAATAAATATTATTCATTTTGTTCTTTCGTCAAAAACAGTAAGCCATAGATACGCAAAGGGTTGTCTGTTTTCCAACAATAATTATAGATAGATTAACTGTCACTTAAACTGATCTTTACGCCTTTTCTTGTTCATTTATCTGTTGCCCTTTTTGTTGTTGTGGTTTTTGTTTTTGTTTTTCGTTTCGTTTTCTTCTTGTCTTTGTCAGGTCGAGATAAAACTGATTCCAAAGCAAATGTACTACATTAAAAATAATGATCATAACTGACAATAAAAGAAAATACGTACTCGTTGTTTGTTTGTTTTTTCTCGGTGAATAATAATAATAATTGGGTTTTCTTTGTTTGCCATTTATAAAGCATGATTGCAATAACTCTCCGGTAAAAAAATTAAAAAAGAGAGAGAGAGAGAGAGAGAGAGAGAGAGAGAGAGAGAGAGAGAGAGAGAGAGAGAGAGAGAGAGAGAGAGAGAGAGAGAGAGAGAACACCTGTGCATTTCAACATCTTTTTTTTTTTTCTCCACCCCATTGTTACCTGACTGTAAAACAAATAAACAAAGTTAAACGAAAATCCCTTATAATATAAGATGATATAAGTTATGTGCACATTTGATTACTTCTGTGCAACCCAGCGACCTAGTTCTGTTACGCCAAATCAATGGCATGTTAGTTACTCTCTCTCTCTCTCTCTCTCTCTCTCTCTCTCTCTCTCTCCTCTCTCTCTCTCTCTCTCTCTCTCTCTCTCTCTCTCTCTCTCTCTCTCTCTCTCTCTCTCTCCTCTCAATTCTCTCTCTCTCTCTCGCTCTCTCTCCCTCTCTCTCCCTCTCTCCCTCTCTCTCTCTCTCTCTCTCTCTCTCTCTCTCTCTCTCTCTGACTGTCTCTCCAGAGCAAGAAAGAAGATGTCTTCCAAATCGTTTCCTTGGGTTGTAGATGATTTATTTTTTTTGAATGAAGCAAAAAGCACCGCTTTGGTGCAAACTTCCGCAGTGGAGGTAACAAGCCCTGACTAACTAACCGCGTGTCATCCACAAGGTCAACCCCTTATAATAATTGCGTTTCTTAAGCGTCAAGTACAACAACTATGACAACACAATAATCCAAAACTATCCCGGAAAGATTCAAAATTTAACAGGCGATCTATAATAACATAGTAGCTGTCCACAGAATTCCATCCGCATCTGATCACGGTTGTTGTTTTTGTTTTTTTGTTTTTAAATTCTTCAATTGGCGTTGTAATCCCAGCCACATAACGCAATTGATCAACCAATACACAAACAAATAAATACATAGGCCCCTACATACATAAATTCCACCTGTGATATGTTGGGTTTTATGTTTTTTTATGTTTCACTCTTACAAGCTGTATATCTTTTTAAGGACAATAAAATGTGACTTGTGACTTGTACTTCACTTGTGAAATAGACAAATACATACGTAAATAAATAAATAAATAAACAAACAAATAAATAAACAAACAAAAACAACTAAAGCCACAGAAAAGAAGGTCAATATCATTCTCACTACGTAGCTATTTTTGAGACAAAAGAGAAAAGACAATAAACAAAAACAACTTATCTTTTGACTAAGAAATTGGGCCGTAGCCTCGGTTTGTCGTCTTCTGGGGGTTAATTTCATCACTTCACATCCGGGCAACTGATCCTCTCGCGTCTCCGCGAGATGAGACGAGATTGGTGCGACAAGGCCAAGTTGAGCGGTGATTGCTGATTTACTAGCCTTGTTCTTTCTTTCTGTCTCTGTCTCGCTGCCTCTCTCTCTCTCTCTCTCTCTCTCTCTCTCTCTCTCTCTCTCTCTCTCTCTCTCTCTCTCTCTCTCTCAATCTAGAGTTATTTTGTTAGTTCTTATTTATTATAAAATGTTAAAAGAAATACTGGGAGAAACACTGACAAGTTACTTTGATAATATGATTCCTGTAACCGATCCGCTTCCCCTAACATGCATTAAGCATTTCAGTGTTCAGTGTTCTGTGTTCTCTCTCTCTCTCTCTCTCTCTCTCTCTCTCTCTCTCTCTCTCTCTCTCTCTCTCTCTCTCTCTCTCTCTCTTTAATGAAGCCACCCCAAAACAAAAGGTTGGAAGTTTTGCACACGTTAAAAAGAATAACTCTCTGTCTCTGTTGCTCCCCTCCTCTCACTCCACCCCACCCCCACCCCTCCCTTATTCCAAACACCCACCTCCTCACTCTCTCGGTTTGATGAATTTCTAAACACCCGCCTCCCCACACCCACCCACCCACCCACCCACCCCTTCCAAAGTGAACGAAACAACAGAAAGAAATTGAAGTCTGGCACAGATTATTAAAAAGATTATAATAAAACTCTCTCTCTCTCTCTCTCTCTCTCTCTCTCTCTCTCTCTCTCTCTCTCTCTCTCTCGCGCGCGCGCGCGCGCGCGCGCGCTCTCATAATTCCTTGTTCATTGCTCTCTAAAGTCTTTGCTTCTTGGGCTAAGCACATTAACCCTTTCGCCGCCAAAGTCGCATTTTAGCACTACAGTGATTCAAGACCTATGTCATTAAAAGGCATCAAATTGGGGTCTGTTATCCAAAGACCCTATTGCCTTAGTTTTGGGAAGTAAGGATAGACCTTATTGTATTATATGTCACAGAAGAATCACCAATACTGCAGAATGGATTTTGTTCTCTACCCAGGTACATTTAATGAGAATTGTTTGGCTGAAATGTGGCTGGCGGTGAAAGGGTTACATTTAGAGGCTATAATAATAATAATTGCTGAACACTCTCTACATCCCTTCAATTTGGGGACATTTGTATGGGAGTCAAACCTGGTCAAAACAAGATTTCATACCGGCTATAAGAGGAAAAACACGTGAAACCCGTGATTTTGAAACGTGACCTGGTGGGTCTTTAAGATAAAACAACGAACCCCTTCAATCTTTAGTTTGTTTATTTATTTGCTTGTTTTGTTTTGATAACAAAGAAACAAAATTGCATGTCCTTTTTATTAAAAAATGTGAAATGAGCATAAAATAAGGCCGCTTAACAAAATTAATGTTCAACATGAAATGAAATACAAAGTCCTTTCAAATTTCGTGTTTAAGTAACGTTGAACCTTGATTTTTTTTTAATAAAAAAGACATGATTTCTCTATCTTTGTTTATTTTTTATTTTGTTATCACATTAAATGTGATTGTTAAAAATCAAATAAAACGGTTTTGTACTCCAGCAACCAAACAAATAAGCCAACCTTGACCTAGTAACTTAGCAAGTCTGTTTTCACAAACGAGGCAACGGCACTGCAGACCTTATATGTTTCTTAGGTTCACAAAACATACATTGAATACCAAAAAAGTTTTATCAAAGCAAATTATATATATACATAAGAGGAAAGTTTAATGGTGTGTTTGTTTTTTCTTCTTCAACTTTTGATCGTTTATATATATATAAACGTACAAGAATTGAAGAAGAAAAAACAACCACACCATTAAACTTTCCTCTTATATATATAGTTTGCTTGAATAAAACTTTTTTTGTGTCCAATATTTAAGTTTGTGAACCTAAGAAAGAAACTGAATAACTTTAATTTTAACTTTACAATTTATTCTGTGTTCTGAAAAGAATAAAAGAAAATAATGTGCTGATTTACTATTTCTCCCAATGGGGGAGATAGACAATGCCTATGCAAAGACTATATATATATATATAGACGACAATCATCATAAAAACGATATCAATATTAAACCGACAAAAGTTCAGAACGAAGACTTTTAATCATGGTTGAAATTGTATATTAAACATTGCGAGGAGATAAAATATAAACAAAAAACAGTACGCACAAAAGACGACGAAACAACATTTTGTTCATCTATCTAAAGTGGGTTTTTTTAATTTTTAATCTGTGTTGTTCGGTTTTGAAAGAAACCAATAATAACCTGCCAAATTCCCATCACGTTCAGACAATTTAATCATAGCAGCAATCAGGATGGATGAAATATCTATTCTTGGCAAATTGCTGATGACGGAGGAAATCAAAAGAAACGAAAAAAATGTATTAAAAAAAAATTGCTATTTTCATTTTTAATCAGACATTGTTTTCTTTAATCCATACGTTTGAGCATGATCAGGGTGCTGATGATGAGGGGAGGCCAGAACATAAATGATTGAGAAAGGAAAATATTGGTATGGAGGAGGTGGGGGTAAGGGCTTAAAAAACGACACAATACAAACCCAAAACGCAATCAGTTTTGTTTTAAGTAATTGCGTGCTTGAATATTAATTAAAAAAATTGATTATTTGAACTTTAAAAAAAAAATGAAAATGGAAAATCATGGCAAATATATCATAAATTAATTAGTTAAATGTCATTATACAAAGAAACTCTCCATTTATGTGAAAAGACAAAAAGACGAACTAGAGCGTTAAGACGCTAAATCGCCAACCGTGCGCCTCATATCGTGCCGACTTACTCTTTTACTTGTATTTTCAAAAAGTTTAATACCGAAGCCCCCGGATAGGGAGCGTATCAGATATTAAGCTGATAACAGATGCGATGAATTAGACGACGAAAAACGAAAATGGAGTTTTACGTCCTCTTGGTCTGAATCGGACACATATGGGACATAATTTGTAAATAAAAATATCGTGGGAACAATACTGGAGGCAATGCCCGGAGGCAGTACGAAACCAGTAAAGTCCCGATTTTTTTTAATATTAATACAGATAGCTGTAGCGGTGACCACGCCTCGGTTAAACCTCATCGGCTATGGCACCGCCACAAGTATTAGTTCTTATTACATCATGAATTAGAATGAATGAATGAAAGGTGGTGTTTTACGTCCTCTCGACCGGGAAGGCACATATGGGATCACGGTTGGTAATAAAGGGGGGGTGGTGGGGGGGGGGGGGGGGGGGGTAGAAAGAGTGAAAGAACACAGAGAGAGAAACAAATAGAGTGCAATGGTAGGAAATGTCGTGTACAGCAATCATCTTAACCACCACCACCACCACCACCATCACCATCAAACAAGACGCACAATCAACGCCATCAAACCAAGGACCGAATAGCAAAACGTGTCATTTATTTGCCAGTTAAACGGCTAATAAGCAAAATCCCCATCGCTTTATTTCCCATCCCAATGACGAAAATAATAAAAAGAAAAAGTGATGAGCATAACATTCAGGACGATCACAGGACCCGATAATAAGGGACACATCCCATAAACGCCAAAGCTCCTCTCTACTAGTAAATAACAAGATAAACACCACCATATGGCGATGCAACGCAAGCACACGGAGAAGGGGAGAGAGGGGTGGGGGTGGGGTGATACCGCACGGGTAAAATGGGGATGAAAAGAAAGGGGGGAGGGGGGGGGGGGGTGTGCAATCGACATTGAAAGGGAAGAGAGAGCGGGCAATAATTGGTGAGAATGATAAGAAACGTTTGCGGGAAAAAAACAACCCGATAGATGTGTCTAAATGTAAATAGGAATGCATTTTTTTTTTTGAGGGGGGGAGAGAGAGAGAGAGAGAGAGAGAGAGAGAGAGAGAGAGAGAGAGAGAGAGAGAGAGGGGGGGGGGGGAGAGAGAGAGAGAGAGGGATGGAGTGAGGAGAGAGAGAGAGAGAGAGAGAGAGAGAGAGAGAGAGAGAGAGAGAGAGAGAGGGATTAGAAGAAATACTATGTGGCATAAACACTATTTGGCATGACACCATTTTGTTAAAGACCCAGTGACGCACCACGATTAAGTCCCTTGGGTTTTTTTTTATGGGTTGCTGTAAATTTCCCCATTTTGAAATTGAGGCTGCTCTTTAAACTGATGTGTCGGTTTCAATTTGGGGCCATTTATATGGGAGTCAGACTTAGTCAAAACAAGATGTATTTCCAGTTATAAGAGGGAAAACACGTGAAACCCGTGATTTTGACACGTGATCTGGTGGATCTTTAAAGCTTCTGAAGGTCACATGTGTCTCACAGCCTTCACCCTTCCGAGGATAAGGTGAAGGGCATAGCCTGTGTGTGTGTGTGTGTGCGCGCGCGCGCGCGCGCGTGTGTGTGTGTGTGTGTGTGTGTGTGTGTGTGTGTGTGTGTGTGTGTGTGTGTGTGTGTGTGTGTGTGTGTGTGTGTGAGAGAGAGAGAGAGAGAGAGAGAGAGAGAGAGAGAGAGAGAGAGAGAGAAATGGGAGGAGAGAGAGAGTAATATATATATATATATATATATGTTTGTATGCGCTAGAAGGGTGGTGATAGTAATCAGATAAGTGATGAGCGCATGATTTATTTATTTACTGATATATGTATTTACTCATTTATTTATTTATTTATTCATCTATTCATTCATTTAATTATCTAGTTATCCATTGATATTCAAGAGGTGTTAAATATTTTCTTTCTCGCCATTCACCTTTGCTGTTCTAGATTCATCAACATTATTATACTCTCTCTCTCTCTCTCTCTCTCTCTCTCTCTCTCTCTCTCTCTCTCTCTCTCTCTGCAGGGAACAATCTCTTTAAAAGGGTCGGCGGGCGGAAACACAATCGATCCATTTTTCTCCATCCATCACCCCACCCACCCCCTTCCCTTCCCTCCCCCACTTCCATGACCCCCCAGCCCTCCACCCCTACCCAGCTCTTACTCTGTCATCCGCTGTCATCTTCTCTCCACACTTTCAGCTTCACTCCCACCCTCACACCCCCACCCCACCCCACACACACTCCCATCCCTCGCCCCCACCTAACTCTTCCTCTGTCGTCTAAAGCTTTGCTCGCCTTTTCCTTGTCTTTCTAGACCCAATTCACCCACCACCTTCACCACCTTCACCATCTTCATCACCATCATCATCATCATCATCATTATCATCACCACCATGATCAGCGATGTCATCATCATCATCATCATCATCATCATCACCATCACCATGATCAGCGACGTCATCGTCATCATCATCATCATCATCATCATCATCACCATCACCATCATCATCATCATTATCATCATCATCACCATGATTAGCGACGTCATCATCATCATCGTCATCATCATCATCGTCGTCGTCGTCGTCGTCGTCACACACAGAGTGAATAAGAAATAGAGAGGTAGACGGGGGCATAGAAAGAGAGAAAGAATGGATGAAGACAGTGAAGAAGATGGAAGGAGTAGAAGAGAGCGAGAAACAGAAACAGGGAGAAATGTAATGATCTACGAAAATCATATCCCTTGAAGAAATGCTGACACACATAGGAATAGGCAGACAGATCAAGAGACGCACACTCGAATGCGCAGACAAGCAAAGTACTAAATACAACAACGTGATATTAAAGCTTGAGATTTAATATATATATAAAGATTTTGATGCAGCATCTAGTCAGGCGCATACCGGCAGCATGACGCATGTAAACTGTCTCAGTGTCTGAGCGATCGATGATGAAGAAGAAGAATTGACGCAGCATCTAACATCTCTCTCTCTCTCTCTCTCTCTCTCTCTCTCTCTCTCTCTCTCTCTCTCTCTCTCTCTCTCTCTCTCTCCTCTCTCTCCTCCTCTCTCTCTCTCTCTCTCTCTCTCTACTTTGCTTGTCCCAACCCCACCAAACCCAAACTCCCCTACCCCTCATGTCCCTTAGAATTGTGGCCCATGGCCGATGTTCATTAAAACACTTTCGTTCGTTCGTTCGCTCTCTCTCTCTATCACAGACATACACAAATAAAATAATGCTCACACCAACACAAGATCATACACGGTAACACCACTAGAGCGTTAAGACGTTAGATCACCAGCCGAGCGGCAGCATTTCATTTTCGGCTTGACCATCGACCAATGACTTTCATTTTCGAATTTGGCCTAGATATTATAACTACCTATCCGCATGTGCATTGTGCGGATCCCATGTCCCTCCGTTCAAACGATATTGTGTTAGCATAGTCAGCCAGTCAGCCAGCAACATACAGACAGTCAAAACAGCACTGAAAACGTTATCAGCTTCGCTTTGCGGCTGACAATCACTCCATCTCCCCCACACACACACATCACTCACCCGGCACAGGTATGAATTATTCATGCGATTAAATAGCACACTGTCCTACACCGGAAACACCAATGCGAAGCTACAAACAGTCCCGAAACACACGCATACACGCACGCACGCACGCACACGCACACGCACACACACACACACACGCGCGCGCGCGCGCGCGCGTGCGCACACACACGCACACACACATGCGCGCGTGTAGCATGTAAACCTACATGAGGTTGGTTCTAAGGTTGATACAATACAGTTTGATAGTATGTGGCATCATTTATCAAGTTTTATAATCATGATGATGACGACGGTGGTGGTGGTAGTGATGGTGATAATGATGATGATGACGATGACGATGACGACGACGAGGACCGTCACCGTCTTTGCCATCACCCTCATTATCACCACCAACAATACATGTACTTTTTTTAATGAAGCCAAACGAAGGAAAAACTGCCTTTTAACATTTTTCTATCTAATGTCGTCCGTAATGACCGCATTTAATTTACATAATAGCTCAGTCGCAATGAGAATGTCTTGCAACTTTTCACTGCGCTTCAATTATATTTAAACAACAATCATACGTAAAATTAAAATTAAACGAATAACAAAAACAATAGTTCCCCGAACCTTCGGCTCGGGGACTAATTATAATGAAAAAAATATTGTCAAAAGACATTGATTAACCTTCACATTTTGGAACAAGTGGTTTCTTTTTCAAATTGCCGCAGACATGATAACAGAGAGAGAGAGAGAGAGAGAGAGAGAGAGAGAGAGAGAGAGAGAGAGAGAGAGAGAGAGAGAGAGAGAGAGAGAGGGGGGGGGAGAAAGAGGGAGAGAAAGAAGAGAGAGAGAGAGAGAGAGAGAGAGAGAGAGAGAGAGAGAGAGAGAGAGAGAGAGAGAGAGAGAGAGAGAGAGAGAGGGATGAAGACTGAAACTGAGACAGAGACAGAAAGAGCAAGAGAACCGAGAGAGACAGACACACACAGACATAGGCAGAAGGAGAGTGGGAAGAGATAAAGTCAGGGTATGAGAGAGAAACAGACAGACAGACAGACAGACAGGCAGAAAGATAGACAGAAAGGGTACAACACAGAGACACACAGAGAGAGAGAGAGAGAGAGAGAGAGGGGGGGGGGGAGAGAGAGAGAGGGGGGGGGGGGAGAGATACAGATGTAGAGAGAGAGAGAGAGAGATTTAGAGATAAACAGAGAGAGAGAGAGAGAGAGAGAGAGAGAGAGAGAGAGAGAGAGAGAGAGACAGAGAGAAAGAGAGAGAGAGAAACAGAGAAACAAGGACAGAAAAGGAGACACATACACAGAGAGACAGAAATAACTAATTTGAATGTCATTAAAATGAACTAAAAAACCCAAATAGAACATTGATAATGCGTGGGTAATCAAAACCTTGTCAAAGACAAGGAAATCAGTCGCAATGAACCACCCCCTTTTTAAACATCGAGTTCTTGAGGGTGTATTATTTTTAAAAACTGCAACTTGACGTTTGACGTCATTCAAACGGGTTATTGTTGATTAAAATGAATAGGAGATTCAAACAAACAAACAAACAAACAAAAAAGAACCCGCAATTTGGAATGGATAAAATGTTGTTCTGTAGACAACAAAATAAACAACAAGTCGGTTCTAATTCCGTTTTGCGAAAATGAAATTTGAGGATTATTATTATTCCTTTAGGTTTGGCTTTGACTTTGGTAATCACAATCAGTTGGGCTGATTAGAAACGATTATTACAAACACGCATCAGCTCTCTCTCTCT
>CM065684.1:30526388-30528888 GCA_017654935.2 Phymorhynchus buccinoides
AGTTGTTTTATTTTCCCTCTCCCTCAGAATATTTATGTCTATTTAGTTTGCTTTGAGAAGAGAAATCATTCTTCATCACAGGGAAACAAGAAACGAAAAGAAAAACAAAACAAAATGCTTCTGTAGTAACTTGTTTTAAGTATATAAAAATAAAAAAAATAAAAAAAAAACATTGGCCTCAAACTATATAAATTATAAAAAAACACATTTGATTTTGAAATTGCCAAAGCGATAACTAAGATAATTTCAAAGCATGTGCACACAATCTCTCTCTCTCTCTCTCTCTCTCTCTCTCTCTCTCTCTCTCCTCTCTCTCACACACACACACACACACACACACACACACATACACACACACACACACACACACACACACACACACACACACACACACACACACACACACACACACACATACACACACACACGCGCACACACACACACACACACACAAACACACACACACACACAAAACAAAACAAAAACCACATACACACACACACACACGCGTTCACGCACATACACACATACACAAGGACTCTCTTTTATTAGTTTTAACTGGATATGAAAAAAAAGGACCTAATTGTTAAGTATAATTTATTTATTTATTATTAATATACCTTTTTGTTACGGAGACAGAAACTATCCTTCTAGATTTGAAAACAAATAAAACGGCTACGTCAAATGGCGATTGTTTCATTAAATTAAATGCCATTTTGAAGAGAATGGCCAATAACACTGTTTCCAAATAGCAAATAAGCTATATTTACAGACAAAACAATTACAATATCTTCACACAGAGAGGAGAGAGAGCGAGAGCGAGAAAGAGAGAGAGAGAGAGAGAGAGAGAGAGAGAGAGAGAGAGAGAGAGAGAGAGAGAGAGAGAGAGAGAGAGAGAGAGAGACAGAAACTGACACAAAGAGTGAGACAGGGACAGAGACAGAGAGATAGCCATTGCAGACTTACACTTAGTTAGAGTACATAATAATAATAATAATAATAATAATAATAATAATAAAAAAAAAATAATAATAATAATAATAATAACTAATATTTATAGAGCGCCTCTTCTCTCTTGAGCTCAGAGCGCTTCACAAACTATTTAAATGAATAAAGAGACATATCATAAATATATAAATAAACTACTAAAATATTGACTATCACAAACATGCACACAGCAACAACACGAGCATGCATGCACATACTCACATGTACACACCCACACACAAAAACATGCGCACGCATACCCTCACACACAGTGTGGGGAATATAATAGTATTAAGGCAGGAAACAGTACAGGGAAAACATCAGAAGTATTAATAATAATAATAATAATAATAATAATAATAATAAATAAAGCTTATATAGCACTCTTCTATGAAAAATAATAATCCTCAGAGCGCTTAACAAATATTACGAGAGAAAAACAATCAAGAAGAAAAACATGATTACAAAACATTATGAAGAAGAAAAAGAGAGAAACAAAGAAGAGGAAGAGGTGAGTTTTATGAGCGGTTTTGAAATATTGGAATGATTTAGCAGAACGAAGTTCATAGGGTAGGGAGTTCCAGATAGAAGGGGCACTGCTATAAACATACAGACATAATTATAGTACAACACTGGTAACAGACAGATGAAAATTCTACAAAAAAGTTATTTAAGCTAGTGAATAAACACACAACGAAAACAACAACCACACACACACACACACACACACACACACACACACACACACACACACACACACACACACACACACACACTCACTCACTCACTCACTCACTCACTCACTCACTCACTCACTCACTCACACTCACTCACACTCACACACACACACACACACACACACACACACACACACACACACACACTCACGGACACGCGCACGCACGCACACGCACACGCACGCACACACACACACACACACACACACACACATTGTGTGCCAACGAACCTCGACCACTGACTGCAATGGAAAATAATTATATATCATGCACGCACAGAAATGTACACTGAGACATAACAAATGACAGACATGTGTGTACAATACTCTGTCTGTCTCTCTTTCCTTCTGTCTGTCTCTGTCTCTCTCTGTCTCTGTCTCTCTCTCTCTCTCTGTATCTATATATCTCTGTCAGTCTCTCTCTCTCTCTCTCTCTCTCTCTCTCTCTCTCTCTCTCTCTCTCTCTCTCTCTCTCTCTCTCTCTCTCATCCCATCTCACCTTTCTTTAGCCTCGGCCGCCCTGTCTCTCTGGCGCCGGTTCTTGAACCAGTTGGACACCTGCGTGGTGGTCAGCCCCGTGGCCTCCGCCAGCTCCCGTTTCTCCCGGGGCGAGGGGTAAGGGTTGTGCGAGTACCACTCCCTCAGCACCGTCCGCGACTTCTCCTTGAAGCAGTAGCTGGTCTCCTCCCCGTCCCAGATGGTCCTGGGCAAGGGGAACTTGCGCCGGACCCGGTACTTCCCCACCGCGCCCAGAGGCCGCCCGCGGAGCTTCTCCGC
>CM065684.1:30536388-30541388 GCA_017654935.2 Phymorhynchus buccinoides
AGAAAAGGTATTGATTAGCTAGCGAGCGTCGAGCGACAGACAGACACACACACAAAAAGAAACAAAAGAAGAAGAAAAAAAATCAATAAATGGGCGGGAGTGAAAAAGATTTGAGAAAACATTGGTTGGGAAGACAGAAGATAATAAAATAAAAGAAGAGTGTAGTGTGTGTGTGTGTGTGTGTGTGTGTGTGTGTGTGTGTGTGTGTGTGTGTGTGTGTGTTGTCAGTACAACGTTTGTAGTTGATCTGACAATAAATTGGTTCTAGTCCAGTTCAGTGTGTGTGTGTGTGTGTGACTTATAATAATAATTATGTAAAAAGATAGAGGGGGGGGGGGGGGGGGGGGGGGGAGCAAAGAAAGAGACGTTGACATACAGACAGACAGACAGACAGACAGACAGAGACAGAGACAGACTAATAGATCCAAACGACCTTTTCTTAAACTGTTACCCTCTCCCCCTTGACTGCCGTATAACGTATCACGCACTGACTTGATGACATCACTGATGACGTCATCAGATGAAGAAGAATAACCCTAATATGCTGGCTTTTTCTCTAACACAGTCAAGAGAGTTATATCCCCAGACCATTTTTGCCAGATCGGCTCTATCAGTTGTCTTTTTCATGTCATGATTTGTACAAAGATTTTTTTCTTTAATTTTCTCTGGCGGTCAAGGGGTTAATATTGATGCCTGGCTGTGGGCTTGACCCGACCTAACCCTTTCCGAAGAACAACCATGTTCAACAGCTATAAACGCAAAGTGTCACTCTTACTTCATATTGATAAAGTAGTGCCAAGTGGATTTAATTGGGGGCGCCGTGTGTACTCATTGAATACACAAAAGTGCAATGGCGAGTTAGGTGGTAAAGAAGAGAGAGAGAGTGTGTGTGTGTGTGTGTGTGTGTGTGTACTGTGCGCGCGCGCGCGTGTGTGTGTGTGCTGTGTGCGCGCTCGCGCGTGCGTGTGTGTTTTTGTGTAAGGCCGAGGTGAGAGAGAATGCCGAAATTGGAATAGAAGGTCGAGGTTAACCACCCAAATCTCTAAAGTCACACTGACACGTTGAGAGTACCGTGAAAAAGAAGCTCCAACTCCCCTGCGATTTCCTTGAACTCTGTGGAAATCACCCAATTTGCGGTCGCGCACGCCACGGCTGCGGAGCAAGCACGGCCCGTCCGATAACAAAAAAAAACAACCTATCAGCCAATCGAACGAGCCTCTGCTCGTCTCTGCTCGCGCTTTTCACGCGCGTCGTGTGCATTTTCCGTGGGCTCGGGCTTGTCCGCCGCTATTTATCTTAGTTTCAGTCACGAAGTCGAAGATAGCCCGGATGATAGCGCGAGTGTGACTGAGGATTCTGACCGGTGGGGGGGTGGCCGGGGGGCGGGGTGACGTTAGAGTTGATTGAACATGGCTTCAAAATGAGTGGAACGGTTTTTTATTGGAATCCGGGTTTTTTTTTTTTTAAACCAGCTCAACCAGTCCCCGCATCACTAGTTTCACCTATGCAAACACATATATATTTGTCAGAATATCCACACACACACACACACGCACGCCCACTCACACACACACACACACACCACACAAACAAGAAACTCATGACTTATGTTCACCACATAACTCAATCTGTCAAGCAATTCTTGCAAAGTCAATAGCCATACAGCGACACCACAAACTTCACCTATGCAAACACATATTTATTTTGTCAGAATATTCACACGTTTTTCACCCCACCTCTAGTGTGTATGCATGTTCATAGACACGCACAAAACTAATGTAGTTGCAGCAGATAAAGTTCGGGGGAAAGAAGTAGGCCTATGTTCGATGGCTTGGAGTCAACAACGGACTATCTTTAGGATAGTCCATTAACATATTATTGAACATACTACGAACACTAATAACGTGTATACAAAAAGACTGCAGAATTTTTTTTTATAAAAAGCATAACCCCTTTTTTATATTTCTGCAGTCATTGTTTGATACAAGTTATTATTTTTTTGTAATAAGTCCAATAGTACTTCAATGGACTTATCTAAATATAGTCCGTTTTGACTCCAATCCTCCGTTTTTTGACTCAAATCCATCGAAATTTTATTCATTTGTATTATGTAACAAGGATACGATGCGACAACCCCATTCACATATCTATGTACTCCTTCACATCACCGCCGCCCCCGTCTACTTTACACTGCCTCCTTTTTCCCACAGCGCCCCCCCCCCCCCCCCACCTTACACCACAATCACCACCACCACCCACCCACCCACACTCAAATTAAGCACGCACACTGCCCATTTCAATCTCTATTAACAGTTTTAGTGTTTATAACCGCGTTATATTTTGTCTGACAATTTGTCTGTTTTAGGTGCTCTCTCTCTCTCTCTCTCTCTCTCTCTCCTCTCTCCCTCTCTCTCTCTCTCTCTCTCTCTCTCTCCTCTCTCTCTCTCTCTCTCTCCTCTCTCAAGGACAGATTGTAAGAATAGGTATTGCCTAAAATCTTCATCCTTGTTAAATAAAACAAATCAGTGTTCAGTGCTCTCTCTCTCTCTCTCTCTCTTTCTCTCTCTCTCTCTCTCTCTCTCTCTCTCTCTCTCTCTCTCTCTCTCTACTCTCAACCACCAAACCAACCACGTCCAGCAAATCGACCTGCCCCCCCCCTCTCTCTCTCTCCCTTCCCTTCGCTTCGCCTTGACATGCTTGACCCGACCTGACCAAAGAGTCACACAATGTCAGAGATCGGGTTTCACGCACACTGTCCACTGCATGTGCAACGGCCACAGCCTGCATAATGGCCAGTGTCCAGCACAGCCGGGAGATGTCCACCTTGTAGCGCTGTGGGCGAACGAAGCGTCAATAATAGTTGTTGTTGTGGGGTCAAGCCACAAGTCAAAATGATACGACGCCTTAGAGTCAAAATGGACTATACTCAGATCAGAATGGTCCCTTGGTATTTGATATTTGGTAGTTGGTATATTGTAGTCACAGAGACTTATCTCTGTGAAATCCGGGCTGCTCTCCCCCGGAGAGCGCGTCGCCGCAAGTGCAGCGCCTACCATTTTTTTTTCCTTCCCCCCCCCCCCCCCTTCCTCCCACTCTCTTTGACACTTGCCTTTTCCCTTTGCTTTCTGTCATCCTTGAACTATCCTTTCTGACTTATTGGCCCATTCTCCTGCCTTAAAAAAAAAATCTTCCAAAATAAGTTAGTTCTCCTTTTGAGCTCCTCCGAAATCGGAATGTGTCGGATGTACGCAGCGTGGAGACCAGTGAAAACTGAAAACCGGACACAGACGTACCTTACCCATTATGGCCATATGGTCTGGGAACGCAGAAGAATAAGAATAAGACTAAGAATGTAATACAAGTTATAATGTTTCGCAATAACTTTAATAATAGGCCTAAGTCTATGGAACATCTGAAGACAGTTCTAAAGGGCCGCTACACTGCATACGATTCGATTCACTACGATCCGATTTTGACATTTGTGAGGCATGATTGACGTGAAATTCTACTGTCTATATAACTCTGATGAAACCCTACTAGTTGTGTTCACTATAATTAATTTGTAGTCTCCCGTAGGACGAATCGAATTATTTTTGCATCGAATATTAATTGTATTTGACTCGTGTATTGCGGTCTGCATGAGTATAGTAAAGCGAAAGCGGGAGAGTTATTATTTTTTTAGACGGAAGTATTTTCACGTGAATCATGACTCACAGACAGTCGTATCGTATTGGGGTCAAATCGTATGCAGTGTGGCCAGTGGCCTTAAAGGGGCACCCTGACGGATGAGTTTTTGCAATAAACACATCGAGATCAGCAGAAAAACACCCTTTACAAGAGATCGCAACACTCACGTTTTTGCTCTGGTTTCCTAGAAAATCAAACCGTCAAATCGGCGATTCCTCCTTGGTGGAGGTGCTGGAAGTCAAATTATTTCAGTGAAACATGCCTTCTCTTTTCTAATGGCCGCCTGAGTTTAGACCAAATCGTTTGCACGAAATTTCCACAATACAAGCCTTTTTATTTATTATTTTGCAAAAATTTTATACAGTTTACCTAAAGGAGTTTCGCTCACAACAAAGGAAATAGCTCTCTTTTTTATTTACTGCACTACAAAGAAGAAAAATCTTCAACCACAATGAGTGGCCTCCATCCACCCCATCCAAAATGGCTTCTCTCTCCGGCAACTCCGCCAAGGAGGAATCGCCGTTTTGACGGTTCGATTTATAGGAAACCAGAGCAAAGTGAGTGTTCCGATCCTTGAAAAGGCTGTCTTTCTGGACCCAGGTGATCTCGACGTGTTTCTTGCAAAAACTCATCTGTCAGGGTCCACCTTTAAGGTATCGCTGAATCTTCACACAGACACGATACTTTACATGCAGCCATGACAACGCTACGTAGCCATTATAATATCGGACCAGATGCATTTCAGACGAACCATAAAGAAGATACTAGGGAAATTAAAACAACCAGACGGTGGGAATGTTGGTCAATTTTTAAAACGTGACTTCAGATTCGTTAATTCTGTACTTTTTTTTTAAAACATTAAACGCAAATCTATGACATTCAATAACACAACCACTGTCTTCGCATCGACAGCGCCATCTTTGAGCAAGAGCTGAAATAAGAGGTCGTCAACGTTTTCGCCTCAAAGAGCTCCAAGGAATACTACATTTAGGCAACCAGCCTGCACTAGTTATTAGTAGTAATAGCGTGGACAGGACTGACCACTGTGTATGCATGTCACTGTCAAGTGCTACTTCGTACGCATTAATGCATAATGACTGTCCTTCCAAACTGGTGGGAATATTGGGATTAGGTGGATTTCTTCCTCCCTGTCTCCTCCCCGTTGAGAATTCCATGCATCTAGCTCCCGAGGCTAGGCCACTTTTGTGGTGCATTATAAATAGATGCCTTATTCATAAGGGTGCAATTTTAACCCATTCACCACCAAAGTCGCATTTTAGCACCACAGTGATTTTAACACATATGTCACTAAA
>CM065684.1:30548888-30551388 GCA_017654935.2 Phymorhynchus buccinoides
AGAAGAGGAGGAGGAGGAGGAGGAATGAGGAGGAGGAAGGAGGAGGAGGAGGAAGAGGAGGAGGAGGAGGAGGAGGAGGAAAAAAACCCCAGCAACAACACGTACAACGGTGTCGACGAACACGTTCTCTGTAGACAAAATTCTTACTCGTTGGAAATCATGATCTTCAAGTAGTACAATATATACCACGGAGCAGAATTTGAAGTAATTATGTACACAAGTTCACAAGACATTAAGCGGGCACACAGACAAAAAGAGCAAAGAAACAGAGAAGCAGACAGGCAGACAGACACGAACGGTTGCATTAGCCCTCCAACGAGGAGAGCGGAGGGACTAGGCCCTAACAAAGCAGGTAGTCAGTATGGTAGAGTAGATCACGACTGTGATGGTGGAGGCCCCGTTATACGGTAGAGAACACTTCAACAGCAACAATAATAAAGGGAATGGTGTCTCCAGCAGCTCAGAACAGATGACCTTGGGACGGCTTCCTCCCAAGAACATCCATCATCATCCCCCCGCCACCCATGATTTGCTTCCTAACTCTCTCTCTCTCTCTCTCTCTCTCTCTCTCTCTCTCTCTCTCTCTCTCTCTCTCTCTCTCTCTCTCTCTCTCTCTCTCTGAGGGCTGGATGTGAAAACAAGCTCGTGCTTACTTATTCTATTACCCTCTATAACTAAAATTCGTTCTCGTTCTCTCTCTCTCTCTCTCTCTCTCTCTCTCTCTCTCTCTCTCTTCTCTCTCTCTCTCTCTCTCTCTCTCTCTCTCTCTCGTTTACTCCCCCCCCCACACCCCACCAAGAGTCATCCCGGAGGAAGGAAGCATTCATTGGAGTCTCTCTCTCTCTCTCTCTCTCTCTCTCTCTCTCTCTCTCTCTCTCTCTCTCTCTCTCTCTCGTCTCTCTCTCTCTCGTTTGATTCCCCCTCCCCCCCCCACACACACACCCCACCAAGAGTCATCCCGGAGGAAGGAAGCATTCATTGGAGAGTCTCTCTCTCTCTCTCTCTCTCTCTCTCTCTCTCTCTCTCTCTCTCTCTCTCTCTCTCTCTCTCTCTCTTCGTTTACCCCCCCCCCACCCCCCACCACCCCCACCAAGAGTCATCCCGGAGGAAGGAAGCATTTCATTGGAGAGTCTCTCTCTCTCTCTCTCTCTCTCTCTCTCTCTCTCTCTCTCTCTCTCTCTCTCTCTCTCTCTCGTTCCTACGTTTACCCCCCCCCCCCCACACCCCACCAAGAGTCATCCCGGAGGAAGGAAGCATTCATTGGAGAGTCTCTCTCTCTCTCTCTCTCTCTCTCTCTCTCTCTCTCTCTCTCTCTCTCTCTCTCTCTCTCTCTCTCTCTCTCTCTCTCTCTCTCTCTCTCTCTCTCTCTCTCTCTCTCTCTCTCTCCCCCCCCCCCCCCCCCCCACACACACACACCAAGAGTCATCCCGGAGGAAGGAAGCATTCATTGGAGAGTCTCTCTCTCTCTCTCTCTCTCTCTCTCTCTCTCTCTCTCTCTCTCTCTCTCTCTCTCTCTCTCTCTCTCTCTCTCTCTCTCGTTTACCCCCCCCCCCACACACACACACACACCAAGAGTCATCCCGGAGGAAGGAAGCATTCATTGGAGAGGTAGGATTTGAAGGAATTTTTTTAAAAAGGAGGAACAAAGCTAGTAGTAGAGGGGACAGACAGCAGACTTGTGTAGCTTCCTCCCTCCCCCCCCCCCTTACCCCCTACACCACCAACTCCACCCCTACTGTACCCGACTCCCCGGGAGTTAGTTTGGCGGCGGGTCTTCCTTGGGCAAATATTGACTGACGGGATCCAGGAGCAAAGCGCCAACAATTATTTTAGTCCTGTTTGCTCCACCTCTATCCAGCCCCTACCCCACCCCACCCTCACAATAACCATCCCAACACCCACTCGCTATCCGAGTCTCTCTGTCTTTATCTTTGTCTCGCTCTCTCTCTCTCTCTCTGTCTCTCTCTCTCTCTCTCTCTCTCTCTCTCTCTCTCTCTCTCTCTCTCTCTCTCTCTCTCTCTCTCTCTCTCTCTCTCTCTCTCTCTTCCCGCCTCAAAGCCCTCTCCCCATCACCTTCTTCCTGTATTAGTCTTGTACATTAATTATGCATATAGTGCTGTGTTATGCAATTTCTGAATATGTCCTTTTCTTGAATGCTTTGTAGTAGTAGTATTTGTTACGCAAGCGCTTCATTTTTGTGTGTACATAATCATATATATATATATATATTATAATTATTTTTTATTTTATTTTTGTTAAACTTTGTTTTGCCTCAGAGCTGAGTGTAAAAAAAGCATTGTATGCTTATCTTATAACCCTGATTAAACAAAATTTCGTTCGTTCGTTCGCTCGTTCGTTCTCTCTCTTCTCTCTCTCTCTCTTCTCTCTCTCTCTCTCTCTCTCTCTCTCTCTCTCTCTCTCTCTCTCTCTCTCTCTCTCTCTCTCTCTCTCTCTCTCTCTCTCTCTCTCTCTCTCTCTCTCTCTCTCTCTCTCTCTCAAT
>CM065684.1:30573888-30583888 GCA_017654935.2 Phymorhynchus buccinoides
CCCTAACCTATCCCTAACCCTAGCCCTATCCCTAACCTATCCCTAACCCTATCCCTAACTTTCTGAGTTGTATGCGAAATGCCATGTCCACAAAGCTTTGTATGCGAAGCGGCAGTATGTGAATCGGCTTTATGCGAAGCGGCAGTATGCGAAACGGCAATATGCGAACCGGGGCGCACCGATTCAGACTACTCAAGACTTGTGTAGGGGGTAAACAGGTCTGGTACTTCAACAGCAAGGAAAGGTACATACATACACGGGGGACATTGTCTACCCTTCAGCCAACGGAGAGGCTGAAGTATTAGTATATGATGTAGGCCTATGCCAGTCTGTCGTTGAATGAAAGCCTGTTTAACGTCCTCCGACCTGGAACAGGTACAGGAGGGACATGTTCAACCATAAAGTCAGTGGGACGATCCTGGAGGTACTGCAATACGAGGAAAGTCCCCCGATATGAGGTCTGTGGTTTCCTGACAATAACTACGAAAAATAGCTGAATGGCTTAGCTGGGGTAAACAAAATTGAGAGTGGAGATGCTTGATGAGAGTGATATTTTTTCTCTCTCAGATTTTTAACTTCTTTGTGAAGCGCTTAGAGCCCCTTAAGGCGAAAAAGCGCTATATAAATTGTCATTATTATTATTATTATTATTATTAGGGTAAGACGGGATAAAAAGCCCATGGGCGGGTAAGAAGCCCATGCCAATTATCTCATGAAATGAAGCAAATTTCAGTAACATTTTGTCCATGAGACGAGTGTTAATGTTTAGCATTCGTCTCATGGGCAAATTTGACTGAAATTTTCTTTATTTCATGAGATAATTGGCATGGGCTTCTTACCCGCCCATGGGCTTTTTACCCCGTCTTACCCTATTATTATTATTATTATTATTAACAATTTATAAAACCGAAGTAGTCCAAGGAGACAGGGATTGGGTTTTTTAAAGCTGCAATCAGGCAAAAACACCGTATCAAGTGTCGGGGCACATGTGGCGCAGCGCTTGCGAGGAAACCCAAGACGTCGGGAAGGCGATACCAACGAGGCCCATAATTCACTAACCCCTACTCCGATAGCATAGGTTGTACCGCCCTGCCCGATTCCCAGGGCAGATATAGAACGACAGAAAGAAGAAGGAAAACAACGGACGAATGAACAAAAAGAAAGCAAAACAAACAAGGGCATCGCCGAGCGGCAGACATGTCCGTCACCTGTTTCGCCACGCACTTGCGACACCCCGTAGCATAATTTAATGCACCAACGTGTTCTACATGTTGTATGACGCCTACGCACAAAATGGTCAATGATTCCATGCATGGTTCGCGAAAATATGGTAAACAGATATATGTCTGCCGCTCGGCGACACTAACACCCCACAGGCCATAATTCGTGCTGCAATGTCTTCTACTGTTAGTATTACACCCCACACACAAAACTTAAAGTGATTCCATGCAGTACTTCACGAGATATAAGAGGGTGGACAAAAACACAACAACATGTCTGCCGCTCGGTGACATTTTCTTCACGGGGCCAAATTTATGTACCTATGTCTAGTAATCTTAGTACTACACCCTCACACAAACTTTGAAAGGATTCTGTCGTCTAGTTCACGAGATACAGCTCAGACTTGAAATGTATAGCACAAAGAAGGAAATATCGGTTTTCAAGGTCAAACACTCACACTTCAAGGTCAAGGTCAGAACGCCAATAATTGTATGATCGGATGTGTTCTACTCTAGGTGATACACCACCACACAAAACCTAAAGCTGCTCCGGCAAGCACAAATGTGGAAAATATGGCTTAAAACTCAACTTTTAGACCCCAACCACTGTCAAGGCCTACTGATCGCCTTGACCTTGATCTTCACCTTGATCTGTACCCCATCATCAGAATCGCCATATGCCAATGCACTTACATGCCAAATTTGAAGACTCTACGTCCAACGGTGTAGACGTTATGGCCCCTTAATAATTTTCGGTTTTCAAGGTCATACGTCAAGGTCAAGGTGACGAGAGCGATAATTTATGCTCGGGTGCCTTCCTCTCTCAGTGACAGACCACCACACTAAATTGGAAGCGATTCTGTCAAGCAGTTCGGGAGATATCCTTGGTACAGACAGAAAAACAAACAAACAAACAAACAGACGCCGCTCACCGCAAAGTCCGTCCGTCTCAATATTACGGTGACGGACAACAAATACGTACACGATCACACACAAGCAAACGCACACGCAGAAATACGAACTCTTGCAAACATACCATCCACTGAATGACCCCCACTGAAAATCAATCTCTCTCTCTCATCTCTCTCTCTCTCTCTCTCTCTCTCTCTCTCTCTCTCTCTCTCTCTCTCTCTCTCTCTCTCTCTCTCTCTCTTTCTCTCTCTCTCTTTCTCTCTCTCTCTCTCTTTGCTTTCTTGTTGTTTGCCTCAGGGCTGAGATTTTTAAAAAAAGCTGTCACTAATTAGCTTATCTCATTACCCTGAATAAATATCATTTCGTTCGTTCGTTCTCTCTCTCTCTCTCTCTCTCTCTCTCTCTCTCTCTCTCTCTCTCTCTCTCTCTCTCTCTCTCTCTCTCTCTCTCTCTCTCTCTCTCTCTCTCTCTCTCTCTCTCTCTCTCTCTCTGTATTAAGAATCCGGTAGATACCCATTATATATTAAATCGTATGTCAAATGTATAAAATTCTGGATCAAATTAACAAGGTTGCCTACGTCTAGACTTTGCAGACAGGCATATGAGAAGAGAAATACAAGAAAGGAGAAAAAGGAAAACCAAGAAGAGAAAGGAAAACAAAACTGGTTATATTATGTCCAAAAAACACCTACAGAACATGGGTTTGGGATAGTATGGTTATGTCAGGGAGTCGGCTATGAACATGGATTGATTTATGAGTTTAAAGATAGACTTATAGCCTCTTACAAACAAAACTGGCATATGGAGATGGAAGATAACGATACATTCTCCTGGTTATTCTCTTTTAAGTCAGTATTTCAAGCTGAAAAATATATTTCGATTGTTTCAGACAGATGGGATTGAATCTGCCTTAGCCGTTTTAGAGCAAGAACATTAAGGTTTAAAGGCTAATAAGTTTTGGTTTGGCAATACAGACAGACATACAGATACTTCTTGCCCAATGTGTAATCACCTCATAGAAGATGAGCGTCATTTTATTTTCAACTGTGTAAGCTATGAAGATGTGAGAAAAAGGTGTCCATTGTTCAATACTAGAGAGGCACAAAGCAAAGATTTGATACAGATTTTAAAGTATGATAATAACAATATAATTATCTCCCTTGCAAAATACATCTCAGAAGCAGGATCAATACGGAAAAGAAAGTGTGAAACAAGGTAACACGTAGGGCCTATGTTTTTTTGCTTGTTGTGCGGTAGTAATTATATTTTTTGAATAACCAGTCCAGTAAGAGATAAATAAATAATAGATGACTATGTGGATAGTCCTTAGTAATTTGGGGATATTGTGTGGATATTTTTCACACTTAATTTTTGATGTGCTTATTGCACTTCCTGAGATTCTTATTATTTTCAAATGTTACTGTTATTTGTCTTGTGTTTTGTTTTGTTTAATTTCTTGTTTTATATTATTGTTAAGAAATG
Organism: Phymorhynchus buccinoides; assembly: GCA_017654935.2. Taxonomy (NCBI): domain Eukaryota; kingdom Metazoa; phylum Mollusca; class Gastropoda; order Neogastropoda; family Raphitomidae; genus Phymorhynchus; species Phymorhynchus buccinoides. The sequence goes on from CM065684.1 coordinate 30,577,503, forward strand.
AATATTTTACCCCCCCCTGTCACTAGATCTCCATTGCCATACGAGTTAAAGATTGAGACCCAAGTGTTTTGTTCAGTATCTTGTCCCGTAAAACTGATGTAAACGAAGTAGCTTGTCAAACATCTTGCGAAACTTGAATAAATAATACAAATGAAAACGAAAAGTATCAAATTACTATATTTCGTATGATTATGTGTGCTTCCAGACAGACTATAAAACTAAATAAAATATGTTAGCCAAGCTTGAACACACACACACACACACACACACACACACACACACACGCGCGCGCGCACGCACACACAAACACACACACAGACACAGACACACACACTCACACACGCACACGCGCGCACGCACACGCACACGCACGCGCGCGCACGCACGCACGCACACGCGCACACGCACACACACACACACACACACACACACACACACACACACACACATGCACGTGTGTGAGAGAGAGAGAGGTCCATACATTTATTTCTTCAAAAAGGGTTAATTAAAAATACGGTGTCTGATTGAATTATTATTCCCCATTCTTCCTTTTCCTTTTTTCCCCCATTTAGTTTGTTTGTTTGTTTGTTTGTTTGTTTGTTTGTTAAATTGTTCACAAAAAGTCAGACAGGCAGCGAACAGGAAAACGTGTGTTAAGTCCTTTCGCGGACACCATGTCCTACACTAAACCAAGGGTCTCATATGACCATATTAAATCCTCGATCAGCATGTCGCAACCTATTCAGATCCTGAATTTTGAACCGCCAGTGTAAACCTCCGCCAAGGAAGACCCACAAAACCGAAATTGTCTTCTTTTCATGTCCGAGCTGTATATAATGAACCAGTGGGTAGAATGGCTTCACATTTTGCTTGGTAATGTAACATGGCGAGTAATGAAATAAATACTTGCAATAAATACCAAAAAACACACAACAGAAACAGGGTCATTTTAGACTAATGTGCACATAAGGACAAAATGTGCACGAGAGGACTTAACAAACAAACGTGGTTGAACCAGCCAAACGTAACCACTCAAAGACAATAAGCTTAACATGCTTGGTTAGGGTTAAACATTAAGAGAATAAACAAGTGCAACGCCGGGCGGCTGCAAAGTCCCCTCGCAGCATCGCCGAGCTACTCCGAAATCAGAATGTGTCGGCTGTACACACAGCGGGGAGACCATTGAGAACTGAACACGGGACACACGCACGGACGGATGGACGGCCGGAAAGAAGTGGGACATATCGGGCCTGTGACACAAAGGGCCTAGGCAGCGCCGTTCAATTGGGATCATTTAGTTTCCACATATGCACTATCGTGAAACCCACTCACCTCCTCCCCTAATGCATCTCCTTCCCCCATCCAGCCAGTCACTGAGGCAAGCAAGACTCCGCCATGCCAGCAAGCTAGCACACGCACGCAGGAACTCAGTAGTCAAGTGTGAGCCACAGTGCTACAGCCAACTGTTTGCTACCCCCCCCCTCTCTCTCTCTCTCTCCCTCTCTCTCTCTCTCTCTCTCTCTCTCTCACTGCTCTCTCTCTCTCTCTGTCTCTGTCTCTCTCCCTCACTGCTCTCTTTCTCTCTCTGTCTCTGCCTCTGTCTCTGGGTGTTTCCAGCCGTGTTGGTGGAGTCTAGGCTTACGGGTTCACTTGTAATAGTTACATCAAATCATCAGTCAACAGATAGAGTTTCAAACCATGAAGTTTCCAACAATGCTTTGTGAAATTTTCAAGTCATAGCCTTGGGGTTCGGACCCGTGATTTGAGCGCGCGCGGTCATGCACACACGAGCGCACATAACAATTCATGACAATTGTGTTGTAGACCATTCATCAAGAAATGTTGTGAAAAAAACTGCATTGAAATACATGCAAAACTTCGCGAGATATTAGCGATTATGTGTTTTGGGGTTTGAACCCCGTAACCCGCGCGACCATGACCTTAATGTAAAACTCGCCGGCCGGACGCCGGCCGGACGCCGGCCGGACGCCGGCCGGACGCCGGACGGACCAGACAGAAACAATAGTTCCGAAACCTTCGGCTCGGGGACTAATAAACAATAGTTCCCGAACCTTCGGTTCGGGGACTAAGAATAGCTAATCATTACGCAATAGACAATCACGTATGCCTAATATCTGTCTTTGATTTTGTCAGAACTCTAATCTAGCTATTATCTTTTTCCAGCTTTAGTTTCCAGTCGGCGTCTGTTTCTTAGCTGTTTCCAGCCGAGCGGAAAATGGTGCCGATAAAACTGCCACCCCAGCCTCAGTTAGGCAGATTTATGGCCCTCAGCCGAGAAAAGTGTCTGTTTGGTGCTGGAATTACGTCCCTTTGCGAATCATCTAAAAAAAAGATAATTTAAGTTCTCTATTATTATTTTCTGTGTGTGTGTGCATTTCTCGGTTCTTCGTTTTGGATATTTCTCAGTAGCCCTTTACTAATGCGTGCGGTGGATTTGGGTGTGTGAGTGATGGAGGTGAATACGGGTATGTGTACGTACGTCCGTTTGGCTCCCCCCTCCTCCTTTCCCTTTGATGAGATTGCTTGCGCGCGTGCAAGTGCCTGCCGTGTGTGTGTGTGTGTGTGTGTGTGTGTGTGTGTGTGTGTGTGTGTGTGTGTGTGTGTGTGCATGCACGCGCGCGCGCGCACGAATATACGCTTACTTACATGTATGTCTGGGACTGAAATTTTATTTTGAGATAAAAAGACTTTTTTTTCAATTAGCATAAGGATGATTAAAGTGGGACCACGAAATTATTGTGAGATATCCATTCTTTTTGACGCACCAGTGTTTGAGTTATCAGGAACCCACGGTATCTGGGAACGAAGATTATAGGGCCTAATTCACATAATTATACTGGTCGCTAATTATCCGGCTTGTTATTCAGCCGTACCCCATTGAACCAACCGAGTCATGTAAAGGAACTTCATGCGCGGTCACGCTTGTTCATTTCTTCTTCACCTTTTCGCCCTTTGGTGTGAGGGTGGGGTGGGGGGGGGAGGGTGTCTTCCTTTGTTTCGCGGGCCCATCTCATCACGAAGGAATGCAAGGGTTAATATGAAAACGAAGCGACCTTTGATATAAGATGGGATGAATATAGATCGATTGTTTGGTATCCTCCCCCCCTCTCTCCCCCTCCCTCCCCTCTCTCTTCTCTCTCTCCTCCTCTCTCTCTCTCTCTCTCTCTCTCTCTCTCTCTCTCTCTCTCTCTCTCTCTCTCTCTCTCTCTCTCTCTCTCTCTCTCTCTCTCTCTCTCTCTCTCTCTCTCTCTCTCTAACCCACCAAACCACCAGAGAGAGAGATTTGTCCCTAGAAGTTACACTCAAGACACACACCTCCCGTTTCGTCTCTCTCTCTCTCTCTCTCTCTCTCTCTCTCTCTCTCTCTCTCTCTCTCTCTCTCTCTCTCTCTCTCTCTCTCTCTCTCTCTCTCCTCTCTCTCTCTCTCTCTCTCTCTCTCTCTCTCTCTCTCTCTCTCTCTCTCTCTCTCTCTCTCTCTCTCTACCCCCCCCCGTACTTTCTAAACTACGGGAAAAGAAACTTGACATTCATGATTGTAGTATAATCACAATTGATTATGTAGGCTATAAACCACGTCTTGTTATTTAGAACTGCTGGTCGCTTAGTATTAGTATAATTATATAGATTGTACTTTTTATTGATTCAATCTTGTCTTTTAGTTGTGTGAAAAACTTCGTTCGTTTATTTATTTACTTTTTTTTCTGAACTAATATTTTATGCCTCTTTGTCAAATGGCAAGTTAACTGCTGACGACATTAAAACACTTTAATTTATGTAATCTCTCTCTCTCTCTCTCTCTCTCTCTCTCTCTCTCTCTCTCTCTCTCTCTCTCTCTCTCTCTCTCTCTCTCTCTCTCTCTCTCTCTCTCTCTCTCTCTCTCTCTCTCTCTCTCAGGTTTAAACAACTTTATTTGTGTGTGTGTGTGCGTGTGTGCGTGCGTGTGCGCGCGCGTGCGTGCCTCCCCCCCCACCCTACACCCCCCCCACCCCCACTCTCTCTCTCTCTCTCTCTCTCTCTCTCTCTCTCTCTCTCTCTCTCTCGTTACAATGACAAACTACATGAGTGTAGAATATGTTTTTCTTTAGTTGGTGATATTGATGATGATGAAGATGCTTCGGCTGTTGTTGTTGTTGTTCCCTTGCTGTAAGGCCTAGCGAAACCTATTCCTTACTTTGCAAGAGAATTGTAGATCGGGAGGCACCTGCATCTATGTGACTTTTCTTTGGTCGAATCAAACGAAGTCTCCACATCATTTTTGTTAATTGTGTGCCTGTGTTGTTGTTCTTCTTGTGTGTCATTTCCCCCCGGGCAAAAGAACACACACACACACACACACACACACACACACACACACACACACACACACACACACACACACACACACACACACACACATACATACATACATACATACATACATACATACATAGTTTGCTTTGATAAAACTTGTCTGTGTCCAATGTCTGTATTTGTGAACCTCAGAAACAAACCTAAGTGCTTAGGGCACGAAACGTGTGTCCAATGTCTTTATTTGTCTCCTTTTCACCAGGTAGGGCACCGTTGAAGTTTTCTCTTTTCACACCCTTTGTTTTTTTACCCACCATTTTTACGTTACTCCAAAAGGTACTGCAGTCATTTGTTCATCTTCTCAGAAACAAAACCAGTTAACGTTAACCTTGAGTAATGTTCCGTGTTCAAAAAAAAATTAAAAAAATTAATTGTGCTGATTTACTTTTTCTACAAAATAATGGGGAAGGGACAGCTGTTTCGACCTAGTGTACGTACATACATACATACATACATACATACACACATACATACCCACATACATACATACACACATACACTCGCACAACAAAATAAGGCTTCGAGGTCTCTTTATGAGTAAGTCTAATACTTTGTTTTGGCTGTTGTTGTTCAATAGCATTTTACTGGACAAATCATATTTACATTATTGTGTACTTTGTTTCTGTGAAACCTAGGACAGCAACAGTAGTCATAATTCTGTTGAAAGACTAGATGTAACACGAAAATCAGTAAATAAAACATGAACGTTTTAATGCACGTTAACATTTTTCACTCTTTCCCCATGGCAATCCAGTGACAGCCACTCACTTGCTTATCACTGTGTTGCCATGGGGAAACAGTGAATAATGTCGACGCGTATAGCGACCATTACAAGTTTTGATCTCGCAGTCTCGTCGTTATATTGTCTTACTAATCAGCCGCTGCACAAATACATAGTAGGGGAAACAACTCGTGTTATTAAAAACCGATTGCAATCCCATTGTCTTTCGTGGCTCGCCAGCCAACCCAGCCAGCCAGCCAGCCACGATTATAAACCGACAGAGTCAATCTGCCAGCTGGTTAGCTCGCTGGTATTGCTCGCGTTGGCTGGAACCACGACTACCTAATGGAACAAGCCTAAAGTGGGCGATTTTCTTTTAATAGGGGGTTTATTGGGGGGAGACGATAAAATGAGTGTGGATAAGCCGGTAAAGGAGGGGGGGGGGGGGGGGGGGGGGGGGGGGGGGGGGGGGGGGGGGGGGGGGGGGGGGGGAGGGGGGGGGGGGGGGGGGGGGGGGGGGGAGCGGGTGGTGGTGATTGTAATTATCATTAATAACAGTTACATTTTGTGTTTTTGTACGGGAACATTTGAGATTTGAGGGGAGGTTACGTATGTGAGCATTTTGTTTTATATAGGGTCGCTAAACTAGAATTTGTTTTTCTTCCCAAGTCATAATCTATTATGAATGAGAAAGTGGAGAAAATGGAGAAGGAGTGGGTGGGGGGGGGGGGGGGGGGGGGGGGGAGATGGAGGGCAAGAAGTAGAAGGAGAGAGGGAGAGGGGAAGAAGGGGGAGGGAAGAGGAGACCGCAGACGAAGAAGAAGGAAGAGGACGATGTGAAAGAAGAGGTGGAGAAGGAACAGGAGAAGGAGAAGAACAAGAAGATGATGATGATGATGATGATGATGATGATGATGATGATGATAACGACGATGGCCATGATGAATGAATGAATGAATGAATAAAACTCACCATCTTTTCCAACTCCGTAACCACCAGAAGAAAACGCAGGTAATCTATACCCTGAAACAAACCGCAAAGAAAACACACTTACTTTAATACACTAAATCAACCATTATTATCATCACAACTTACAGTTTTGTCTCTCTCAGGCATTGCCTAAAATCTCCATCCTTGTTAAATAAAGTTTGTCAGTGTTCAGTGTTCTCTCTCTCTCTCTCTGTGTCTCTATCTCTACCCCCCTACTCTGCTCCTCTCTCTCTCCTCGCTCCTCCCCCCTGACTCCTCGTCTCTCTCTCTCTCTCCTCTCTCTCTCTCCTCTCTCTCTCTCTCTCTC
>CM065684.1:30586388-30593888 GCA_017654935.2 Phymorhynchus buccinoides
ATTCGGTTCAGAAACGCGCGCGCTATATGCCGCTTCACCTTTTCACAAATAACTCCGCCGTTTCTTAACCAAATCGCTGTCAGGCTTGCTATGGCCGTAGCAAAGCCTGGCAGGAAATTTGACGAGAATCGGGAGAGCGCATCACTCTCAGAGCAGTGCCAACTTGAAACGGGGCCTTATAACTCCGCCGTTTCTTAACTGAATCGCTTCAAATTTGCTGTACTCAGCGTTACCAGTACTTCGCGTTACCGTTACTAGGCGTTACCGTTACTAGGGAGAGGGCATCACTCTCAGAGCAGCGCCAACGGGAAACGGGGCCTTATAACTCCGCCGTTTCTTAACCGAATCGCTTCAAATTTGCTGTACTCAGCGTTACCAGTACTTGGCGTTACCGTTGCTAGGCGTTACCGTTACTAGGCGTTACTGGTACTCGGCGTTGCGCTAGTAATCATAAAGAATGACAGTCAGGGGAGAAATTTTCCTAAATTATAGGGTAGCAGTTACCCAAATAGCTCCACCCCATGAATAGAAGAATAGGATACGAGGTCTACCCGTACCCCAACCAAAGTATCGTTAACCCAACACACCCTAGTTTCTTACAGACAGACAGACAGACAGACACACGCACACGCGCGCGAGAACACACGGCTCACGCACACGCACGCGCCGCATGCACACGCACGCACGCACACACCCTGACACACACAAACACATACGCGCGCGCGCGCGAGCGATTATATACAATTGCACACACAGTCAAACAGAAACACGCACGCACGCACGCAAACACACACACACACACAGGTATGCATACACCCAGATGTGCATGTATGTGCACGCACACACATACACACCGACAAACACACATACAGACATACAGACAGGCAGGCAGACAGGCAGACAGGCAAGACACACACACACACACTCACACACACACACACACACACACACACACACACACACACACACACACACACACTCACAGCGCGCAGGGCGCGCGCTGCGCGCGCACAGACAGTTTATACGCGCGCGTTGATACACACGTGCACACACACACACACACACACACACACACACACACACACATCTCGCCAGCCTGACAGATAGATAGACAGACAGACAGACGCACTCTCTCTCTCTCTCTCTCTCTCTCTCTCTCTCTCTCTCTCTCTCTCTCTCTCTCTCTCTCTCTCTCCGACAGTCTTTCCAAAGTGCCAGTCAGTCACAGTTGACTTAGGTTTAGCTCGCTTACGGTCCCCCCTCCCCCAAATCCCCATACATCTTCAAATCACTGACACATCACACATAGATGGCAAGATGTAGGAGATGGATAGGCTAGGATCCAGAGAGAGAGAGAGAGAGAGAGGGACAGAGAGAGAGAGGAGAGAGAGAGGGAGAGAGAGAGAGAGAGAGAGAGAGAGAGAGAGAGGAGGGAAGGAGGGAGGGAGGAAGGGGAAGAGAGAGAAAGACAGACAGAGAGAAAGAGACAGAGACAGACCGTGCAGAGACAGACAGACAGACAGACAGAGAGACAAAGAGAAAGACAGAGACAGACAGAGACAGACATGGATAGAGAGAGACAGACAAACGAAAATAGAGAGAAGCGGGGACTGTGACAGACACAGGTAGACCGAAATGGTTAGAGAGAGAGAGAGAGAGAGAGAGAGAGAGAGAGAGAGAGAGAGAGAGAGAGAGAGAGAGAGAGAGAGAGAGAGAGATGTGGATGAAGGGGGGGGAGGGAGTCGACAGACAGACAGACAGACAGACACAGTGCAATCGATCAGACAGCAGACATACGTACACAGAGAGAAGGGGATTGGGGGGGGGGGGGGGGGGAAGGGTGATGTAAAGAAGAATATTACCCCAAAAAGAGAATATATTAGAATAATTATGTGAGACATAAAAAAAACCCACCCGAAGGCAAAGAATACGCCGAGGAGAAACAGTTGAGGGAAGGAAACAAAAGAAGTAGATGGGGGTGGATAAACATGGGTTAGGGGTGTGGGTGTGGGCGCATTCTATATTCTTTTTATGGTGATTATAGGTTCTACTTAGACATGTTTTCGTTGTGATCACTCGAACACGTCTTCATTTAGGAATGTTGGTCATAGTAGAGAGTCAGTTAAAGAAAAAACCCTAAAACTGAAAATGTTTTACAATAGGCCTTTTTATGTCAATTTTGGTCTTTGCGTTCTCTCTCTCTCTCTCTCTCTCTCTCTCTCTCTCTCTCTCTCTCTCTCTCTCTCTCTCTCTCTCTCTCTCTCTCTCTCTCTCTCTCTCTCTCTCTCTCTCTCTATCTATCTATCTATCTATCTATCTATCTATCTATCTCTCTCTATCTCTCTCTCTCTCTCTCTCTCTCTCTCTCTATCTCTCTCTCTCTCTCTCTCTCTCTCTCTCTCTCTCTCTCTCTCTCTCTCTCTCTCTCTCTCTCTCTCTATCTCTCTCTCTCTCTCTCTCTCTCTCTCTCTCTCTCTCTCTCTCTCTCTCTATCTCTCTCTCTCTCTCTCTCTATCTGTCTATCATCTCTCTCTCTCACGCACTCTCTCTCTCTCTCTCTCTCTCTCTCTCTCTCTCTCTCTCTCTCTCTCTCTCTCTCTCTCTCTCTCTCTCTCTCTCTCTCTCTCTCTCTCTCTCTCTCTCTCTCTCTCTCTCTCTCTCTCTCTCTCTCATCACAGTTCTCAGCTAATCAATCAGGTACAACATAACAACAACAACAACAATAAACAACAAGCAAACCCGACGACACGTTATGAAATCGAAATTTAAATCGAACTCATAGATCAAACTGTTTGACATTTTTAAAAAAAGGACAACAAACGAGATAAGACTGACCCAAACTTGGGGGAAAAAATGGAGGGAGGGGCTAGACTAAGAGGACAGGTATCATAGAGGTGGGAGGGCGTGGAAAAGGGGAGGGGCGATCAATCGACCGTGACCAAGATCTGTCTCAGTTCAGCTCTTCCCGCTTGGTCCATCCCGTTTGAGATCTTCCTATTAAAACTTCGTTAAAGAGTTCGTCCCCCATGCTTGTTCCACGCCTATTTATTTAACCAAAAAACCCGGCCCAAACCACCCCCTCCCATTTTCTACACAGGTGTTCACTTTCCAGACACCCCCCCCCCCCCCCCCTAGCCACTTCAATATCCGCACCTAACCACATTCGATATCTAAACTGGCCTTATATGTACCCTACTGTTGTGTGACAAACGAGCAAGAAATAAAGAAGAAATTTAAAAAACAAAAAACAAAAAAACAAAACACGCTAAAACTACTTGTCTTATAAATACATTATAGGCTTTATTATCTACCCACGAAGAAGCGACATGAAGAGAGAGAAACATGGGGGGGGGGACAGACAGAGACAGAGCACGGCTTTTCTTGATTACAGTAAGCACAGTTAATAGGGAAGTAACTATACCAAACATCCCGTCAGCCCACGGACAGAGAGAGAGACACGGAGACTTAGAGACAAAGAGAGAGAGACAGAGAGATAGAGAGACGGGAGACTAACACAGAGAGAGAAACAGAGAGTGTGAGGTTGGAGGGGGGGGGGAGGGGGGAGAGGGGGAGAGGGTGGAGGGTGGTGGTGTAATGATCGCCCCCACACCCACACCCACACCCACGAAACAATCTTTAAGAGGGGAAAATCCAACAATTGGTGTCCAAAAAAAACCTGGGGATTTTTTTTGGGGGGTAGCGGTGGAAATGTTTGTGTGTGTGTGTGTGGGGGGGGGGGGGGTTGAGGGGTGGTACGGCTGGTGGTGTGGTGGTGGAGGAGAGTGAGTGAAGGTAAGGAAGTGGTGGGTGTGGATGGGGATCTCATTGTCAGTGCCTGCTCATGAAACTGCCAGTCTCCCTTTGTATAGAGAAGAGGTGACACGATCTCAAGACGGAAGAAGAAGAAGAGGGAAACAGAGTGAGAAAGAAAGAGAACTTCCAAGAGAGAGAGAGAGAGAGAGAGAGAGAGAGAGAGAGGAGAGAGAGAGAGAGAGAGAGAGAGAGAGAGAGAGAGAGAGAGAGAGAGAGAGAGGAGAGGTGAGAGAGAGAGAGAGAGAGAGAGAGAGAGAGAGAGAGAGAGAGAGAGAGAGAGAGAGAGAGAGAGATGAAATGGGAGGTGTGTGAAAGAGATCTCTCTCTCTCTCTCTCTCTCTCTCTCTCTCTCTCTCTCTCTCTCTCTCTCTCTCTCTCTCTCTCTCTCCCTGTCTCTCTCTCCCCCTGTACATGCGCCTGTGCTGACGTGCTTTTGTTTACACGTCTGTGTATTCAATAATATGTATTTGGGATAGACTTATTGTGTGGGGGAGAGGGGAAGCAATATAGCTTTAACATATCAAGAGAAAAAAAAGGCAAAAAACACAATCCTATGGAACGGGGGGGGTGGGGGGGGGGGGGGGGGGGATGGGGGATGGGAGGGGAGGGTGTCAAGGGAGAATGGGAAGGTGCAGAGATAGAGAGGGAGAGGACAAGCGAGAGGTAGGGATAATAGTAAAGGAGAAGGGGTGGAGGGGGGGGGGGAGAAAAAAACAGAAGTCAGGTCGGTGACAATAGAGCCATTGTCTGAGTAGGGCAGGTAAAGTGATAGCGTGGCCTGTTATGTACTGTAATGTACAGCAGTGTTCCCCAACCCATCGAGTCATGTACACTTAAAAACGTCTTCTGCTTCTTCTTCTGCGTTCCCAGGTCATATGGTCATAATGGGTAAGGTACGTATGTGCCCGGTTTTCAGTTTTTACTGCGTACAGCCGACGCATTCCGATTTTGGAGGAGCTCAAAGGAGAAAACATATTTGGAAGGTGGGTTGTTTTTTTAAGGCAGGAGAATGGGCCAATAAGTCAGAAATATAGTAAATGATAGAAAGCAAAGGTAAAAGGCAGAGTCAAAGAGAGTGGCAGATTAGAGGAAGTTACAAGTACAGAACTTCCAGAAGGTGGAGGAACTATTTTTTTGCAACAGACCCCCTCCCTCCCACGGTATCCCCACGGGGAGAAACTCGTAGAGGGGTCGGGGTCGTCCAGCTCCCCGTATGGAGGCACGAGGCATCCACCCACTGCCCCAAGTTAAATATAAATATGTTTCTTTCCTTCCTCTTTCAGTTTGTCTTTGTTCTCCTCTCACCATATCAGCACTCGTGTGTGGTAAGGTTGTGTGCATGTACTGTACATGTTTGTTGATATGGTGTTGTTGTTGTCTTGCCCTCGCTTAAAGACTCCAAGGGATCATCCCAACAGCTCGGAGACACTTGAACACTATGGCACAAATGCACCAGCCAGGGATAAGAACATTACGCGTGTGACCGTTTTTGATTACCCCGCCACGTGGGGCAGTCACACTCCGACTTCCGGGATGATATTAGACTGTGATGTTATGCTAGGAGCTTGTCATGGCTTAAAACAATCCCCGCACAACCATGCAGAACATTTTGATGTAGCCTTGGTGTTCTAGCATAATTATGTCAACTGGTCTGACACAGCCTCATGCCAAGGCGTTCTGTTGGATGAAGAACATGCTCAAGGTAGGGTTTCTGGAAACCCACCTTTGTCCCAAGCATGAACAAGGGTACAAAGTAAGAAATTGCTACATTTTGTATCACTAAGTTGCAAACTGTTCCGGGGGCATCGCCCCCTGGGCCCCCACAAAGCCACTACACCAGGACATAATACAGTTCCTTGGACTACAAGCGGAAGCCCCCACCCCCACCCCCCTCCTCCTCCTCCCTTACGAATCATTTGGTCCGCCCCTGCTCAAGGAGATAATTGAAACTGGTATCAGATGTGAGGCGTAAAGTCCGACTGACAATCTGCTGGAGTGACTGACCCATCACTGCTCTAGTTTTTTGAGGGACAGTAGTATTATCGGAGACTAGGTCCTCGGGATATCTTCTCTCTCTATCTTTGGCGTCAAAGGGATTGGGCGGGGGGGGCCTCTGTGGTTATCGTCGTCACCCGGGGAGGGGGTGACGGGGGGGGGGCGGGGGGGGGTCAAAGGGATGGGGGAGGGGGGGGGGGGGGGGGGGAGGAGGATGCTTTTAGAACAGTTACTGTCCACGTTCTTCCCCAACCATCGGGTGGGGTCAGTGATTTATTGAATCTCGTCTTTTGTCTAAGAGCTCCCTGCCTCTGTCTCTCTGTTTTGCCCTTGTGTCTGTCTTTCTTGTCTCCGACTGTATATCCGCCCCCCCCCCCCTCTCTCTCTCTCTCTCTCTCTCTCTCTCTCTCTCTCTCTCTCTCTCTCTCTCTCTCTCTCTCTCTCTCACGCACATACACGCGCGTGCAATCTCTCTCTCTCTCTCTCTCTCTCTCTCTCTCTCTCTCTCTCTCTCTCTCTCTCTCTCTCTCACGCACATACACGCGCGTGCACACACGCACGCACGCACGCACACACACGCACACACACACACACACACACCACACACACGCACACACACAGGAGGGCAGGATGAAAAAAAAGCTTTGTCAGCTTATTCTTTAACCCTCCATAAAGATGATTTTGACTTGACTTGGCACATACACAAAGAGAGAGAGAGAGAGAGAGAGAGAGAGAGAGAGAGAGAGAGAGAGAGAGAGAGAGAGAGAGAGAGAGAGAGAGAGAGAGAGAGAGAGAGAGAGAGAGAGAGAGAGAGAGAGAGAGAGAGAGAGAGAGAGAGAGAGAGAGAGAGAGAGAGAGAGAGAGAGTCGTTATATATTCGTCACATCTGTCTGTATCTGTACCATGACACACGGAACAAAGTCGAGAACCCCTTAGCTCCCCCTTCCACCGCCTTTAAAACTGTCCCCAGAGTGAATCAGGTTTACCCAATATAAAACAGGTAAGCAGAGTCTCAAGTCAGACTGCATCCCCATCTGTATTGCTAAGAAATTCGGGACTTTCCTGGTGTTGCACATTGCCTCCAGGATCGTTCCCACCATCTTTATACCTACTAATGTCCTCTATGTGTCTGTTCCAGACCGGAGGACGTTAAACATGTTTTCATTCGAAGCAAAATTAGTAAAACCATACAACCACAGTGCACACATACAGTGCCATAGACCATCAGAAAATGGCGACTCGGGGATAGGGAAGTGGGTGTGGGGAGGGGTGATATTAAGAGAGGAACCACCACCACCACCACCACCGCTTTTTTTTTCTTTTTTTTTTACTTTAAAGGTGAGTTTGGTTGTTGATGTAGTTATTTGTCTGTCCTTTTTTAATACGTGTTTTTTATTCCCTAGCTTCTCTTCCCTCTTCTGCAGTCCAATTAGTTCTGGGAATCGAAAAAAAGGAGCAGTAAAGGGGGAGGTAAAAGAGGGGAGGGGGGAAAGGCTTGGGGAGAAAATTAAGAACAGGATATGTAGTGGGGGTGGGGGTGGGGTGGGGGTGGGGTGGGGGGTGTAGAGAGAGAAATCTAGTAGACTGGTGTGTGTGTGTGTGTGTGTGTGTGTGTGTGTGTGTGTGTGTGTGTGTGTGTGTGAGGGGGGCGGATGATATTGGAAGAGCACAATTTGGAGGAATGTTTTGAGT
>CM065684.1:30596388-30598888 GCA_017654935.2 Phymorhynchus buccinoides
TGTGGGGGGGGGGGGGGTGGTAGTGAATATCAAACAAGGACACAGATTGAGCGAGGTGTGTGGTTGAGTGTGTGTGTGTGTGTGTGTTGTGTGGTGGGGTGGTGGTAGTGAATATCAACAAGGACACAGATTGAGCGAGGTGTGTGTGTGTGTGTGTGGTTGAGTGTGTGTGTGTGTGGTTGAGTGTGTGGTGTGTGTGTGTGTGTGTGGGGGAGGGGGGGGGGGTATATTGAAAGAGGAGGTTCTGAGAGAGTTAGGGAGGGTGTAAAGGGAGAACATTAATTATTTCAAATAATGTAAAACAAAAATTATGTTTTATTTTAATTATTTTACATCCACGTACGATATGCTGTATCCGTATTCCATGGCTCCAGAGGCAAAGCATAATAACAACAATAACAACAATCGCAACAACAGTGACAGCAGCAGGAACAACAACAACAACAATATAAAAACAAGCGCGGATTCGCAATCGTTTGTGGCACGCTTTTCTTTCTCTTTTACAATTTGTGCGACAATTTTGGACCGACCGACCGACAGACAGACCGACCAACAGACCGACAGACCGACCGACCAACAGACCGACAGACCGACCGACCAACAGACCGACAGACCGACCGACCAACAGACCGACAGACCGACCGACCAACAGACCGACAGACCGACCGACCAACAGACAGACAGACCGACCAACAGACCGACAGACCGACCGACCAACAGACCGACCGACCAACAGACCGACAGACCGACCGACCAACAGACCGACAGACCGACCGACCAACAGACCGACAAACCGACGATCCGACCGACCAACAGACCGACCGACCAACAGACCGACAGACCGACCGACCAACAGACCGACCGACCAACAGACCGGACAGACAGACCGACCAACAGACCGACAGACCGACCGACCAACAGACCGACAGACCGACCGACCAACAGACCGACCGACCAACAGACCGACAGACCGACCGACCAACAGACCGACAGACCGACCGACCAACAGACCGACAGACCGACCGACCGACAGACCGACCGACCAACAGACCGACAGACCGACCGACCAACAGACCGACCGACCAAACAGACCGACAGACCGAACAGACCGACAGACCGACCGACCAACAGACCGACAGACCGACAAAGTGAGTTATAGGGTTTGTGGCTTGTGCCACAAACAAAAAAGAGTAGACTTTGTATGCACAAAGACAACAGGATTCTCCTCTGTAAGAGGTGAATCCTAATCAAACAAAAATAAACTGGGTACAAAAATAAACAAATACGCATACAAGTCATGACGTTTTATTTGTAGTTATTATTGTTTAAGCATTGATTAAGAATACTAATTTGTTTTAAAAAGAGTAAAACTTGAAAGTGACAGAAGCGTGTCGAGTTAACAGACAGATGCATTCTTTATTGTTAACAGATTTTCAGTCTCCAAGTCTCATACTGAAATCAAATTCCTTTCAACCTGAAATAGCAAGATACATTTATGAATGCTTTGCTGTCCGCAGTAAATAATTAGCAAGAATATACAAATGTTGTATTCTTTTTATCTGCTGCATTTACTTTGTCACGAACTTTACCTTGTGTTTTTTGTTTTATTTTCTTTATTTCGTGGTATGTGCTTACTACTTCTGTGTCAATAATTCCTTTGATGGTTTTACGACAAATAAAAGATTGTTTTTGAGTTTGAGTTTGAGTTTGAGTTGGCCAAACTAGTAGGCAGCAATGTTTGTTAGACTTATTTTAACAAACAGGAAAACACAGCAGCACGGACAACGATAGTTACAACAGCTGAAAGGACAAATCAAAACTCTGCCCCATCAAAACAGACAACATGACTTCAAATTCCAATTGATCACGAAACTCGTGGGGAACAACAGTTGGTCAGTGCAAACGGCTACGGTTGGTGTAGATTGCAAAATGTCATTAATAAGTGACTGGAACTGTTTAATGTATTCACCATTTGGAGAAGAAAAAAACACCCAAACAAAGAAAAAGAACAAACAATATGATTATTGAAGAGGATGATTACAAGAAAAACAAACAAAATCAAAACCTAATGCTAAGCACTTAAAATCTGTACATAAAACAACAACAACAATCACACGCGCATGTGTGTGTGTGTGTGTGTGTGTGTGTGCGTGTGCGTGCGTGCGTGCGTGTGTGTGTGTGTGTTCGTATGTGTGTGTTTGTGTGCGTTATGTGAGTGTATATCTATGAGTATGCTTTGCGTGGGGGTGACGGCGGGAATGCGAGCGCGTCTGAGTATGTTTGATAATAATTATGTATGATGTAATCTTGCATGAGGAGTGAATTTTAGTTATGTTAATTGAGTAGTTCGTCTAGAATGTGCGCTCTATAAAATGTTTTTATTATTATTATTATTATTATTATTATTATTATTATTAACAAACGAACAAAGAGGGTGCCATAAACACCCCCCCCCCCCACTCCACACACACACACACACACACACCAACCCCTATCCACA
>CM065684.1:30603888-30606388 GCA_017654935.2 Phymorhynchus buccinoides
CGTTGCTACCTGGGCCCCCACAAGAGCACATATGTAGCTCCCTGGACCCTCGGCGGACCCCCCCCCCCCCCCCCCATTACAAATCACTTGGTCCGGCCCTGTATACACACACACACACACACACACACACACACATACACAGATATATATAGAGAGAGGGGTGGGGATGGATGGATGGTTTGTTATTGGATAAAGCCACAATAGAGAGGAAAGCCAAACAGAGCAACCAAATGGGGTATACAATTATGATGATCAAACAAAAACATTCCAAAATTGGAAGGAACAAAACCAGCATAACATTCACACAACCATCAAGGTAATATTGTACATACAATCAATCGGTTAACAAACACAAAAAATCCAAACAAATCATATCAACACCGTTGGTGTAAAAACGTAAGATACCCAAATTCATCAACAACATGAACATCTTTCCAAACAAATCCTTTTGTTCTTCCATTTCTAGAATGAAAACAGATAGCTGAATGCCTGGTGTGGGCTACTATGTGAACTCCGTCAGATATGTTCGGGTGATGCTCTATGGCAAAATGTACCACATCTAAAAATATTAGAAAAACCGAAAAAAAACCTTCTTTTTGGGTTACTGGTAATTTAGATATGGCATTATAGAAAACGAACTTCCTTTTTATTTCAACCTTATTCTTACAAAACCCGCGCGGAGAGAGAGAACTCGAACTCGAACTCGATTTTTGTGTATTCAATGAGGGTAAACAGATAAGCATAGTGGGCTTTTTTACACCGTGCCCTCATGAACAAAATCAAATATATGAAAATAACAAAAATCAAGAAACAAAGCAATAAATATAAGGGAAAAAATAAATTATCAATAATCCACAACCCTTGCCCATCCCCACCCATTCACTTACAGGTACACGCCGAAACACACGCATACATACAGGCTCATATACGTGCGCACGTAAATGCGTGTACGCAGAGAGAGAGAGAGAGAGAGAGAGAGAGAGAGAGAGAGAGAGAGAGAGAGAGAGAGAGAGAGAGAGAGAGAGAGAGAGGGGGGAATGATGAAAGCTGTGCAGATTGTATTGATCAAGCCCCCCATTATACGAATCCCCCGTCTATCATTCGCAGCCGCTTGAGTTTGGATATTGATTAATAAAGTTATATAGGCCTAGTGAGAAAAAACCCCACCACCCCCTCAAAAAACCCAAAAAACGTCCTGACAAGAGCGAGAGAGAGAGAGAGAGAGAGAGAGAGAGAGAGAGAGAGAGAGAGAGAGAGAGAGAGAGAGAGAGAGAGAGAGAGAGAGAGAGTGTTTGTGTGTGTGTGTGATGAGAGAGAGAGAGAGAGAGAGAGAGAGAGAGAGAGAGAGAGAGAGAGCGAGAGAGAATGAGAGAGAGTGTGAGAGAGAGAGAGAAAGAGAGAATGTGAGAGTGTGTGAGAGAGAGAGAGAGAGATAGAGAGAGAGAGAGAGAGAAAGAGAGAGAGAGAGAGACAGAGCCAGAGACAGAGAGACAGATGAGGAAAGAGACAGGCAGATCAGAAAGACCCACGACACAAAAACGATTTTAGCGGATAGGTACCATTGCCATCTGTACATAACGTATGTAGGCTACACGTATATCACCCCTTTGTTCGGCAACCGTCAATTTGAGCGAACATACCAAAAGCGCGAATACTTTCCGTATGCAAAAATGCGCGAATGTCTGATAGTCACCCCCCCCCCCCCCCCCAACACCCACCCACCCCAACCCCCCCCCCCCCCCCACACACACACCCACACACACACACACGCGGAAAAAAGACAACCTCGAGAGTTTCGGCGGCAAAAAAACGGACTATTAGTTAACAAAAAAAAAAACGGTCATGCACGTTGCGAGCATGCGTGCGTGCGTGCGTGGTGTGTGTGTGTGTGTGTGTGTGTGTGTGTGTGTGTGTGTGTGTGTGTGTGTGTGTGGTGTGTGTGTTGTGATGTGTGTGTGCGTATGTATGTGTGTGTGTGTGTGTGTGTGTGTGCGCGCGCGCGCGCGCGTGTGGTGTGTGTGTGTGCGTTCGTTTGTGCGTTCTCTCTCTGTCTCTTTCTGTCGCTGTGGCCATAGTCGCTCAAATTGTATTATAATTCTTCATGTTCGCGCAAACTGTGTAGAGGAACATTCGCGCAAAATTACCTATTCGCGCTTTTTGACAACTCCCCTTTGTTCAAATGGATTTTAACTTTGGTTGGCATTAGCTTGTAGCAGGGGCCAACAGTAACATGAGAGCTGCACAATAGATTATTTTCTACAGTAATTCTTCTTCTTCTGAGTTCCCAGGCCATATGACCATAATTGTGTCCGGTTTTCAGTTTTCACTGGTCTCCCAGCTGCGCACAGCTGACACATTCCAATTTCAGAGGAGCTCAAAGGAAATCATTATTTGGAAGATTTTTTTAAAAAATGGGCCAATAAGTCAGAAAGATAGCAGATGATAGAAAGCGAAGGGAAAAGGCAGAGTCAAAGAGAGTAGCAGATTAGGGGAAATTACA
>CM065684.1:30613888-30616388 GCA_017654935.2 Phymorhynchus buccinoides
TTCAATCTTACCCTTTACTCAAATGGCTTTCATCGTTGGTTGACACTAGCCTGTCGTAGGGGCCAACAGTAACATGAGAGCTGTACAACAGGTGATTTTCTACAGCAATGGAGAATCATGGTACAGCTTAGTCTCTTGTGGAAGACCATGACTCTCGAACGATGGGGGCCCTTGGCATCGGCTCTGGTGCTGCAGCCAAAGGGATGGGCTGGCCTTTGGGGGGAACCTTCCTCAACGCCAGCTATGTCCTGAAATCCCTTTGGCCGATAGAGTGGGGATGTACCGTGGGCAAGGCACCTCCACTATAAACAAATTATCGCCCGGCCCGCCAGAATAGTATCTGACCCCTCTGCTTTCTGGCAGTCATTGTCGGAAACGACAGACTAGCATACAAAATGTAATCTTATTTCATTATGTTTCATCGTGTGTTATCGGAAGGTATGTGGAAGAGGGACAACCTTATGTTTTCTAAATATCTTAACGTTCTCAGGGCATGGTCGCGGACGCAAAAGGCCTGACAATTTGAGTCTCCTCGTGGGGATACCGGGGGGGCCGTTCGTAAAAAATAGTTCCTCCACCTTCGGGAAGTTCTGTGCTTGTAGCTTCCTCTAATCTGCCACTCACTCTTTGACTCTGCCTTTTTTCTTTGCTTTCTGTCATCTACTATCTTTCTGGCTTACTGGCCCATTCTCCTGCCTTTCCACAAAAAAAATTCCCAAATACTTTTTCTCCTTTGAGCTCCTCCGAAATCGGAATGTGTCGGCCCTACGCAATGGGGAGACCAGTGAAAACTGAACACACACGTACCATACCCATTATGGCCATATGGCCTGGGAATGCAGAAGAAGAAGAAGAAGAAACATGTATTTGTTTCACAAAAAATCCAATTGTTTTAAAAAGCTAAAAAGTACGAAGAGTCTAGCTGGCTTTGGAAATATCCCTCTGCTCTGTTCGTTTGCAGTCACTAAGTAGATTAGAAAGCTTTGTATCTTAATTCAGCATGACACAGAGACAGAAGCGACCACACAAACTAAGCCGCACAAGAAGAAAGAAAATAAAGAATGGAAAGAAGCAGACACGCCTTCAAAAGGTTTTCTGTATTTTTCTGTTTCTTCGTGAAACCCATGGCACCAAATCCTACTGCCTCATTCTTCCCTTCAACGCTCTCTCTCTCTCTCTCTCTCTCTCTATCTCTCTCTCTCTCTCTCTCTCTCTCTCTCTCTCTCTCTCTCTCTCTCTCTCTCTCTCTCTCTCTCTCTCTCTCTCTCTCTCTCTCTCTCTCTCTCTCTCTCTCTCTCCTTTGACCAGTTGCGGACGGGACGAAACCATCTGTCTTTGGCCGAGGTGGCCAGCGTCAAAGCTTTGTTTACCTTTCCGCTTCCATGCCATCGATTTGTTTTTCTATTCGCCCGGTCACTCTCTCCCTGGACACCACTGTAACGGAACGAAGGACTACGGAAGGGAGAGAGGGATACTTTCCCAAAAGAAAAGTGCCAAAAAGTCTGGCTGGCACCACCTTCTGGAACAACACAGATCTGGTACAGTGGCCAACCACCATATGATCGCACCACCTGCAGTGTGAGGTTATTTTGTGACATTGATAGACTAACAGAGCAGGGGGGGGGGGAGAGAGAGAGAGAGAGAGAGAGAGAGAGAGAGAGAGAGAGAGAGAGAGAGAGAGAGAGAGAGAAACAGAGAGAGACAGAGACAGAAACAGAGGGAGAGAGAGACAGACAGACAGAGAGAGACGAGAGACAGAGACATACAGAGAGAGAGAGAGGAGAGAGAGAGAGAGAGAGAGAGAGAGAGAGAGAGAGAGAGAGAGAGGAGAAGAGAGAGAGAGAGAGAGAGAGAGGAGTTGCCTGCATCCATCCACCGGAAATAGAGAAAATGTTAGAGCAGCTGAACTTAGCGAGAGCCTGATCTAGGTTGGAACGATTGGAGGGAAATAAATGAAAAAAAAAAAAAAAAAAAAAAAATAAAAAAAAAAAAAAAAAATTCCTACCCGGCCAAAGTCACATGAGCAGATAGACAGACATTATTTTTCTTTCGATTCACAAGTACTAAGTTCCAAAACAGTTTCACGGTGCATACAGAAAGAAAATAAGAAAAGAAAAATAAAGTAGAGCAGGGGCCATGCATCGCCAGATGCACCCCCCCCCCCCCCCCCTCTCCCCCTTGCCCCATTTTGCTTCTCTTTGTTGATTCAAACTTACTAGCCTCTTTCTTCTTCTTCTTCTGGACCTTCGGACTGTTTTTATTTCTTGCAGACCTTCTGCAATGGAGGGAGAGTCCAGAAGGATCTAGGCCCTAATTTGATTGCTGACTCCTAATTGGGCCACTGCGGGGGAAACGAAGAGGATGCTAAGGTTTACATTAGAGCAGCTTGCTTGGTCGATGGGGGATGGTTGATAGTGTGGTGGTTAGTATTTGCTGTCTCTCTCTCTCTCTCTCTCTCCTCTCTCATCAATCTCTCTCTCTCGACTTCTCTCTCATCTCT
>CM065684.1:30626388-30633888 GCA_017654935.2 Phymorhynchus buccinoides
GGTCTAAGGCGTATGCCCTGGTGTGGGTCTAAGGCGTATGCCCTGGTGTGGGTATAAGGCGTATGCCCTGGTGTGGGTCTAATGCGTATGCCCTGGTGTGGGTCTAATGCGTATGCCCTGGTGTGGGTCTAAGGCGTATGCCCTGGTGTGGGTATAAGGCGTATGCCCTGGTGTGGGTCTAATGCGTATGCCCTGGTGTGGGTCTAAGGCGTATGCCCTGGTGTGGGTATAAGGCGTATGCCCTGGTGTGGGTCTAAGGCGTATGCCCTGGTGTGGGTCTAAGGCGTATGTCCTGGTGTGGGTCTAAGGCGTATGCCCTGGTGTGGGTCTAAGGCGTATGCCCTGGTGTGGGTCTAAGGCGTATGCCCTGGTGTGGGTCTAAGGCGTATGCCCTGGTGTGGTTCTAAGGCGTATGTCCTGGTGTGGGTCTAAGGCGTATGCCCTGGAGGGTTCTAAGGCGTATGCCCTGGTGTGGGTCTAAGGCGTATGCCCTGGAGGGTTCTAAGGCGTATGCCCTGGTGTGGGTCTAAGGCGTATGCCCTGGTGTGGGTCTAAGGCGTATGCCCTGGAGGGTTCTAAGGCGTATGCCCTGGTGAGGGTTCTAAGGCGTATGCCCTGGAGGGTTCTAAGGCGTATGCCCTGGTGTGGGTCTAAGGCGTATGCCCTGGAGGGTTCTAAGGCGTATGCCCTGGTGTGGGTCTAAGGCGTATGCCCTGGAGGGTTCTAAGGCGTATGCCCTGGAGGGTTCTAAGGCGTATGCCCTGGTGTGGGTCTAAGGCGTATGCCCTGGTGTGGGTCTGGGGGCTTCTTCGCCCCCAGAACCTGAAACTATTTATGCAATTTCAGGCTAAAAATAGAAAGGATATGGTTAGTAAGCAGCTTTCCTTTCCCACAACATCTCAGCCACGAGATGTTAATAATCCAAAATTAAAACTGAAAGGACACTGAAGAAGCCTCAAGGCCTAGTTGTCCTTAAAAACTTGTTCCTGATCCTGATCCAATAAATTAACATCAATGCAATGGCTGTTGAAGTGGGCTTCGTCTGAATTGGAATTAACATGTTGGCTTGCGCTGTGGATTTGAGTGGCAACTGGAACATGATTGCTTCGTTCATGCTTCCATCCGCTCCTCCCAGTCTACACCCCCCCACCCCCCACCCTTCTGGAATTTCTCAATTGATTTATATTTATCTCAAGAACAGCACAGCTGGCTTTAATATTTCCTGAAAACAGAAACTTTCCTGAACAACCTTATGTCTGCTACTAAGATATAAATGCGGGTGAGTATTTCGTGTAATTAAATTACCAGACAGTCACAGGTATATGAACCGAAATACCTTGCATCTAGACCTATTATTTGTTTGATATTATAAGCATGCTAAGCGTCTGCATGAGGTGCGTGTTACTTCTTCAGATGTTCGATTGATCGATCGACCGATTGGTTGATTGATTGGTTGGTTGACTGACTGACCGACTGATTGGATGATTGATTGATTGAATGAATAATTCGTTAACTTATTCATCCATTTATTTCTTTGGATACTTTAAAACATACACTTCTTTTACCGCATCACTACCGCCAACACCCACGTTCTTCCTGACAGACCCCACCCCCCACCCAACCCGAACTCACACCCGCCCACATTCCCTCACCCCTTTCCCGTCTCCCCGACCCTTTTAGATCCCCCCCCCCACTCCCACCCCCCCACCCACCACCCTCACTCAAACCTGTGGCAGTGTCACACTGGAACCTCCACTACATTGTATAGCAGCCATTGGGGGATTTCGACACTCGTCTAGTGGGTTGGTTCGGCGGAGGGGAACGGTTATCGGTGGAACGAAAACTGCTGGCAATTGATACCGTCACCGACACTAATCCCGATTTACTGCCTCGGGTTCGCTACCTCCGCCCCGTTCCCAGTGTATAGTAAAAGAGAAAAACTAACATCTCACACACACACACACACACACACGCGCGCACGCACGCACGCACACGCATACACACGCACACACATGTACTCACACACACACACATACACACACGTACTCACACACACGCGCGCGCACGGGTGCACACACACACACACACACACACATACACACACATGCACTCATACACGCACACGCGCGCGCACACACACACACGCGCACGCACGCACACGCACACACGCGCACACACACACACACACACAGTCGCGCGCGCGCGCGCACGCATACACACACACTCGCACGCACACACGCGCGCGCGAGCACACGCACACACGCGCGCGCGAGCACACGCACGCACGCACACGCGCACACGCACACGCACGCACGCACACACACACACACACACACACACACACACACACACACACACACACACACACACACACACACCAGCAACCCCACCCGCCCGTATCCCTTTTTACCACCGATCATTGTCATTCCAATCTTAATTCCTTACAGCCCACCCCACCCTTCTCTCTCATGCTGTATGTTAACCTTCACCCAGATTCCCATCCAAAAAGTATCTTTCTTTGGTGTGTGGTTTAAGCAAGTTCATCATCTGTAAACAACAAACATACAAATGTACAAGTTGATAACACTTAACAACCAGCAACAAGCAATGGCTAAGCAGCTCGCAAAACTATTAAAACAAAGTGGTTGAGTAGTGAAGTTGCTAAGATACATCTGCGTTGTTAACAAATCGGGTCTTAACTGGTGTTGTACTACCTCCGGGCATTGCCTCCAGGATTGTTCCCACCATCTTTACATCTACTAATGCTCCATATGTGCCTGTTGCAGACCGGAGGACGTGAAACATATTTTTAAAGTGAAGCAGCCACGATTGCTGGAAAGTTTCATCCTGGGAACGTACTGCATCACAATGTTCCATATAATTTATCTCTCTCTCTCTCTCTCTCTCTCTCTCTCTCTCTCTCTCTCTCTCTCTCTCTCTCTCTCTCTCTCTCTCTCTCTCTCTCTCTCTCTCTCTCTCTCTCTCTCTCTCTCTCTCTCTCTCTCTCTCTCTCTCTCTCTCTCTCTCTCTCTCAACCCCACATTACCCGTCCAAGCTCCCTCCGAACCAGTCAGTCCATCTCATCCAATCCTCTGGAACCAACTGTCTCCAGCATGCTGGTAGTAGCGGAGCGATCCCCCAACATGTACCGTGGGTGACGACCCAAAATCACCCAATCTAGCCCAGCAACGCATAGGGGGAGTCACGAAGATGCGTCATGTATGGATCTTGTTACTCCGGACCACTGGCGTTATCGACGAGATTGGAGGCTGGTTAGCTATCCGGGGAATTATGTACCCCTTATGGCTAGCCTGCTCGTCGATATTCTTCTTTCCCGCCATTCAAGGATTTAAAGACCCAGTGACCCACCACGAATAAATCCCTTGGTGTTTTTCTGGGTAGCTCTGACCCACATACAAATGCCCCCAACTTCAAAGTGAGGCTGCTCTTTAAAATGATGTTTCGTTTTCAATTTGGGGGTATTTGTGCGGGAGTCAAACCTGGTCAAAACAAGACTTGTTACCAGCTATAAGAGGAAAAACACGTGAAACCCGTGATTTTGACACGTGATCTGGTGGGTCTTTCACGACAGTTTGCTTTTCTGTTGACGTGTTTCTGTCTCTCTGTCCCTGTGTCCGTGTCCCTTTTCAGTTTCTTTATGTCTGTCTCTCTCCCTATCTTTGCTTTTTTTCCTTTCTTCCTCATCTTTTTTTTTGCATGCTGCACATCTCCCACTCCTTGTTGTCATAATGATTTTTGTGTGATTTGTTTTCTTTTTCTTTCATTCATAGAACACTAACACACTTTACTGAATCAATCATAACAGAACACAATCATCATCATCATATAGTAAAAAGCTAAGTGTCCAGCGCCAACGGGAAACGGGGTCTTATAACTCCGCCTTTTCTTAAACCGATTCGCTTCAAATTTGCTGTACTCAGCGTTGCCAGTACTTGGCGTTACCGCTACTACGCGTTACCGTTACTACGGAGAGCGCGTCACTCTCAGAGCAGCGCCAACGGGAAACGGGGCCTTATAACTCCGCCGTTTCTGAACCGAATCGCTTCAAATTTACTGTACTCAGCGTTAACAGTACTTGGCGTTACCGTTTCTAGGCGTTACCGTTACTAGGCGTTACCGGTACTCGGCGTTGCGCTAGTGATCATAGAACACTAACACACTTTACTGAATCAATCATAACAGAACACAATGATGATAGAATACTAACACACTTTACTGAATCAATCATAACAGAACACAATGATCATAGAATACTAACACACTTTACTGAATCAATCATAACAGAACACAATGATCATAGAACACTAACACACTTTACTGAATCAATCATAACAGAACACAATGATCATAGAATACTAACACACTTTACTGAATCAAT
Source organism: Phymorhynchus buccinoides (assembly GCA_017654935.2). Classification (NCBI taxonomy): domain Eukaryota; kingdom Metazoa; phylum Mollusca; class Gastropoda; order Neogastropoda; family Raphitomidae; genus Phymorhynchus; species Phymorhynchus buccinoides. The sequence continues at coordinate 30,630,788 of CM065684.1, forward strand.
CATAACAGAACACAATGATGATAGAATGAATACTAACACACTTTACTGAATCAATCATAACAGAACACAATGGTGATAGAATACTAACACACTTTACTGAATCAATCATAACAGAACACAATGATGATAGAACACTAACACACTTTACTGAATCAATCATAACAAAACACAATGATCATAGAACACTAACACACTTTACTGAATCAATCATAACAGAACACAATGATCATAGAATACTAACACACTTTACTGAATCAATCATAACAGAACACAATGATGATAGAACACTAACACACTTTACTGAATCAATCATAACAGAACACAATGATGATATAATACTAACACACTTTACTGAATCAATCATAACAGATTACAATGATGATATAATACTAACACACTTTACTGAATCAATCATAACAGAACACAATGATGATAGAACACTAACACACTTTACTGAATCAATCATAACAGAACACAATGATGATAGAACACTAACACACTTTACTGAATCAATCATAACAGAACACAATGATGATAGAATACTAACACACTTTACTGAATCAATCATAACAGAACACAATGATCATAGAACTTTACTAACACACTTTACTGAATCAATCATAACAGAACACAATGATGATAGAACACTAACACACTTTACTGAATCAATCATAACAGAACACAATGATGATAGAACACTAACACACTTTACTGAATCAATCATAACAGAACACAATGATGATAGAATACTAACACACTTTACTGAATCAATCATAACAGAACACAATGATGATAGAATACTAACACACTTTACTGAATCAATCATAACAGAACACAATGATGATAGAACACTAACACACTTTACTGAATCAATCATAACAGAACACAATGATGATAGAATACTAACACACTTTACTGAATCAATCATAACAGAACACAATGATCATAGAATACTAACACACTTTACTGAATCAATCATAACAGAACACAATGATCATAGAACACTAACACACTTTACTGAATCAATCATAACAGAACACAATGATCATAGAATACTAACACACTTTACTGAATCAATCATAACAGAACACAATGATCATAGAACACTAACACACTTTACTGAATCAATCATAACAGAACACAATGATCATAGAATACTAACACACTTTACTGAATCAATCATAACAGAACACAATGATGATAGAATACTAACACACTTTACTGAATCAATCATAGCAGAACACAATGATCATAGAATACTAACACACTTTACTGAATCAATCATAACAGAACACAATGATCATAGAACACTAACACACTTTACTGAATCAATCATAACAGAACACACTTTATGAATCAATCATAACAGAACACAATGACATAGAACACTAACACTTTACTGAATCAATCATAACAGAACACAATGATCATAGAACACTAACACACTTTACTGAATCAATCATAACAGAACACAATGATGATAGAACACTAACACACTTTACTGAATCAATCATAACAGAACACAATGATGATAGAACACTAACACACTTTACTGAATCAATCATAACAGAACACAATGATGATAGAACACTAACACACTTTACTGAATCAATCATAACAGAACACAATGATGATAGAACACTAACACACTTAATGATTATGTTTTATTGATTTGTTGATTGATTCGTTCATTCATTCACAAGGTCAACCGTTCCTTCCTTAATACATTCAACCATACATTCATTGATTCATTCATTCATTCACTCAGTCAGTCAGTCGGTCGGTCAATCAGCCATTTATTTAGTCAGTCGATCAATCAGTCAGCCAGTTAGACTCTCTCTCTCTCTCTCTCTCTCTCTCTCTCTCTCTCTCTCTCTCTCTCTCTCTCTCTCTCTCTCTCTCTCTCTCTCTCTCTCTCTCTCTCTCTCTCTCTCTCTCTCTCTCTCTCTCTCTCTCTCTCTCTCTCTCTCTCTCTCGTTCCTCCCCCCTCTCTCTCTCCATCTCTCTCTCCCTCTCTCTCATCCCTCCCTCTCTCTCTCTTTGACTGAACTAAAAAGAAGCTAGCCCTTGCCTGACTCGGTGCAATCGAAGCTGATCTTCGCTCAAACAATTCCAGAACGGTCCGATGATTTGTTCGGTTGCTGGAATAGAAATAGGCAAGGGGCCAGGCACCGATTCCCCGAAAGCACCTACTAAGAAATTAGGTCCAGAATTGGCTTAAGCATTAGCTCCGAAAAGTCTAGAAGTGGGTGGTATGAAATCTACAGAAATTTGTCTCGACGTTAAACGGAAAGGAAAAAACCACCAAAGAGGGAAAGAAAAACAAAAAGAGAAAGAGACACACAAAATACAGAAAGACCAACTTAAGGAAATAGTATTAGGAAAACAGAAACACAGACAGACAGAAAAAAAATAAAGACAGGAAAGAAAGAAAGAAAACGAAAAGATGTATGCGATATTATGCAAAGCACGATATCACTCGAATGCACGCCCCACAAACTTAGCTTATCTATACACATTCTTTGTTTGATTTTTTTTTTTTTTTGGGGGGGTGGGGTGGGGGTGGGGGGATGTTTTTTGTTGTTTTTGTTGTTGTTGTTGGCTTTAAGCTTCCACGTTAAGTTAATGTTTTACGTCCTCTCGGCAAAGCCATATGGGACATTACTATAATCTTTAGATATTGGGGAAAGCGGGGGAGGGGAAAGTATTTTTTTAAAATAAAAAATATAGATGTTTTTAATTAATAGTTTGTCTTTCTTGTAATTCTATAACGTTTATCTATTAAAAAAAAAGAAGGTCAAGTTATTTTATAAGTGCCATGGCTGGCATCTAAAGCTTCCACAATTTATCTTGCTTTCTTATACCCCGTCGCGACACACATACACAGACACACAGATACAGTTATACAGACACAAACACAGACACACCCGCATACATACATACATTACATCTCTCAATCTCTCTTTCTCAAAAGCACACACACGCGCGCGCACACACTGACACACACACGCACACACACGCACATACACGCACGCGCACGCACACACACACACACACACACACACACACACAAACACACACACACACACACACACACACAC
>CM065684.1:30641388-30646388 GCA_017654935.2 Phymorhynchus buccinoides
ACTCACAGCAAACACAAACAAAGCGAACGCGCGCGCGCACGGCACACACCTAGCACGACCGCACACGCAGGCGCGCACCTCAACACAGCTTCACGCAGCTAGCACAGGGGCACGGCCAGCACACACAGACATACTACACACACATACACACACACACACACACACACACACACACACAAATAAATATATAAAATATATATATAATTTTTTATGAACATTTTATTTTATTTTATATATATGAACATATACACGCGCGAGTACACGCGCGCAAACAAGCAAGCACACAAACAAACACAAACAAAACACGCCGTATAAACACGCGTACACACACATATATAAACACACACGAAATGCGCGCAAGCATCATAGAGAGAGAGAGAGAACAGAGAACAACAAGAACAAGAACAACGATTTAATGAACTGGGCCATCTGCCCATGTCAAACGGAACAGTGGGGTAGGGGCGATAACAAATAAGAACAATAACATAAATAAAAAAATAGATGAGAGAGAGAGAGAGAGAGAGAGGAGAGAGAGAGAGAGAGAGAGAGAGAGAGAGGAGAGAGAGAGAGAGAGAGAGAGAGAGAGTATGGGTGGGGTCAGTACAGACACGGGGAAGAGAGAGAGGGAAGAGAAGACAGAGAAAGAGGACAGAGACGCAGAGAGAGACAGAGATATAACGGACCGGGGGTCAGAGACAGGGGGGACTAGAGAAGAGAGTATGAGGGCACGGCCGGAAAAAAAAGCAGAGAGACAGAGAGACAGACACAGAGGCAGATCTTCAAAAGCATTATACTCGTAGACGCAAATGTACCGATAGGCACAATAATAGTCACAAACATATTAATTACTCCGTGATATATGCACACACGGCGAGCAGCGCATGCACGCCACACGAAGCGCCTCGTGGTGTGCGCACACGCGCATACGCACCGCACGCACACGCACGCTCACGCGCAACACGCACGCGCAACGTCACACGCCACAGCGCACTGCCACGCACACGCACACACGCACACTCACCAACACACACACCACACACACACACAGTACTATATAATGATATATACGGCGTTTTATCAGGCGATCCTATCACACACCAGTGACCACGCGACAAACTGTCACACTGTGGGTAGGTGGGTATAGCAAAACAATAGGTAAACAGAGAGAGAGAGAGAGAGAGAGAGAGAGAGAGAGAGAGAGAGAGAGAGAGAGAGAGAGAGAGAGAGAGAGAGAGAGAGAGAGAGAGAGAGAGAGAGAGAGAAGAGAAAGAGACAGAGACAGACAAAGAGACAGAGACAGAACTTGAAGGGAGAGGGGGTGACAGAGACAGATAATACACGTGAACTCGCGCGCGCACTCGTGCGTATGTTGTGCGTATGGATGTGTGTGTGTGTGTGTGTGTGTGTGTGTGTGCGTGCGTGTGCGTGCGTGTGCGTGCGTGCGTGTGCGTGTGCGTGCGTGTGCGTGTCTGTGTGCGTGCATGTGTGTGCGTGCGTGTGCGTGCGTATGTGTGTGTATGTGTGTGTCTCTGTGTGAATGTGTGCGTGTGCGTGTGTGCGTGTGCGTGTGTGTGTGTGTGTGTGTGCGTGTGCGTGCGCGCGTGTGCGTGCATGCTGTGCATTATAAGATCGTGTCACAGTGTGTGCTTGTTGGCTTGTCTTTGTCCCTTAGCGCGTGCTCTGTACGTTATGAAATCCGAGCATGCATGATCCGCACTATAATATGCCTATATGTCTGCATCTATGTGATAACGCGTGCATGTACTTGGATCTGAGCACATGCATACGCATTAGAGCGCAAGACTGTGCTGTGCAGATCTTTGTGTGCAGCTGGTGTTCACATCTGTAAAACATATATTGAGCCCCTGCTTCAACCTTGGACCCGATAGCCAGGCACGGATGACTGAGTTCATTCTCCCTCTCCTCTCTGGTGTAACAGCAGCTGAGACTATAGTTAAAAATCAACCCTCTGAAATTCTGAAAATCAAAATAGCAAAACGTAAGTCATCAATATTTGTAGCAAGGTTATGCTATAATTGCACATGCGTCTGTACTTTTACATAAAAAACCAGAGTCCCGCTACTGTTGTTATTGGTGTTGTAGTTGTAGTTGTTGTTGCTGTTGTTGCTGCTGCTGTTGTTGTTAAATTGTTTTAGTGTTTGGTGAGGAAGAGGAGGAGGAGGAGTTGTGTCTTTTTGTGTAATAAGTGTGGAGTGTGAATGAGGTGAGATAGACAGAGGAGGAGAGCGAGAGAGAGAGGAGAGAGAAGGCAGAGCGAGAGAGAGAGAGAGAGAGTACGTGCGTGCGCGCACCGCCGCGCGCGCGCGGCGCGCGCGCGCGCGTGTGTGTGTGTGTGTGTGTGTGTGTGTGTGTGTGTGTGTGTGTGTGTGTGTGTGTGTGTGTGTGTGTCGCACTAAGGGCTATGTAGCCTAGATGAAATATCCTTACACTCACACATCCACACACACACACACACACACACACACACACACACACACACACACACACACACACACACTGCATCCCTAACCTCAACCAAATCACTCAAACCAAACCGGCCACCATCAATCCCGTTTTCTCCCCTCCTATCTGCTTCTAATGCATCATCCCTGCCCCCCCCACCCCCCCCCACCCCCCCTCTCACACACACACACACCTCCCCTCACCAAAACATCAATTGATAGACCCTCCCCAAACACCCTCTCTCTCTCTCTCTCTCTCTCTCTCTCTCTCTCTCTCTCTCTCTGTTCTCATGTCTGTCTCTCTGTCTCTCTGTCTGTGTCCTCTGTCTCTCTTGTAAGCCGCCGTCTCATAATTTCCCTTTATTTTAATCCCCGAAATATCAGCAGCGCACATCTTTATTTCCTTCCCCTATACTATGACAAACCCTCGACGGGGCGAAGAACAAGCTAACTCAATCAAAACTCCCATCTTTCACCGAAACTCCGACTCCTTCCCTATTTTTGTTACACACGCACCCATGCCAGCAGCGCCTTCTGTGTCTGTCTAGCTGTCTGTCTGTCTGTGTTTCTCTTCTATCTCAAAGTGTGCTGATGATAGATTTGTCCAGAGGCTCTGGATTTGTTAAGCTGCACGTGATCACAGTCACGAGGTCAGTGCAAATGACCAACTAAGCCAGCACGTTTTGTCATTATCACATCAACCTGGGGTCACTGGTTAGGAACCAAACCTTGAATTGAACAAACGATATTGACATCATCATATTGATACCCCTAACCAAAGTCATCTGATTAACATACTCAATGGGTATTTTACTTGTATCATTATTATTAGTCCCCGAGCCGAAGGTTCGGGGAGCTATTGTTTTTGTCTGATCCGTCCGTCCGGTGTCCGTCCGGTACCGATTATGGTCAAGGTCGCGCCAGTTACGGGGTTCAAACCCCGAAACACATAATCGCTAATATCTCGCGAAGTTGTGCATCTATTTTAATGCAGTTTTTTTCACAACATTTCTTGATGAATGGCCTATAACACAGTTGTCATGATTTTTCTGTGCGCGCGTGTGCGCATGATCGCGCGCGCTCAAATCACGGGTCCGAACCCCAAGGCTATAGCTCGGCGATGCTGCGAGGGGACTTTGCAGGCGCTCGGCGTTGCACTTGTATTATTTTTACGCTGTTTCTACTAAGGGGCGTCGATCACTAGACGATGACACCAGTTATCTGCTGTTAGATAATTATGTTGGTGCCAACATAATTATCTAACAGTAGATTCTACGCATATCCCTGCTCTTCTTCGGCAGTTGAGAGGAGAATCATCACCTCTTCAGTTATATATAACGATTTACATTAATCATGATGCAAACATATCTAACAGTAGATTGTACGCGTATCCCTGATAATTTGGGTGAAGACATTACAACCAAGTTTCAAGTTTTCAAGTTTTATTTTCAACTTCCAGCCCAGAGGGCTTCAAAGCCATAAACACAAACACTCACAACAAATTTGTCCCCATAAACATTCAATGAAACAAACGTGCAGAACACAAGGCAATTGATATGATATTAACATATACAAAAAAGAAATTACCAGTGCTAACAACAAATGCATCACCACTAGAAAAGATGTAACATAAAATATAAAAAAACCTTGCCAGCTTTCTCAATATTTTGGGGGTTGTATTACTCAGTAACGATTTAAATTTATGGACATTTGGGTGGTGATTATAATACTTTGAAAACAATTATTTTCTTTTTTCTTTTGCTGGTCCGTATGGGCATTGCAATACGTAATGGAATTCGTCGCCAATTTCGTCTCTATTACAAAATAAACAATTCCGCTCATTTCTAGCAACATTAAAAAAACGCTGCTTTTGAACCGGTAATTTATTGTTGGTTGTTCTAAACTTCAACATTGATTGTCTTAGATTTTTAGGAAGCAATAATAGGTAATTTTCCAATAAAGGATTTTCTTTGTATAAACGGTACTGAGGGGGAAACGAAAAGACCTTTCATCTGGGGGCCGTTTCACAAGGGCTAACGTTACGTTGCGCTCGCTCAAATCGATACAAAAAAACCGGTCTAAGAAACACCCTTCGTTTGCCGATAGTTCGCGTGGCGTTTTGTTCTTGCCAAACACCGAGCAAGCGGCGAACTATCCGGAACTAGTAGGGGGTGAAATACGTTTCTTGTTGTTGATTGGTTCATTAAAGTGTGTTTAAAATAATATTGTTTTTGACCAATCAGACAAGAGCTTGTAATATTCTTCCGCAAACGTTTTCTAAAGTGTTTCTTGGACCCCTTTTGGCGAAAGCGTTATTCGCGCGGCGATAATTACCTAGATAAATTCGACCTAGGACCTATGACTGCGCGAATCTCGTGTTTTCTGTGGGACTAGCATGGCAGTTTGACTGACAACTATGCTTTGTGGTGACGTGGCAACACTAGTGATACTCTAGTAGTGATATTATTTGCCTACCACTGTGTTGCCATGGGGAAAGAATAAAACCTAACAACGTGTATTTACGACCTTGAGCGTGCA
>CM065684.1:30666388-30671388 GCA_017654935.2 Phymorhynchus buccinoides
GCAATTGCATGAAATGCATATTGAATCAAAGACGTCGTACAAATACAAAGAACTATTCATTTTGATATTCAAGCCCCTCTCTCCTGTATTATTACCAGGTTTGATTGTTAGTTGCTTGTTTTTGCCACATTTAATATAAGAAACTTAAATATACACCAACTCGAATATATGTTTTACGTCCTCTTGGTCTATACTTAGTCCATATGGGACATTTGATAAAACCAACAACCATGAGCTACAAATATATACCAATGAGTTCTATACGCATTTGTACTTCCTTGCACATCAAAATAATCGCGTTGAGCGGACTTTCTTTTCAACGAGAGATTGCCAATACTCAGAACACACGTGCATGCACTCTCGCAAGCTTTGCATCATCTATCAAAGGGCACGCGGAAACTGAACAATGACGCAATAGGAATGACAGGTGACAGTCTCGGACAGGCAATCAATTAAAAGAGACCCTCCATCGGTGTCGCTTGCACGAGCCCGTGTCAGTTTCAAGACCGTCGTCCGCTGTCCACTTTGATTACAGACCGCGGTGCCAATTTCACTTCGTTTCCAGGAAAACGCGCGTGCTAACTAATAGGCAGGAAATAGAGTTGGGGGTTAGGTTAGGTTAGGTTAGGTTTGGCGCGGGTGGTGATGGTGGTGGTGAAAGAATTAGATTGACGGCAAATCTGACGTAACTGACATCATGACTTTTTAAGAGAGAGAGAGAGAGAGAGAGAGAGAGAGAGAGAGAGAGAGAGAGAGAGAGAGAGAGATTTGTGATGACACAAATTGCGATTGGTGTCAATTTTCGGCCAAATTAATTAGTAGTGCACTAATAGAGCTGTCCACGCAGACAGCTTGAGATTTCATGTTCGAGAGTCTGATGAGTAGTTGTGGTGTGGAACCATAATTTGAATACGGCGACACGTTAGCATTAACTCAAATAGCTTTTTAGGAGTGCATGCGGCGTGTGATGTATTGATTTATCAATTGATTGACCGACTGATAGAATGATCTGTGTAGGGGAAGACGGGGTAAAAAGCGCATGGGCGGGTAAGAAGCCCACCCCAATTATCTCATGAAATGAAGCAAATTTCAGTCTCATTTTGCCCATGAGACGAGAGTTAATGTCTAGCATTCGTCTCATGGGCAAATTTTGGCTGGTGGGTTGGCTGATTGTCTAATTAACTGATTGGTTGGTCTAATGTCATGATGATGATGATGATGATGACGACGATGACGATGGTTGTGGTGATGACGATGACGATTGTTGTCGTTATATAGTTGTTGATGATGGCGGTTTCCCCGTGGGGATACCGGGGGGTCTTTCGTAAAAATAATAATTCCCCCACCTTCTTGAAGTTCTGTGCTTGTAACTTCCTCTAATTTACCACACTCATTGACTCTGCCTTTTCCCTTTGCTTTCTATCATCTACTATCTTTCTGACTTATTGGCCCATTCTCCTGCCTTTTTTCAAAAAAACATCTTCTAAATAAGTGTTCTCCTCTGAGCTCCTCCGAAATCGGAATGTGTCGACTGTACGCCGCAGCGGGGAGACCAGTGAAAACTGAAAACCGAACCAACGACCCTATATAGTACTTTTCTTGACCGGACACATAAGTACCTTACTCATTATGGTCATATGGCCTGGGAACGCAGAAGAAAAAGAAGAAGAAGAAGATGGTGGTGATTTAGGCCTACAGGCGCCTGTGTCTGGTCGTGTGCTTGATTAGACCTAAACGACCGCGTGCACCATTATGCAATACAGTGGAACCTCCCTTATAAGACCTTCAAAAACCACCCAAAATGAGGTCTTATAAGGGAGGGGTCTTATAAGAGAGGTACTTTTAATACTTGCAAAGAAGGGCAATGTCTCGGAGAAGTAGGTCTTATATGGGAGGGAGTCTTATAATGGGAGGTTTTATAAGGGAGGTTCCCCTGTACTGTGCAACAAAAAGAAACGCAACAATGTTCGGAAAGGTAATGTAATATCAGACCCTTTACTGATATTAAATCTGGACGTAACACACTGGGCAGGTACTGTACACAATGGTCAACCTATGGCGATACTTTTCACGCCAGAGGGCAGTCAATGCACTAGGGGCTTATCACGCGATTTTCTTACTTGGGCGTAGTGAGAGAGAGAGTGATGGTAGGACCACTCACTGTCTCTCTCTCTTTCTTTATCCCCAACTAATAATATAGAGAGGATTAGCCCCACACGAGCGCCATGCCCTCTGGCGTGAGAAAAATCGCACTAAGTCTCTCATTAACGCACCTTTAAAAACATCGAAGGAAAAATATTTAGGGATACCCTGACCCACCACGATTAAGTCCCTTGGTTTTTTTCTGGGTAGTTGTGACCCAAATACAAATGCCCCCAACTTGAAATTGAGGCTGCTCTTTAAAATGGTGTTTCGCTTTCAATTTGGGGGCTTTTGTATGGGAGTGAAACCTGGTCAAAACAAGATTTCTTACCAGCTATAAGAGGGAAAACACGCGAAACCCGTTATTTTGATACGTGATCTGGTGGGTCTTTAATTAAGATGTAACAACTTTTGGACATGCTCGCTGCTTCCATTATTTTCCAACATTTTGTTTTCGGTATGCAAATTAAAATAATCATGAGTTTAAAGCAATTGATTGTTGAGTTTCTAATTCTGAACAGCATACGTGAGACACAGTGAGCATAGGCCTAATTACGTACATCTGGTTGTTTTGCTGCTACAACAATGGCAACATTAATGATTACTGATCTCTTACAATGTTTTTAAAAAAAATTCCTTACAAAGCATGTGTCTCGTACGCACGCACGCACGCACGCACGCACGCACATACACACACACACACACACACACACACACACACACACACACACACACACACACACACACACACACACACACACACACACATTAGAAAACGCGAAGCATTGATCCAGTTTCTTCAGCTCGTGCAAGAGATGACGTAAATCCAATAAGAGTGAGTTTTTTTAAACTAAGAGAGAGAGAGAGAGAGAGAGAGAGAGAGAGAGAGAGAGAGAGAGAGAGAGAGAGAGAGAGAGAGAGAGAGAGAGAGAGAGAGAGAGAGAGAGAGAGAGAGAGAGAGAGAGAGAGACAGAGTCACAGAGAGAGAGAGAGAGAGAGAGAGAGAGAGAGAGAGAGAGAGAGAGAGAGAGAGAGACAGACAGAGACAGAGTCACAGAGAGAGAGAGAGAGAGAGAGAGAGAGAGAGAGAGAGAGAGAGAGAGAGAGAGAGAGAGAGAGAGAGAGAGAGAGAGAGAGACAGACAGACAGACAGACAGACAGACAGACAGACAGAGAGACAGACAAACAGATATAGGGAGACAGGGTAATAAACTTTCTAAACATCATTTATAAAAACAAATAACGGCATGAATGAAAAGTTCAACGTGGTGAATGTTTAAAAAAGAAAACACCACACACACAAGCACACAATTTGAAATAGGAAAAAAAAGAAAAGAATACAAGCGAATAAAATCGAAGGGGAAAACCCCCCACCGGATACACGTTTGCGAGCACACACAAAAAAACACCCAACTTTGAAAAGAAACTTTATCGTATGTAGCACTGAATCCATTTACCTCCATTAGTAGACTTAACAAGTAAATAATACCACACCTTCAATCTCTTGGTACCGGGGTTGGTATCTACATCATTCCATAGTCACAGAGGCCGTCTCTGCGAATTTTGGGCTAGTCTCGCACGAGAGCGCATCACTGCTCGTGCAGCGCCACCATGGTTTTTGGTTTGTTTTGTTTTTTGGGTGGTCCCACCCCCCCCTTCCCCTACCCCCACCGCTCCCTCTTGTTATTTGAGATTTTGATTGGTATTCTGTTTTCTGGATACATCACTGCTTTGCTTTTGCGACACACTTCGCTTTATTTTACTAAGTTATTATGCTTTTATTTATTTTATTTTTATTTTATTTTTTTATTTTTTTTGGGGGGAGGGGGGGAGGGGCATGTATTAAAAGAATACGTAGAAGAGAAGAAAAAAAACATTTACAAAACTTTAAAAAAAACGAACTTGGAAAAAAAGAAGAAGAAGAAATATGAAAGCAAACAAAGAAAAGCTTGCAAGAAAAAAGACATTCCATGTAATGAGTACACAACCCCCTCACCCCGTACGATACACACACGGCTGAACACTCGAATGGAAATGCACGTACACACCAACGTATCCACATAAACAAGACAAACAAACAAACAAACATAGAAAATACATAAATAAGTACATATAAAAAATTAAGAAAATAATATATTTTATTTATTTATTTTATTAAGACAACTTTTATAGCGCCTAATCTTTAAGCTCTAAGCGCTTTATACGATTGGAAATGCATGTACACACCAACGTATCCACATAAACAAGACAAACAAACAAACAAACATAGAAAATACATAAATAAGTACATAAGTACACGAATATAAAAAAATAAGAAAATAATATATATTTTATTTATTTATTTATTAAGACAACTTTTATAGCGCCTAATCTTTAAGCTCTAAGCGCTTTATACGATCCAAAGTTGAAGAAGAAAAAACAAACACACCATTAAACTTTCCTCTTATGTATATATATAATTTGCTTTGATCAAACTTTTGTTTGTATCCAATGTATGTTTTGTGAACCTAAGAAACAAACTCAATTACTTTAACTTTAACTTTATGATTTTGCTTTGTGTTCTGAAAAGAAGAAAATAAAATAATGTGCTGATTTACATAAATTAACAAATGAACAGTGATCGCGCTTGGAATTTTGAAAACCAGTCCCATCAGTGACAATGCCCCCCAACAAACTGGTGTCAAAACCAGTCCCAGGGAAACACAAACCAGTGAAAACCACAATATTAAGGCCTCTGTTAAACAATTTATCAGTCCTAGCAAAAAATTATCAGTCCCTGGGACTGACAGGTCAAATTGTTTTCAGTATTTTGGTTTTGCAATCAGTATTTTACTGATAATTACCAGTAAACTCGATCA
>CM065684.1:30688888-30696388 GCA_017654935.2 Phymorhynchus buccinoides
TACAGCAGTAGTAGCTCAAGCAGCAGCAGAAGTAGGAACACTAGCAAACCAGCAAGCAGCATCCTTAGCTCACACGATGCAGCCGAGGGGAGTGAGTACAGTTTCCTTGCTGCTGCCTCATCGCTCTTGGAATTCTTGGGAACAGTTTGTATGTTCACACCATGTTCTGCTGCCAGTGACGCTTTTATTTAAACAACAAAAAAGGAGACAAAACATACACAGTGTTAACACATCCTCTCGGCTTTCAGATTGGTTTCTTCTTTCCATCTCGCTGTCACTCTAATACCACCCCTACTTCCCAATGTCCTTGCCATTTGCATGCATCTCAACTTCTCCTAAATCTATGGATTTGACGGTGCCTTTTTTGTTCTATTATATGCTTGGTTTAAAACGTTCGGGTACGATAATCATGAATGCGTCAGTCTTAAACAGTAACACGGGTAGTACACGTAACAAGTAAATTAGAATAGATTGTTTCGGCAGTTTCTTCTAATTTACATATTACTACCCAAGTTAGCTGTTTGATTTAAGACTCATTTATGATTATGGTACCTGGTGCTAATACATGGTTTACCTAAGTTTTGATCAGCATCAAGTTCACGAAATGCATGCTACTCTGGTACTAAAGAGCACTGATGGGATAAAGGCTGAACTCGAGTGGATGCAAAGTTCCCTCGCTTGCTTATTTGGGTTTGGTGTCGGGACGGACAGACGCACGAACGGAAACGAAAGCAGTACTACCCGATGCTTCGCTCGGGAACTATTGAACGATAAGCGAAATAATAATACGATGGCTTAGAGTCAAAACGGACTATCTTTAGATAGTCCATTGACAGTTTATTGATGCTATTGCAAAAACTAAGAATTTGTATTAAAAACGACTGCAAATAAAATGGGGAATATGCTTTTTATATCTCCGCAGTTGTTGATTTTTGTATGCAAGTTATTTGTTTTCGCAATATATTCAATAGTACGTCAATGATCGTCCGTTTTGACTACAAGCCATCGAATTATGAGATGGAATTGGTCGCGCTTAACATCTAAAAAAAAACATGTGTGTGCGTGCGTGCGTCCGTGCGTGCGTGCGTGAGTGCGTGCTTGTCTCTGTGTCTGTCTGTGTGTGTGAGACAGACAGACAGAGATACAGCGAGTGAGATGGGCAGAGAGAGACATATACAGATAGATAGCGAGTGAAATGAAGAGAGAGAGAGAGAGAGAGAGAGAGAGAGAGAGAGAGAGAGAGAGAGAGAGAGAGAGAGAGAGAGAGAGAGAGAGAGAGAGAGAGAGAGAGAGAGAGAGAGAGAGAGAGGGAGGAGAGAGAGAGAGAGAGAGAGAGAGAGAGAGAGAGAGAGAGAGAGAGAGAGAGAGAGAGATGGAGAGAGAGATCGAGGAGTGGGAGAGAGAGAGAGAGAGAGAGAGAGGAGAGAGAGAGAGAGAGAGAGAGAGAGAGAGAGAGAGAGAGAGAGAGAGAGAGAGAGAGAGAGAGAGAGAGAGAGAGAGAGAGAGAGAGAGAGAGAGAGAGAGAGAGAGAGAGAGAGAGAGAGGAGAGAGAGAGAGAGAGAGAGAGAGAGAGAGAGAGAGAGAGAGAGAGAGAGAGAGAGAGAGAGAGAGAGAGAGAGAGAGAGAGAGAGAGAGAGAGAGAGAGAGAGAGAGAGAGAGAGAGAGAGAGAGAGAGAGAGAGAGAGAGAGAGAGAGAGAGAGAGGAAGATAGTTATTGCTATGGAATGAGGGACAAAGAGAGGAAGGAAAGACAATAATGAATGATGGCATATCCCCGAGCGCTCGTTGAGTTCTCATGTTTATGCATTAACAGACACAAATGAAACCCTACCGTTTGTTCTCGCCATCTAGATATATTTCCCCTTTCCCCAGGGATAGAAAGAGATAAAGATTACTATGTGTGTTGGAGGAGGCGGAACAATGTATGTGTGTGTGTGTGTGTGTGTGTGTGTGTGTGTGTGTGTGTGTGTGTGTGTGTGTGTGTGTGTGTGTGTGTGTGTGTGTGTGTGTGTGTGTGTGTGTGTGTGTGTTGTGCATGTGTGTGTGTGTGTGTGTATGTGTGTGTGTGCTGTGTGTGAGAGCGTATGCGTGTATATGTGTGTGCATGCGTGCGTGCGTGCGTGTGTGTGAGCGTGCGTGTGAGCGTGCGCGCGCGGGTGCGTGTGTGTGCGTGTGTGCGCGCGCGCGCGCGTGTGTGTAGGGACAGGTTAGAACGGTAGATGGAAGTTATTTAAGTCGAGAAGATGAGAAAACTAGGAGCTAGAGAGAGAGAGAGAGAGAGAGAGAGAGAGAGAGAGAGAGAGAGAGAGAGAGAGAGAGAGAGAGAGAGAGAGAGAGAGAGAGAGAGAGAGAGAGAGAGAGAGAGAGAGAGAGAAGAGAGAGAGAGAGAGAGAGAGAGAGAGAGAGAGAGAGGAGAGAGAGGAGAGAGAGAGAGAGAGAGAGAGAGAGAGAGAGAGAAGACAGACAGACAGACAGACAGACAGACAGACAGACAGACAGAGAACGTACGAACGAATACAATATTGTTTATTCAGGGTATGAGATTAGCATAATTATATACAATGTTCCTTTCTACAGTCAGCCCTGAGACTAAACAAAGGTAGATAACAATAATAATACAAAACATTAAAGACCCCCCACGTCACATGTCACATTCCCTCTTATGCTAGGAAGATTTCTTAAGATTACTTACTAGCTATAAGAGGGGAAAAACGTGAAAACCGTGATTTTGACACGTGACGTGGTGGGTCTTTAAAGAGAGTCTGGGTAGATAACAAGACTATACAAAGCATTAAAGACAACAACAATTATATTAAGAAGGAACACAAATAGCACCCAATAGCTTACATCAAACAATGTACTTGCAAGTTGAGAGAGAGAGAGAGAGAGAGAGAGAGAGAGAGAGAGAGAGAGAGAGAGAGAGAGAGAGAGAGAGGAGAGAGAGAGAGGGAGAGGGAGAGGGAGTATAGGGATATATATATATATATATATATATAGAGAGATAGATAGATATATAGATAGATAGAGAGAGAGAGAAAGACAGAGTGAGAGAGAGACAGACAGACAGACAGAGACAGAGAGACAGTGAGAGACAGAGAAACAGACACAAAGACAGAGACAGACAGACAGATACACAATGGCAGAGACAGAGACAGATCTGGACAGTATCTGGACAAAATGGTAACACCTTTCGGGGACTGCTGCCGCCTCCCACACACCATACATTTCAGAGTTTTACGCACACATACATTGTTTGAAAAAGAGCAGAATGGGAAGGGGCAGCAGTGGCTATGCGGTTGGTCTACTGGGATAGACAGCAAAAGAAACGAGATGGCAGAGCCATATCAACTGTACTCACAGTTACTGGTGAAACCAAGGTAGATAATTTTCGACTATTGGGTTGTTGTATTTATTTGTGCTAAAAAATGTCCCGTATCGGTACGGGAATACCCAGTGGTTTATTTTACAATGACGATTCTTAGATGACACTTTTTCCACCAAGCCAACTTTGGTTGATATACATCCATTATCTTTGGAATAATCAGTGTCTTTTTACTATTCATATCTGACTCGCAGGAATTACGTTAACATGGCTTGCCACGTGGTCAATCTGACACCTTCAACATCTTTACAATTTCAAATGGCTCATAATTATGGACCTTTGGTCCAGAGGGCGTTAAACCTCTATTCTTCTCTCTCTCTCTCAATCTGACACCACGGGCTGGTATTGTTAAAAAATCGGGTCTTTGCTGGTGTTGCACTGCCTCCGGGCATTGCCTCCAGGATTGTTCCCACCATCTTTACATCTACTAATGTCCCATATGTGTCAGTTCCAGACCGGAGGACGTTAAATGGATTTTCATCATCGGGCTGAGTATATATTTACTAACAAATGTCCCATACGTGCCTCTAAGCAGGTCGGAGGACGTTTAACAAAATTCTATCTATGGGCTGAGTATATTTCGAATGCAGTCTAGCAAATCTCTTAAAGAACTTTTAATAACTACCATACATCTTACTAATCTTAATCTCCTTTTAAGCTCCCATCCATCACTGTTAACAAATACCTATATACTGCCATATTCTAATGCAAACATACCTCATCGTTATTAATCCCTTCATTCTTAGTGCCCTTTCCCCACTTCTGTTTCTCCCCCATCGAAGTCAGCAATATCTATATTGATAAAAAATTCGGTACTTTCCTGGCGTTGCACTGCTTCCAGGATCGTTCCCACCATCTCTATATTTACTACTGTCCCATATGTGTCTGTTCCAGACCGGCGGACGTTAAACAGATTTCCATTTATCTCCCAAACAAATGTCCCATTATGTGCCTCTAAGCAGGTCGGAGGACATAAAACAAATGTCTGATCTGGGCCGAGTGTTGAGTGGCCTACGAACCAAAATGCCAAGTTTCATTAAGACTGGTTCAGTACTTTAGGCGCTGCGATGTGGAAGGCTATTTTTTTTTTATCACACACACACGCGCGCGCGCGCGTACACATATTATATATATACAGACATAGGGTCTACAGATAATCGCAGATCCCTCGTTCCCATTCTAGTGTACTCTAGTGCAATAACATGGAAGAGAGGACGAACGAAAGAGAAATAAAAGAAGGAATGGAACGCTCTTTTTTGTTGTCACAAACACACACAACTCTCCCTAGCATGCCAGCGCCAGTCCATAAAGCTGTTCACACACTGTCATAGAATTTGCATGTGTCTTTTTAATCACAGACCTGTCTCAAGACCATCCTTCTTCCTATACATCCGTCCAGGCAAGAGAGAGAGAGAGAGAGAGAGAGAGAGAGAGAGAGAGAGAGAGAGAGAGAGAGAGAGAGAGAGAGAGAGAGAGAGAGAGAGAGAGAGAGAGAGAGAGAGAGAGAGAGAGAGAGAGAGAGAGAGAGAGAGAGAGAGAGAGAGAGAGAGAGAGAGAGAGAGAGAGAGAGAGAGAGAGAGAGAGAGAGAGAGAGAGTGTGTGTGTGCGCGTGTGCGTGCATGCGCGCGAGAGTCAGAGAGAGCTAAACAGATAGACACACGGACAGACGGAATGAAAGCGAAGACGAAGACGGAAGAGGGGTCCTTCTTGTCGCTCGGAATGGCCATTTGGACACACCGTTAAAACAGTCAGTTGAGAAGTCCTTTTGCTAGTGTTTCACTTTTCAAAGCCTTTCGAGGCAGCTTGAGAGAGTGTGGGTGGTCTTGCGGGGACACTTAATTTAGTGGGTAAAGGCATTCTTCTGAGTTCACTGGCCAGCCTTTCACAGCTTCTTTCTTTCTTTCTTCCTTTCTTTCTTTCTTTCTTTCTTTCTTTCTCTGTTACTTTAATGGGGCCACTTGAGCCAGTTGTTGACTGTTGTTTTTACAATTAACAGAGCAAGTTATCAACGCGTGATGCCTTTTCCCCCAACTGTCTTTCCTTGAGCATAAGTGTATCACACCATAGGTAAAAACAGAACGTGAAGCGCTAGATCAAGTAGCTGTGCAGCAGCATTTTCGGCTTCAGTGACCTTGACCTTTGATCAATGACCTTCATCTTCTTATTTGGCCTGGATATCATAACTACCTATCTGCATGCATGATGTGAAGGTCCTGGGTCCCTCCGTTCAACCGCTATCGTGTTAAGGTAGATATATAGACATACAGACATATATATAGAGATATATAAATAGATAGATAGATAATTTGCTTTGATAAAACTTTTCTGTGTCCAATGTCTGCACCTGTGAACCTCAGAAACAAAACCAATTAACGTTAACTTTACGAAATGTTCGGTGTTCTGAAAACAAAATAATAAAATGTGCTGAATTACTTTTTCTCCCAATGGGGGAGGGACAGTGCCTTAAAGACAGCTGTTTCGATCTGTGAAGATCTCATCAGTTGGCATGATCGGCCTGCAAGTTGACTGTCCAGTGGATGTCAACTGGAGCAAGAAGACATTCTACAAGAGAATGGAGTCTTCTTTGCACCAAATCGAAAATCCACAATAGCAAACCAGCACTAAGTTAAACCAGAAATAGCAAAACTCTTATGCAAAATGAAAAACATAATAATAATGTTCTGAAATTTTAATTTGAGAAACTAATAGACATGACTAGAGAGGGCCAACTACTGAGATGATGTCCAAATTAACTTAAGGATACAAATAGTATGAAAGAGAAATCCCAGTGAATAGCTGAGCTCCGTACCCATACTCTGAAGGACTGAAAAGTCGGTGCATTTGAAATGCAGAATAATGTGCTTTGATAAAACGTTTCTGTGTCCAATGTCTAATATAATGGTCTACATCTCATTAGGTTACATCATTGGCAGAATGAATGAATCTTGTATTTAACGTGTGTTCACTTCACAGTGATATTACACGAACATAATTAAAATCAACAACAACAAAGAAGGAACCCCCCCACCCCACCCCCACCCCCCCAAATACTAGCATGCAATCGAAAACCTGCTATAAGAAGTGTCCTACTGAACTATGTAAAATACTTTGTGCTAGGTTCATCAAAAATGAATTATCTTTTTTGCATAGCAGAGTATGTATTTCATTATTTGTAAAATATGTAGGTAAAATATTTAATTTAGAGCAATTTAATATATGTTCAATAGAAATGTTGCTTTGACAAATACAGCTAACTTCCTTGGAATATTTTGTTTTGTATGCATTAAGTCTCAGCCTATGTAATAATCTTTGCCAGATTTGGTGATGTCGACATACTTTCCTCATCTCCAAATCCAGAAACGCATCAAGACACCATGCGATAAAATATGCGCTTTTTTGTTTTGTCTTTGTTTTTGTTGTTGCTGTCTGCAATTCCAAATTTAGTTGTTCATGTGGAACAATGCCAACAACATCCCTAGTTTGTTTTTGCAATCAACATCAACCGCTTAATTACATGTTCATCCTTTTTTTTGGTTGCCTACTCCTACCACAACCACCCAATACACATTTTCGCATTGATCATTGTCACTGAGAAGGAGCTTTCTGCAATATTGGGGGAAAGGGTTAGGATTAGGGTCAGCCTATGATTACTTTCATAAAACTGAAAGAAGCAAGCTTTCATATTGAGGGTCGTACACATGAAGGGAGAAGACTAAGTACAATATTGCCATGCTTTGTTCTTTCTCTTCCCCGCAAAAAAATGATACCCCCCCCCCCCCTATCTGCAATAAGTATCACCCGCCCATCACACCTTGCCCTCTTCCTCTCCCAACCCTAATAATCTTGACCCCCCCCCCCACCCATCCCACCCCCTCCACTCCCACCAACACACACACACACACGCACGCACGCACACGCGCACACGCGCGCACGCGCACGCACACACACACACACACACACACACACACACACACACACACACACACACACACACACACACACACACACACATCAATGTCTCATAGCCTTTAAACATAATCCGGCAACGGGTTTTCATTGTATTCCACCGAACAACAAAAACTGGCAATGGTGACAAAATCTCAACCACAAAGCCGCTC
>CM065684.1:30701388-30711388 GCA_017654935.2 Phymorhynchus buccinoides
TGATACTATGATATGCAGAACCACATTATTATTGGTGTCGCAACAATAACAATGAAAAAGGGGGGGGGGGGGGGGGAGGGCACAAAAACAAAACAATACACAACATAATGACAGTTGCACGTGCAAACTGAACGAGTCACTCAAAATATGTCAACACAATTGATTACATCTGAAGTAAAGCTTCCGATCGAATATCAGCGTATTGCTTCAAAAGATGGGTATTTAAGTAGCACAATTCGTAGGCAACATTTTATAGTAGGAACTTCAGAAAGGGGGGGGTGGGGGGTGGACTTATAGGTAAAGGGATTAAGAACCAATGGTAACTTCTAAAGAAAAGAAAAGCACTTTCTTTTCAACAATCAAACTCGGTAGAGACCTGAACGAGATCCCGAAAATCATAATAATGGTTTGACCTCAATAGACGATTTTCTGAGAGAAACTAGGGGAGAGCACTTCGTGAAAATTAGAGTTGATTACCTCGACTTACTCGGTCAAAACCACAGCAACCTTGGCGGCATGGCGTCGAAGATTGAAACCGCAGGATGCCAGTCAGCGACTTGCAAACATTTTTTTCAAGAAAAAATAAGGGGTGGCCAGTTGCTACAAAGTGATACAACGTGTAAACTGTTACGTAAAAATATAAATTACATCAATTTTAGAATGACGCACTGCGTTCTACATGCTGTGTGGCTCCTCAAACACACGAGGCGACGAATGGGGATCTACCTGAAGGTAGAGTAACTTCCCCTGTTTGACCGATTGAATTAGGCGATATCACTCTCACACACCACGAAATTACTCCCCTTTAATTATTTCCGAACAATTCCTATTAGAGCCTGACTTTACTATTTAAAAACAACAATCAGAACAAGAAGAACAACAACAACAAAAACACACTTTCTTGACAGCGCATTTAGCAGTTTATCGCCATCTGATCCAATTCACGAACATGTTGAAATGAGGGTGAAGGGAAGTGTTATTAATATTGTTGTTGTTGTTGCTGTTTTCCACAATGTCACGCTTTAGACACAGCGAACCTTTCATAATAATAAGTTCAACGTCCTTACAATCATCAACAATCAGTAGTCGACGTGATGTGTCTGAAAACACCTTTCTGTGTACTGTGTATTAAAGGTGGACCCTGACGGATGAGTTTTTGCAAGAAACACGTCGAGATCACCAGAAAGACAGTCTTTTCAAGGATCGGAACACTCACTTTACTCTGGTTTCCTATGAATTAAACCGTCAAAACGGCGATTCCGCCTTGGCGGATATGCCGGAGAGAGTAGCCATTTTGGATGGGGAGGGTGAATGTCACTTATTGTGGTTGAAGCGTTTTCTTTTTTTGTAGTGCAGCAAAAAAAAAAAGGAGCTGTTTCCTTTGTTGTGAGCGAAACTCCTTTAGATAATCTATATTAAAATGTAACCCCCCCCCCCCCAGAAAAACAAGGCTTGTATTGCGAAAATTCCGTGCAAACGATTTGGTCTAAACGGAGGCGGCCATTAGAAAAGAGACAGCACACGCCTTCTCTTTGAGTGAAATAATTTGACTTACTGCACCTCCGCCAAGGAGGAATCGCCGATTTGACGGTTTGATTTCTAGGAAACCAGAGCAAAGTGAGTGTCGCCATCTCTGTAAAGGGTGTTTTATTGGTGATCTGGACGGGTTTCTTGCGAACACTCATCCGTCAGGGTGGCCCTTTAACGTTTAGCTAGCATTCCACGATGCTCTTTCAACAATTAGCTGATTTTGACCTTCACTGTATTTAATGTCTGGGTAGCGTTTCCAATGCTCTTCGCCAATTAGTCGTGCTGGCTTTCACTCTGTTGTGTGGAACCTTTAGCAGTCTACAATGTCAAAGGCTTCAGAGAAACAAAAGTCACCATGGGTCCAGTCGATTTGAGTGTGCGTCACCATGTGTAAGCAGAGAAGAAAAAGAAAGAAAAGGACGACGGAGAGAGAGAGAGAGAGAGAGAGAGAGAGAGAGAGAGAGAGAGAGAGAGAGAGAGAGAGAGAGAGAGAGAGAGAGAGAGAGAGAGAGAGAGAGAGAGAGAGACAGAGACAGAGACAGAGAGAGAGAGAGAGAGAGAGAGAGAGAGAGAGAGAGAGAGAGAGAGAGGTCGTTATCCTGTCGCAAAATATCAATAACCACATCATGGTTGTTGCAATAATTAGTTTTATAATTTGTCTTGTACATGGGTCCATCAGTAAATAATGTCCTGAAATGGTGCCAAACGCTTATTGTTGCGCTTACGTGCATGAAATGTATATCATGATAGCATTCAGCCATTCTACTGTGGACATGCACAGTTGGAGAATGATGTCATCAGTGACGTCTCTTTCCGAACTTCATCAATAAAGCCATGTTTAGTGCTGAGCCTGGAAAAAAAATGGATCCTATGAAACAGCGAATAAATTACTACATCTTAGCCAGTCCCAAACATGAAGACGAGTTAGGGACACTTCATGAGGATCTGGATTCAGTTTATGGGTGGCCTTCTGTGACCTGCTGTATGTTTTCAAACGGGTTCGTCGTTCTGAAACTGAGAAATGCGACTTCGAAAATATCATCAGCTAATTAAGTGATTAGTGACAGTCATAAACGGACAAACTTTTCTTTAGATGAAAGGACTGGAAGCAGAAATTCCATTTATTTTTGTTTCCGAAGCAAGCCAAAGACGTACTTTATTAGTTGGAAAATTACCAGGATTCTGCGACAAAGTTTTGACCTGTTAAAATGAGCCACAAGGTAGACACCCTACATTTGAAGTGAAGACATCAAAAAGCGATAGGTATGCGTTTTACTAATTGTCGACAAAGCTTTGACCTGTTAAAATGAGCCACAAGGTAGACACCCTACATTTGAAGTGAAGACATAAAAAAGCGATAGGTATGCGTTAACTAATTGTCGACAAAGGTTTGACCTGTTAAAATGAGCCACAAGGTAGACACCCTACATTTGAAGTGAAGACATAAAAAAGCGATAGGTATGCGTTAACTAATTGTCGACAAAGGTTTGACCTGTTAAAATGAGCCACAAGGTAGACACCCTACATTTGAAGTGAAGACATAAAAAAAGCGATAGGTATGCGTTAACTAATTGTCGACAAAGTTTTGACCTGTTAAAATGAGCCACAAGGTAGACACCCTACATTTGAAGTGAAGACATAAAAAAAGCGATATGTATGCGTTAACTAATTGTCGACAAAGGTTTGACCTGCTAAAATGAGCCACAAGGTAGATACCCTACATTTGAAGTGAAGACATAAAAAAGCGATAGGTATGCGTTAACTAATTATCGACAAAGTTTTGACCTGTTAAAATGAGCCACAAGGTAGACACCCTACATTTGAAGTGAAGACATAAAAAAGCGATAGGTATGCGTTAACTAATTGTCGACAAAGTTTTGACCTGTTAAAATGAGCCACAAGGTAGACACCCTACATTTGAAGTGAAGACATAAAAAAGCGATAGGTATGCGTTAACTAATTGTCGACAAAGTTTTGACCTGTTAAAATGAGCCACAAGGTAGACACCCTACATTTGAAGTGAAGACATAAAAAAGCGATAGGTATGCGTTAACTAATTGTTTTCTAAACATTATTGAGCCAGATGGCGTCAAATATTTCTGTCATGTTATAACAAAAGACAAAACTTAGGTTATAACTTTGTGGTATCCCCATCAAACCGTCAGATGCTGGAGTCCGCTGATCCAGTATAGCAATTTATCTTGATGCAGGTTTTCGAGAACCGGAAGTGATTTTCTTCACTTTTTTTACATTATCTGTTGGTAATCTGCATGCCAAGTAGACAATCACTGCTCATAAAAATGTGGAAACCATTATTCACAAAGTGATGAACTCTGTACATGAGCAGCGCTCAGCCGTCGGCACTAGTAGAGCCCTGCTACTTCATGAAAACGCTAGTCCTCTCAAGGTCAAGGTCACAATGACCTACCCTGACAAGTAAGATGTCCAAGTTCTTCCCCACGCACTCTCCGGACCCAACTTGATCCCATGCTGTGTTTGGTTATTCTGGTTATTAAATGAGAAGTTAGAAGAACTAGAATAGCCTACTCTCCTGCCCAAGGCCTGCAAAAAGCATCCATTTCACAGATCAACGCCTTCTTTCTGTCGGAGTACCAAAAAGTATCTTTAATCAAACCCAAACGCTTGACAATGTGTGTGGTTATCAGAGAAGGGTGGCTTACAGTCATGTCAAAGTTTCGTGTAAATTCACAATATGAATTGTATGCGTTATCGATATGAAACATGTCTGTCATAAATTAGTATGTCCAGTATGTCCGTCTACCCTCCTCCGTTATGCCTTCAACACCATTTCCTCTTTCCCGAGCCTACCACTACATGTTCTCCCACCCATTCACTCACTCTCTGATCCCCCCCCCCCCTCTCCCGCACCCATCATCCTAGTTTCATTTTTTTTAACGAAGCGACAGTTTAGTGAGAGGAACAGACACAATGCCCCACTCTCCTCCCATCTTCTCGTTTCTTTCTCGCTCTCTAAATTAAGCCCCTCTATCAATCTCGTGCTAGCATCAATCCCCTCCTGACGTTCCCCTCCCTACCTCTGTAGCCGACAGACTCAAGATCGTGTCACGTTCCTGGTGCCTCAAGAGAAAGCATACCCTGTGGCAGCGCCAAATGTTACAACGCGTAACAATGTTACAGTTGTAACATTTTGACGCCTTGTAACATTTTGCGCGGAAAGTCCTGCGGCAAAATGTTACAATGTTGTTAGAATTGTAACATTTTGCGCAAGGCGCCCGGGGCGCCAAGGGCAGTTTGGTACAACTGTAACATTTTGCGCCAGGCGCCCACCTTTGATGGAAAGTTTTCAATTGTAGCATTTTTTACGCGTTGCAACATTTTGCCCGGGGCGCACAATGTTACAATTCTAACAAAATTGCAACATTTTGCCGCAGGCTTTCCGTGCAAAATGTTGCAACGCGTCAACATGTTAGAATTGTAACATTTTGCGCGAGGAGCCCCGGGCACCTCACGCAATTTGTTACAATTCTAACATTTTGCCGCGTTGTAACATTTTGCCGCGTTGTAACATTTTGCGCTGCCACACACCCCACCGCCGTGACAACGTGCAACCTTTGCCCAACAAAGAAGAAAGCACCGGAACACCGCAACACTCTGGCAATTAGATCCTGGCAAGTCAGAATAGCTAGACAACGAATAGTTATTCATTTAGCTAAAACTGTTATGGTTCGTGAACGTCCTTCTTTGCCTTGGGTGGGCACAATCCTGGCTGTTTTTGTTTTTTGTTTTATAAGGGAAGAGGAGCAAAGAACGAAACATGAAAGTAAATCATGGCCACTGCAACTGGGGTTATTAATGTCCTTGACGTGACGGCAAGAGTTAAGCCCTTATTGGTCAGTATCCAAAAGGGTGTTCACTCTTGCAAAAGGCAGCCATTCAGTGGCCTCAGATAGGGTTATGGGCGAGGGTTACTCCCTTCTTTGGTCAGTACTCAAAGGTCTTCACCCACCCACCAAAGGCATTCACTCTTGCAAAAGGTGGTCTTTGCAGTGGCCTCAGATAGGGTTATGGGCGAGGGTTACTCCCTTCTTTGGTCAGTACTCAAGCGTCTTCACCCACCCACCAAAGGCATTCACTCTTGCAAAAGGTGGTCTTTGCAGTGGCCTCAGATAGGGTTATGGGCGAGGGTTACTCCCTTCTTTGGTCAGTACTCAAGCATCTTCACCCACCCACCAAAGGCATTCACTCTTGCAAAAGGTGGTCTTTGCAGTGGCCTCAGATAGGGTTATGGGCGAGGGTTACTCCCTTCTTTGGTCAGTACTCAAAGGTCTTCACCCACCCACCAAAGGGCATTCACTCTTGCAAAAAGGTGGTCTTTGCAGTGGCCTCAGATAGGGTTATGGGCGAGGGTTACTCCCTTCTTTGGTCAGTACTCAAGCGTCTTCACCCACCCACCAAAGGCATTGACTCTTGCAAAATGTGGTCTTTGCAGTGGCCTCAGATAGGGTTATGGGCGAGGGTTACTCCCTTCTTTGGTCAGTACTCAAGCGTCTTCACCCACCCACCAAAGGCATTCACTCTTGCAAAAGGTGGTCTTTGCAGTGGCCTCAGATAGGGTTATGGGCGAGGGTTACTCCCTTCTTTGGTCAGTACTCAAGGGTCTTCACCCACCCACCAAAGGCATTCACTCTTGCAAAAGGTGGTCTTTGCAGTGGCCTCAGATAGGGTTATGGGCGAGGGTTACTCCCTTCTTTGGTCAGTACTCAAGGGTCTTCACCCACCCACCAAAGGCATTCACTCTTGCAAAAGGTGGTCTTTGCAGTGGCCTCAGATAGGGTTATGGGCGAGGGTTACTCCCTTCTTTGGTCAGTACTCAAGGGTCTTCACCCACCCACCAAAGGCATTGACTCTTGCAAAAGGTGGTCTTTGCAGTGGCCTCAGATAGGGTTATGGGCGAGGGTTACTCCCTTCTTTGGTCAGTACTCAAAGGTCTTCACCCACCCACCAAAGGCATTGACTCTTGCAAAAGGTGGTCTTTGCAGTGGCCTCAGATAGGGTTATGGGCGAGGGTTACTCCCTTCTTTGGTCAGTACTCAAGGGTCTTCACCCACCCACCAAAGGCATTGACTCTTGCAAAAGGTGGTCTTTGCAGTGGCCTCAGATAGGGTTATGGGCGAGGGTTACTCCCTTCTTTGGTCAGTACTCAAAGGTCTTCACCCACCCACCAAAGGCATTCACTGTTGCAAAAGGTGGTCTTTGCAGTGGCCTCAGATAGGGTTATGGGCGAGGGTTACTCCCTTCTTTGGTCAGTACTCAAGGGTCTTCACCCACCCACCAAAGGCATTGACTCTTGCAAAAGGTGGTCTTTGCAGTGGCCAATACCATTGACATGATGGCATACATAGAAGTATTTTCTAAATGTGATGATTTCGTCCCCTTTCTCCAAAATGTCATTATAATTGCGTTCATAACTTATAACATTAACAATTTGTAAACAGACATGGAACTTAAGATCATTTACATCCAGTCTGAATGACCTTATTCAGATTAGCTTCTGAATTATATAAGTTGTGAGTGACACCTAGTTGACGTTTCACAAGTGCATGTGCGCGTGAGCATTCACCTTGCTTGCGTGCGCATGTGTGTAGGCTTATGTGTGTGTGGAGGTCTAATACAAAATAAATGTCTTTATCTTTGTAAGCTAATAATAATAATAATAATAATAA
Organism: Phymorhynchus buccinoides; assembly: GCA_017654935.2. NCBI lineage: Eukaryota > Metazoa > Mollusca > Gastropoda > Neogastropoda > Raphitomidae > Phymorhynchus > Phymorhynchus buccinoides. The sequence goes on from CM065684.1 coordinate 30,708,624, forward strand.
TAATAATAAAAATAATAATAATAATAATCATAACTAATAATAAAAAAACAAGCCCTCACAAATATCTGACAAACAGACGACAAACCAGGGAGACCAAAAACATAACCTCCTTGCCAGCGGTAACAACAGTGCACCAGCTGATGACATTCTGTTTAATTAACATCGTCCAGTCTGGAACAGACACATACGGGACATTAGTACGGATATAAAGATGGTGGGAACGATCCTGGAGGCAATACCCGGAGGCAGTGCAACAACAGGAAAGTGCCAATTTTTTTTAGCAATACAGATGTGTACGCTGAGTATCCACCGTGCACCAGCACTCTACCCCTCTTTCATCAATGAAGGAGGCAACTGGGTGAAGCTGCCCGTCAATGCTTTCGGTAACGTACTGCCAGACTTGAGAGCACAACCCGAGGAACTCTTAATTAACGCGCCTTAATTAATCAGTGTCGCTTGTGTCTTACCAACGGTGGAGTCTCCTGTTTCTTGGCAGTTGCGAAAACGGTACACACAGCGGCCCTTTGTTCAAATCGTAACAGCAAAATGACTGTTGAGTTTGAACATTGACATGTCATTAAAGGAGCTTCTGACGATGGCTGGGGATGAAGTGGCTTAGTTGGTGAGTAGCATTGAACAGAGACAGATGAAACTGGTTTTCTGAAAATGACAGGAAGGATTCTACAGATGGAGCCCAAAACTAGCACGCCCTGTTTTGGTTTTAACCCTTTCACCGCCAGCCACATATCAGCCAAAATGTTCCATTATATTTACCTGGGTAGAGAAAACATTCGTCTGCTGTATTGGGGATCTTTCTGTGACATATCTAAAATAAGGTATATCCTTACTTCCCAAAACTAAGACAATAGGGTATTTGGACAATAGTCCCCAATTTGATGCCTTTTAGTAACATGTGTTAAATCACTGTGGTGCTAAAATATAACTTTGGCGACGAAAGGGTTAAAAATAAGCCAAACTCCTTATTTTATTAATATAATTTTGAATTCCTCGCACACGCACTGTCGTCGCTTACTGGAGTTTTTCACACTGTTGACTGAACGTTAACTCGCGAACAAAGAGGCACATCAATTGAGCAACAACAAACAAGGCTTATCCTTCGTGCCACTGAAGCTTATAAGTTCAAGAACGAACTGTAAAATGTTTGAATAATCCCCAGATATAGCGAATCAGCATTGCCACGAAAGAGCAATATCACTATCAATAGAACTCATTTCGGAGTTTGTGTAGGCATTATATTAACAAGATTCAATGTGTCAAATGTCTGTTAGGCCACCCTTGGCATGAGACCAGCGACAACGTGTTCCAATCTGAAGACCACCTGTTCCGAGAAGCCATCAGCACGGTGTGACTGATACGGTGAAGCGATGCACCATGCGTACAGATGTATCTTTCAGTTATTGCAGACAAAAGACAACAGATAGCACCAGTTTATTCTAGTAATATGAGAAAGTAGATTCAAAGATTAAGAAAGAATAAACCGTCGTATCTCCTGCCTGTCTGTATCTTTAAAAAACCCAAATCTCTGTGTTTATGTCCCCCCCCCCCCCCCCTCCACCTCATTCCCGCCCCTTCTGTCTCTCTAAATAATGTTGTTCCCCTTTACATACCTTTGTCGTTTCTCTTTCGAAAATCACAAAATATAGGCTACTTTTGTTGTCTTCAACATTAAACAAGCGCGAAATCGCAATACTAGTTTGTGGCACGCGGTCTATTTTTACCACTCCAATCATGAGTCACCTCCCCTGCCTTTTCAATAATTTTAATCTGTAAACCAGAATGTTATCTCTGCACCATTTCGTAACTTTTTATATCTTTTGGAAACCATTTAAAACTATGTATCCTACTTATACTCATCAAAAGAAGCACCGCATACTCGTCGTGTCTGTTGTAGTGTCTGTATTACGTATGTTTATTATTTTGCACGCTTTTAAAATACATCATTTTAAAGAGCGGCCTCAATTAATTTTGAAGTGTAGCCTCGATTCGAAGTGCGACATTTTGTCAAAATGTGCGACAATTTTGGACCGACAGACAGACCGACCGACCGACAAAGTGAGTTATAGGTTTGTGGCATGAGCCACAAACAAAAAACAAAACACTGCCTTTGATTTTACTTTGTTTCTCTTATCCGATTTATTTCTCAAACCCATCTTCTGTTTTGCTTTTCATCTTCTTCACCCAACCCAACCATTGTCCCATTAACTCATGTTACAAACCATGCATGCTTCTATCGGTTTTCCACATCTTCTTGCCACTCCCAACACCTCTTCCCACACACCCTTCATGGCCTATCAGTTTAGGGCCCGACCTCACGTGGATTGTGTGGACATTAAGAAGTCTACTTGACCAACTAAACTAAACTAAACTAACGAGGTGATGATCCAAGATGGTAGGCCCAGTCTCGCACGACGTGCGGTGCCACTCTAATGACCACTCCTCCTCTTCTGTCCACAGGCTGGTGGTCATTCTAGGAGAGTTCTTGTCAGTAATGATCGGTGGGTGACCAGTGAGCAATTAGAGACAGGTGAAATCAGTGAGTCTACTGTACCGTGATAATGATGCATGCAGTTACACTGCTGTACCCCACTACGAAACCAGTATACGCGTGCTCATTCCCAAATACCCCCCCCGACCCCCCCCCCCCCCCCCCTATAACCCCCCCCCCCCCCCCCCCCCCCCCCCCCCCCCCCCCCCCCCCCCCCCCCATTGCCAGCGTGCATGTATGCACGCATTACCAATAATGA
>CM065684.1:30723888-30728888 GCA_017654935.2 Phymorhynchus buccinoides
ACAATGCTAAAAAACAATTATTACAAAGCACGAAGACAAGCATACACAAATAATAATTTAACACAATTCAAAGAAAACAAGGGCATCGCCGAGCGGCAGCAACGCATTGTGACAATGCAAAACCGGCCAGAGTTATGCCCTGCCCCCCCCCCCCCCCCCCCCCCCCCCCTCCCCTCAATAAACACACCACTTTCCACCGAACACACCACTTTCCACCCTTACAGAACGCATAAAATACATAGCCCAAAATTTGAAGCGATTCTGTTCAGTAGTTCACGAGATACAGCTGAACTTTTATGCAAACTTCCTTGCACCGAGTGATGTCCTCCCCCCCCCCCCCACCCCCCCCCCCCCCAATAAACACACCACTTTCCACCCTTACAGAACGCATAAAATACATAGCCCAAAATTTGAAGCGATTCTGTTCAGTAGTTCACGAGATACAGCTGAACTTTTATACAAACTTCCTTGCACCATGGTACACCACCCACACAAAATTTGAAGCGATTCTGTTCACTAGTTCACGAAATAAAGCTGGGGGGAAATTACATAGCCCAAAGAAGGAAATTTCGGTTTTCAAGGTCAAACTTCAAGGTCAAGGTCAGCACGGTGTTGATTAACGAAAGGAAGCTTTCTTTTCAAGCTGTCTACCCCTCTGCCAATTTTAATCAAAATCCAAACAGTAGTTTTTAAGATAATCGATACACAGACAGACACACACACAGACACACAGACACACAAACCGATCGCAATACCTCGGCCTCTGGCCGGGTAATAAAAATGAAAATGCTCCTTAGCCCCCCCCCCCCCCCCCCCCCCCCCTCGCTGATCTATCAATCAAGTTATCAATGCAATAACCACAGTATATGTTCTTAATTATACAACTATTTAACCAAAGTGTACTACCCCTCAAATAATCAATCAACCAAGTACATCTCAATCATTGCTCAATCAATTCTAAAATTACTTATTAATGCAATTACCCAAACAATTACTGATTAATTAATCAATCATAAAACCAATCAATTCAATGCAGGTAATGACAATAGTATTTTCTTCCTCCGGAAGATATATCTTGAGAGATTATGTCTAAGACTTTCAACTCTGAGTATAGCATGTAATGGCATATTTGTGTATTCATTAAGAAACCTTTGCCTAAGATCAGTGTACATAATAGAACCCATCAAAAAGTGGACTTCATTTTCAATTTTTTATTTACAAAAAGGACACAATTTATCTTGCATTCGATCGCTAAATCTATGTATATTGTTGTTAAGTGAAAACACATTCAACCTGAATTGAGAAATCGCAACTCGAAAACAATATGTATTGTATCCATGTGTAGAATATACTGTTCTTTTTCAAAAATAACTTTAAATGATCTATAGCTCTCGTATCTTTCTCTGTCTCTAATAGCACTATTCCATTCTTGAATAAATATATCAGTTAATCTCTGTTTGAAAGTATATAGAAAGGCGTTTATATCCCCAACTCCCTGACACAACCATACTATATTGAAACCAGTTGAACATAAAATGTCCCTAATATTTGAAGCCCAGCAGTTTGTCCCTTTTCTGTCTAATTCCACCAACATTTGATAAGCATAACTGTAAGGTAGGAGAGCGGTAAGGTACCAGTGTGGTGGTCTCTTTGATTCAGGGATTTAACAGGCATTTGCTAGCATATGGTTGGAAGGTGGGAAGGATGGTGATGGTGGTGAGATGGGTGGATAAGGAAGAGGAGAGAGAGAGAGAGAGAGAGAGAGAGAGAGGGAGAGAGAGAGAGAGAGAGAGAGAGAGAGAGAGAGAGAGAGAGAGAGAGAGAGAGAGAGAGAGAGAGAGAGAGAGAGAGAGAGAGAGAGAGAGAGAGAGAGAGAGAGAGAGAGACGGAAAGACGGAGACAGAGTGACAGTGATAGAGACAGATAGACAGACAGACAAAAAGAGACACATGGAAGAAAGAAAAGGTTGTAAGTAAAAGAAATAGTGACAATACCACATTTGATTACACGGAGAAAACAACAATCACAAATCGACCCCAGCTTGTTTTGGGTGAATAGGGGTTGGTTTGGGAGGAAGGCAAGGAAATAAATCTAGAAACTGGGGTGAGGGTTATTAGCATCACATCACATAACATCACACATTCCGGTTCTGGGTGTGAGACAGAACACGAAATCCTGTTGAGTGGCAGACAGTAGGATAAAGGGCGACGCAGTGTTCCTCCCTCACCATGGGTTGTTGATGGACTTGCATGCTGACAGGACGACGTACGGCGACTTGAACCATCTCTACAGCGTTGGCCCCTGAGTCAACACGACCGCCAGTGCCCAGTGGATGGGATCGCAGCCTCATCTGCTTGGAAGGATTCACTCACATGCAGAGACGGTTCGGTTCGACTTGACTGCATGTCTCCTGCCTGTGTGCGACGACATCAGCACCCTGGCATGTCGCAGGTCGCCCGGTGGTCCTGGAGACAGCCTTGGAGGGGAGCGTTGCTCACCGAAACCATCGACAAGCAAGCGGATCACAGGAGACCAACGACAACCTTAGGCTGTCTCACAATGCTTCATCATCTCCTGCCGCGACGCAGCATCTCTAGCATCTAGGACAGAAACACCATCTCGACTCGGACTCCGTTCGAAGTATCAAGTAAACGGACAGCGAACCCCTACGTTCAAGGGTCTGCAACGTTTTCCGGAATCAACCACGACGGCTGCCACGTCTGGACTCCTGCCCCATCATCCTCAACTTCACCTTCAACCAGGAAAACCAAGTCTTCAGAAACATGGTCCATAAGAGGCAACGCCTAATTGGACGTAAATCTAATCTTCATCCCGAGGGTTAGATAGCGTGAATACATAAGAGGAGAAGGAGGTAGTGGGTGGGTGTCTGGCTTACCTGGGTGCTGATTGGCCTGTTCAGATAGTCGAGGTAAGTACTGAAGATAAGCTCTTTGGGGACGGTAAGGTTACAGACGCTGAGAAGCCTCGACGCGTATCCATGTCAACGTAGTATAATCGGATTTCTAGACAACCAGGGTGAACAAACAGAAGAGAAGCTTGCATGGCATTCGAAATGGAGGGAACTCTCTCTTTCTGCTTGCTGTCTGTCTGTCTGTCTCCCTGTCTGTCTGTCTGTTTCTCTCTCTCTCTCTCTCTCTCTCTCTCTCTCTCTCTCTCTCTCTCTCTCTCTCTCTCTCTCTCTCTCTCTCTCTCTCTCTCTCTCTCTCTCTCTCTCTCTCTCTCTCTCTCTTATGGCAAGTAATATGTCAGCGCAACTCAAGAGGCTCTCACCTATAACTATGACACCTGTGGTAAAATATACATGCATGTTTGACTAGATAAGCGAAAGATGCATGCATTTTTTTTTAAACAGTAAAGAGCAAAGTATGTTTAGTCTTCGACGTGTCTGTATCCGAATGCCCCACTCCCTCCCCTACATCTCTCTCTCTCTCTCTCTCTCTCTCTCTCTCTCTCTCATCTCTCCTCTGTCTCTCCTCTCCCCTCTCTCTCTCTCCTCTCCTCCCTCCTCCCTCTCTCTCTCTCTCTCTCTCTCTCTCTCTCTCCCCCTCTCTCTCTCCCCCCTCCCCCTCTCTCTCTCTCTCTCTCTCTCATCCTCTCTCTCTCTCTCTCTCTCTCTCTCTCTCTCTCTCTCTCTCTCTCTCCTCTCTCTCTCTCTCTCATACTCTCACTCTCTCACAGACACGCATCAATGTACGCATTAATGTACTTGTTACAAAACCCTTAGTTGTCCGTTTTAAAAAAATCACAATAGTCGCCCAAAAAAATATTTTACGATGCTAATATCAAGGTCAAGGATATCACATGTTTATACAGCAAAAACTGTTTGGTTACACTTTTCGGATTTTAAATATCACGATTTTTTTTTTTTCTTTTCTAAAGAGCAATCTTGAGGATTTCCAACTTACAAAATAAAATGACAACCCGTTTTTCATAATATATGGTCAAGGCGGTAACTAACGAACGCCACACCTGGGGCAGTAAAGGGGCATGGTCTCTCTCGCCACGTCCTCCAACTGTCAAGGCTTCTGTTGAAACTCCCTGAAAATCTGATTACGTTGTAAACCGATAGTGTGTGGACTCTTCTCAAGTCTGCAACCTAATCATCCCAGCACGGCCTGTTTTCACCAATCTCTCTGACATACATGTGCTGGTGATCACTCACAAAGGGCTTATTGGTTATCCTACCTCTCTCTCTCTCCCCTAATTTCATCCACAAACCACTCACGTCTCCACCTCCAAACCAACCTTCAGTTCTCGAACTCCCTCGATATCGCTGCCCTCTTTTAAAGACCCACCAGGGCACGTGTTAAAATCAGGTTGGACTCCCATACAAATGCCCCCAAAATGAAATGAAACATAATTTTAAAGAGCAGCCTCAATTTGAAGTTGGGGACATTTGTATGTGGGTCACAGCTACCCAGAAAAAAAACAACAAGGGACTTAATCGTGGTGCGTCGGTGTGTGTCTTTAATTGACGACGACGAAAATGGAGTTTTACGTCCTCTTGGTCTGAATCAGACACATATGGGACATTTGTAAATACAAATATGGTGGGAACAATACTGGAGGCAATGCCCGGCGGCAGTACAAAACCAGTAAAGTCCCGATTTTGTATTAATACAGATAGCTGTAGCGGTGACCACGCCTCGGTTATACCTCATCGGCTATGGCACCGCCACAAGTTAAAAGTCTTTAATTGACCACTTTCATCACCCCTGTTATACCACAGGCTCTATAGTTTCACACACAATCTCCCCCCGTGGGGATACCGGCGGGTCTTTTGCATAAATAGTCCCCCAACCTTCTGGAAGTTATGTGCTTGTAACTTCATCTAATCTCTCACTCTCTTTGACTCTTGCCTTTTCCCTTTGCTTGCTGTCATCTACTATCTTTCTGCCTTACCGGTCCATTCTCCTGCCTTTTTTTTCTTCCACGAAACACTTTCAAACAAGCACCGAAGTCGGACTTGCTGGGCCTAA
>CM065684.1:30741388-30751388 GCA_017654935.2 Phymorhynchus buccinoides
CTCTCTCTTCGGACGGTCCTCCTATCTCTCTCTACCGCTCCTCATCAATCTCTCTCGGTGTCTCCCCCACCCTCAGTCTGGCCTCTCCTCCTCTCCTCTTTCTCTCTCTCTCACGTCCTCGCCTCGATGTCCGCCGCTCCTCACCCCCCCTCTCGACTCTCTCTCTCTCTCTCCCTCTCACGCAGACGCCTCTCCTCTCGACTCTCCAGCATCTCGTCTCTCTCTCTCTGCTCCCTCTCTCTCTCGCTCTCCACGTCACCCTCCCTCGGATCTCTTGCCCTTCCGCTCTCTCAGTCAACCCTCGCCCGTCTCCGTACCCTATCTCTCTCTCTCTCCCTCTCTCTCTCTCTCTCTCTCTCTCTCTCTCTCTCTCTCTCTCTCTCTCTCTCTCCTCCTCGTCTCTCTCCGCTCCCTCATCTCCACGTCAAATAGGACCTCTCTCCTCCCTCCTCTCTCTCCTCTCTCCTCTCTCTCGTCTCAATCTCGTCATCTCTCGTCTCTCATTCTCTCCCCTCCGCATCCCCTCCTCGTCCTCTCTCTCTCTTCCCTCGCTCTCACTCCTCGCTCTCTCATCTCTCCTCTCTCTCTCGTCATCTCCTCCTAAATCCTCTCTCTCTCGTTGGCGTCTCCCTCTCTCTCATGTTCTCCTCTCAGTTCTCTGTCTCTCTCTGACTGCCCCACTTTAGCCTCCCTTTCCTGTGCTGCATCATGTTACTACTGAAAATGAGTAGGCCTAAGCCCACATCCAGATGCAAATATACTTACTTCTAAAACACACGCGCATGTTGTTTGTCGTGAGCATATGCATGGTAGTTTTGATGTAAGGTTACACCAACAATTGGGAAAGCATTGTTTTTCATAAACTGTGTACGCAAAATGATTTTATCGACATTATTAATGATATAGGGGAACAAAAACTGTTTCGCATCCACCCCTCGAAAGCAAACAAGGGCAGAAGTTAGGAAATAAACAAAACAATGAAGGATGAAGACAAAACTCTGCACATCCAGTACCCAGGTTGCTTTCAGTGTTTGCCCAAACCAAAACATCTTAAGTGAAACATTGTGTAATGGGAGACTTAGTGGGATTTTCTTTTCACGCCAGATGGCGTGACACTCGAGTGGGGCTAATCCCCTCTATATTCTTAGTTGGGGATAAAGAGAGAGCGAGATATAGGAGGAGTCCAACCCTCTCTCTCTCTCTCTCTCTCTCTCTCTCTCTCTCTCTCTCTCTCTCTCTCTCTCTCGTCTCTCCTCTCTCTTCTCTCTCGTCTCGATTCTCTCTCTCTCTCTCTCAGTCATCTCTCTCCTCTCTCTCTCTCGTCTCATCTCTCTCTCTCTCTCCCCTCTCTCTCTTCTACACTGAAGAGAGGTTACAGAGATAAGGAATGGACTCTCTCACTACGCCCAACTAAGAATATAGCGTGATAAGCCCCTCTCGAGTGTCACGCCACCTGTTCTTGAAAAAATCCCACTAAGTGTCCCATTGTGTCTTGTCGCTTGAGCCACACAATTCAGAAATAGGGGAAAACACAAACAAGGGAGAATGCATTGCCTTGAGGCGGAACGACGCGTTCTATGAGTAAACACATTATAAACCAAATTAAGTCTCGAAAACAGATTCCCCCGCGCTTGATGGTTTTTTTTTTCCTTTTTGCCCTCTAAGAGAGAGAGAGAGAGAGAGAAAGAGAGAGAGAAGAGAGAGAGGAGAGAGAGAGAGAGAGAGAGCGAGGAGAGAGAGAGAGAGAGAGAGAGAGACTAGAGATGAGAGAGAGAGAGAGAGATGAGAGATGAGAGAGAGAGAGAGAGAGAGAGAGATTTGAAACTGTTTATTGAGGGGAAAGAATAAGCACACAATGGGCTTGTTTACATCTTGCCCTCGAAACAAAAGAAGAAAAGCATTTAATTAAAACTTCAATTAATGAAACAAAAGCAAACAAGGGAAAACCGAACCCCCACCCCCCCCCCCCCCCCTCCCCAAACCCGCCAACAACTACACATTGAACTAATATACATCCCATCCACCTTCCTCCCACCCACCACCAACCTCGCACACAGCACAGTAATCATATGAACTAATATAAATTGAATTAACAAGAATCAGGACATACATTGTGGAGGAAGACAAAACATCAATCTAAACAAATGTATTGTGAGTATGACATCAAAACACAAGGAATTACTTTCTTCCTCCATCCCTCCCCCTCCCCCCCCCCTCCCTTAAAGTGAACAAAAAACAAACAACAAAAAAAAAACCTCATGTTTAGAAACAAGATTTATGTACAAATTAACCATGTCATGAATAAACGTTTAAAACAGAAGCTACATAAGAGATTAATATGTGATGTTGTTTATATGTTTGATCGATCATAAGATGCTTATGGTAGTTTTTCTTGAAAACATTGAGACTTGAATAAACATTAAAAGAAGCTAAAATCGTATTCCACAAACAACCGCCCGAATACAACAGAGGTCTGAGAGTGAGGCTTGAGAGAGAGAGAGAGAGAGATGAGAGAGACAGAGAGAGAGATGAGAGCGAGAGAGAGAGAGAGAGAGAGAGAAGAGAGGAGAGAGAAGAGAGAGGAGGAGAGAGAGAGAGGGAAGATGAGAGAGAGAGGGAGAGAGAAGAGAGAGAGAGAGAAGAGAGAGAGAGAGAGGAGAGAGGGAGAGAGAGAGAGGGAGAGAGAAGAGAGAGAGAGAGAGAGAGGAGAAAGAGGAGAGAGAGGGAGAGGAGAAGGAGAGATAGAGACCCGAGGGAGAGAGAGAGGAGAGAGAAAGAGAAGAGAGAAAGAGGAGAGAGCGAGATGAAAAGACGACGAGAGATAGGAGAGAGAGAGAGAGAGGAGAGGGAGAGAGAGAGAGAGGAGAGAGAGAGGAGAGAGACGAGAGAGAGAGAGAGAGAGAGAGAGCGAGAGATGTAGAGACGGAGAGAGAGAGAGAGAGAGAGAGAGGAGAGGAGTAGGAGAGGAGAGGAGAGAGGAGAGAGTGAGAGAAAGAGAGAGGGTGAGAGAGAAGAGATAGAGAGAGGGAGAGAGAGATGAAAGAGAGAGAGAGAGAGAGAAAGAGAGAGAGAGAGGAGAGAGAGAGGGAGAGAGAGGGAGGGGAGAGAGAGAGAGAGAAGAGAGAGGGAGAGGAGAGAGAAAGGGACGGGAGAGAGAGAGATGAGGGGAGAGAGAGGCTTAGAGAGAGTGAGAGAGAGAGAGAGATGAGAGGAGAGAGAGGAGAGGAGAGAGAGAGAGAGAGGGGGCGGAGGGGGGATGAGCTGGAGAGAGCGGGAGAGTAGAAGAAGGTAGAGAAGGAGAGGGGAGAGAATAGAGAGAGAGAACGCGAGAGAGAGAGAGAGGTGGAGAGACGTGAGAGAGAGAGAAAGAGAGAGAGAGAGGAGAGAGGGAGGTAGAGAGTGAGAGAGAGGAGGAGACGGGAGATGGAGGGAGAGAGAGAGAGGGAGAGGAAGAAGACGGAGAGGGAGTTGTGAGAGAGAGAGAAGAGAGAGAGAGGAGGGAGAGAGAGAGGAGAGGAGAGAGAGAGACAGAGAGGAGAGAGAAAGGGGGATAGGAGGAGAGAGGGAGAGAGAGAGAGAGAGAGAGAGGTTGAGGGGAGATGGAGAGAGAGAGAGGAGAGGGAGAGAGAGACAGGGCACGAGAAAAGAGAGAGGAGTGGGAGAGGAGAGAGAGAGATGGAGAGAGAGAGGAGGAGAGGAGAGTAGAGTGGCAGAGTAAGGAGAGAGGGAGGAGAGAGAGGTGGTGGAGAGAGAGAGAGAGAGACGGAGACAGAGAGAGAGGAGAGTTGGAGAGGGAGGGGAGAGAGAGAGAGCGAGACCGTAGAGGAAGGAGAGATAGGGAGATGGAGAGAGGGCGAGAGTGTCCCGAGAGAGTTAAAAACACGCAAGGACGGAAAGGATGGGAAACCGAATTAGAGGCGAGAGACGACACCTGTCTATGTGCATACCGAGGCCCTCTTGAATGGAGGGTCTGGAGAGAAGAGAGACGGTTCCTGTCTGTCTGGGGATTGCGACTCAGGCGGCTGGAGAGATGAGAGGATCTCTCTCTCAGAGCCCATCTTCTCGAGAGAGAGAAGAGACCTCCTTCCTCGAGAGTCCCTCATGCCGTTCAGCTAGCCTCTCTCCTCTCTTCTCGACTGAGGGAACCACTCTCCTCCCGCTCGATCCCTTCGCACGACAAAAAACCCGAGACCAAGACCAGTGTCTGCCTCGCTCCACAGAGATTTCAAGATCTCTCTTCTTCCCACAGAGAGTGACATGAGACAAAGATCCTGACCCGTCTTCCATCGAGAGATCTCTCCTCCTCCCTTCTCTAGCTCCCTTCTCAGAGGAGATCAACGCTCGTTCCCCTCCGGTCTCTCCCAGTCGGCTCTCTCCTCCTTCTCTCTCGATCACTCAAGGGACTCGCTCTCTCGGTCACCCTCAAGCTCTTTCTCCCCCGCCTCTCATTCACCTGACCTCCAACCTCAAACTCTCCAAATCGAGGGGTCTCCCCTCGCTCCCTCTCTCACTGATCTCTCTCTGTGGCCTAAACGTTTTATTTTATTTAAATAATAAACATACAACGCAACAAATCTGAAGCAACCATAAGCTAAGCGTATGGCGTGCTCAGTATGAAAAATACAAGTCAGACAATATTGGCGAATCACATGATTATTACAATCTTGTGGTGGTACCATAGCCAATGAGGTTTAACCGAGGCGTGGTTACTGCTACACATATCTGTATTATTAAACAAATCGGGACTCTACTGGTTTAGCACTGCCTCCAGGGCATTGCCTCCAGTATTGTTCCCACCATCTTTGTATTTACAAATGCCCCACATGGCCGAAAGGCCGAAGAGGGCGTAAAACCCTATTTTCACACATATTGGCGAATTTAAATATAAATTATGCAATAATCAAATTAAGCAAAATCTCTCTCTTCCTCTTTCGCTTGCTCGCTCTGTCTCTCTGACTTCGAAAGCATCGCATACATATTATCAATTTTATGAATTGGTTTTATCACACCTGCATCTGTTTATGTCCCTCAGTCACTTCAATAATGCATTTACTTAGGTTACATTTACGAGTGTTGTCTCTCTTCCGAAAGCAACGCACCTTAACTTCCATGCTTAGTGACATTTCATTGTTTCTACACCATCTACATGTATTCTATTCATATTTAAGGCATGTTAAAAATGTAAAGCCAACAGCTATGCATATCTGTATTGCTAAAAAAAAGTCGGGACTTTCCTGGTGTTGCACTGCATCCGGGCATTGCCTCCAGGATCGCTCCCACCATCTTTATATCTACTAATGTACATAATGTGTCTGTTCCAGACCGGAGGACGTTAACCCTTTCACCGCCAACGTCGCATTTTAGCACCACAGTGATTTAACACCTATGTCACTGAAAGGCATCAAATTGGGGTATATTATCCAAAGACCCTATATTGACAGAGAGAGGTTTAGTTTTGGGAAGTAAGGACAGGAGACCTTAATTTATTTTTTTTTTTTAAAAAAAATTTTTTTTTTTTTTTTATTTTATAATATGTCACAGGACGAAATCGACCAACGAGATTCACAGAACAATCCACAATACTGCAGAAGGAATTTCTTCTCTACCCAGGTAAATTTAATGGCAATTGTTTGGCTGAAATATGGCTGGCGGTGAAAGGGTTAAGCAGAATTTCATTCATTAAAAACAATACCGTGTACATCTATGAGGTTGCGTGTACATTCGTATTGAAGAGGAGAGGAAGGGGGTAAGGACAAAAATATCACCGCATAGGAACACGTGCCCACACCCCCAGTTCCCAGGCAAAAGTAGAATTCCAGCGAAATTTACACTTTTATTTTGGGAAGATTTGTTTTTCTCTTCCGTTTTACCTGGTATCAGCGAAAACACCCATCCGTGACTTGAACATTCCGTTCTTTGTTTCGAGTGACGAAGAAGTGGGAAGATAAGGTAATTAAAAGGTAAAAGTGCTAAGGTAAGTTTCATCAATCGAGCGGTCTTTTGCGCATGAGTCCAAGAAAATTCTGACGTGCCCTATAGTTTTTAAACGAGCATGGCATGTCGCTGTTGCTTCTGCTGCTCGTGCTGCTGCTGCTGCTGTTGATGATGATGGTGATGAGGATGATGATGATGATGATGATGATGATGATGATGATGATGATAATGGTGGTGGGGTGGTGGTGATGGTGATGGGGGTGGTGGCGTTGGCATTGATGGTTTCGGGGTAGGAAGGGAGGGGAAGATTAGACACTGTTCGCAGAAATGGATACCATCGCCACCCACACAATCATCATCATCATTATTATCATCGTCATCATCATCATCATCATCATCGTCATCATCATCGTCATAATCATCATCGTCATAATCATCATCATCGTCATCATCATCATCGTCATTATCATCATCATTTAATTTCCACACAAGGATGAATAAAGTTGTATTGAATTGAATTGAATTGAATCATCATCAATCATCATCATCATCACAAGATCGTCGTCGTCGTCGTCATTATCTATCAACATCACCATGAATCCTTTTTATCATCTTTTATCCTCGTTTGCTGTGATCATTATCCGGAACTTTGTTTTGTTTGCAGAAAATAATGAGCTGTTTTTCTCCGTTATTTGTGTTCTTCTGGAGGTGAATTTTCACTTTATTTGCTCTCTCTGTCTCTCTCTCTCTCTCTCTATCTCTCCTTTCTATCTCTGCTCCGCTATAGCAAGATCCTCTCTCTATCCTCTCTTCCTCTCTCTTCTCTCCTTCTCTCTCTCTCTCTTTCCTCTCCTTCCCCCCCCCTTCATTCTCTCTCTCTTCATATGGTCTTATGTGCATGGCCAAGGCCTCTGCCAACTAGGGTTATTTACCGCCCTTGAAGTGAGCGTGGATGCAACACGCCGGCAGTATGCTACCTAAGGGCCACTCCCTCCTTGGCGTTCGTGTCCTGTGTGTCATTTGTCTCAGTTATGTGCATGCGAAAAACACATTTTTCACATTATATCTGATTTTTCCCCATTGGTTTGGAGACCCTAAAATTGTTGAATGAAATGTTGAATCGAACCATCTCCCCCACCACCATAGGGCATTCACATGCAAAAGGGGTTCGTGCAGACCCCAATATGTATAGTCTGTCTGTCTTCTCTCTCCAAACTCTCGCTCTGTCTCGCGTTTACTCTGGTCTTCTACTCTCTCTTCTGCGCTGTTGGCTCGGCCTTATGCTCGGCGGTTATCGCTTTGCTACTGGAGGAACCCTAAATGTCGGATGCCATGGGAAAGGTTCGGACACACGACGTGCTCGTTGTTGCTTGTTGACTGCGGGAAGTTATACACACAAGCAGGTATGCCTTTCTTTTCGGTCTCCCTCCCCATGACCGAACACCGGGCACACACAAACACATCAACAAAAAACCCACCCACCCTAGGATATATTTCACAGCGATGAATATTGAACAGGCGATCTGATACGGCGGTTGACACGATTGGACACACACAGCCCACCAGGCCTATAATCGTCATCGTTTAAACGGCCCCTCCCCCCCCCCCCCCCAGGCCCCCGCGCAGGCCTCCCTGTCCCCCCCCTAACATCTCTTTCTCTCTCCCCTCTCTCTCTGAACCTCTCTCTCTCTGACTATTGCCTTCTGGCAACGAGTTTGCCCCGTTCCTCGGATACTGTGACTGGCTATGATTGGTGTGTGGTGTGTGTGTGATGTGGTGTTGGTGTGGGGTGGTTGTGTCCCCGTGGTTGTGGTGGTACGGGAGAAAATCCGTCTCGGGTTCTCCGGGAATCATAAAAGTCGGATGCGACATTTAACACCGCTTACAGGAAAAGCATGCATTTCTCCCCGGAAATCGTATCTTCTTCTTTGCCTCGCAAATCTAAGCAGGATGGAGATGTGACTTGCGGATGGGAGGGTGGGGGTGTATGGGGTGGAGGGGGGGGGAAATGGAAGAGGGGAGGGGTGGGGGGGAGGGGGAATATGGTGGAGAATGGTGGGTGAGGAGTGGTTCGACAAAGCGGGCGAAGGGAAGGTGGGTCGGTCTTAAGCTCCCGGGGGTCAGAGAGAGCAGAGAGAGAGGAGAGAGATAGATGAGACGACCCCTGGGGAGAGGGATGTAGGATGAGCGCGAGATACATGGAGAGGATCCATCTCCCAGATACAGAGAGAGAGAGATATAGAGGGAGTAGAGAGGAGAAGCAGAGAGCGAGAGAGGAGAGAGAGAGGACAGTGACAGCCCAGAGAGGACAGACAGACAAGACAAAACAGACATCAGAGACAGAATACGGACCGAGACGAGAGAGGAAACAGGACACTGAGAAAGCAAAGGGAAGAGAGAGGGACGAGAAGAGAGACAGAGAAAGAAGTTGGGGAAAAATAATAATGAGAGAGCGAGGGAGACAAAGACAAACAGAAAAAGAAAAGGGCCGAAGTAAATATGCCGTACGTTAGTACGATTTAGTGACGCGTTCAAGTAAATCCAAACCTTTTCTTTTCTCCTTTTTAGAGTCCCCGAGCCGGAGGTTCGGGGGAACTATTGTTTTTGTCTGATCCGTCCGTCCGGTGTCCGTCCGGTGTCCGTCCTGTGTCCGTCCGTCCGTCCGCGTGCCTCCGTCCGTCCGGCCGTCCGTCCGTCCTTCTAAGAAACTATTCAGTCTATCATCATCAATATTTGGTATACTAGTTTGCCCAAAGATGGTAAGATATCCACTGATGTATTTAGTTTTACAATTCAGGTCAAGGTCGCGCCGGTTATTGGGTTCAAACCCCGAAACACATTATAATCCCTAATATCTCGCGACGTTGGGCATGTAATTCAATGCAGTTTTCCCCCACAACATTTCTTGTTTAATGGTCTATAACACAGTTGTCATGCTTTTTTTCTTTGCGCTCGTGTGCGCATGATCGCGCTCGCGCTCAAATCACGGGTCCGAACCCCAACGCTATATACAGTTATGTGCTGTTTTCTTGCGTTTTTATGTAGTTACGTGCTGGTTTGATGCGTTTGTATGTATGTGTACAGCCGGCACATTCCGATTTCGGAGTAGCTCGGCGATGCTGCGAGGGGACTTTGCAGCCGCTCGGCGTTGCACCTGCTTTTCTTTTTCTTGTTCATTCGTTTGCACCTTTTTATTTGACATATGCAGGCTTTGATGGGCATGTTCAAATGATGCTCGTTGGATGCATTAATACGATGCACATGACTGCGTTTCGATCGTAACATTTCCGTGAACGTCTTTGTAACACAAGACGTTCAATGCTGCACTTGGTCGTCTCCAAATATGGAACGTGACGCCATTCGCGCGACAATGTCGGTTTTCAGCGAAACTTGAGAATGTGTATCTTTTAACCATTCAATCTTAAATTAAGCTGACTCTAGCCCTTTAACCCTAACAATAACCCTATCCCTAACCAAAACCTTAAACCGTCAAATACACCAACAATAAAACTTTACTAAAAAAAATGAAGTGTTCCGTGTTTGGAGATGACCAGGTGCAGTCTTGAAACCCTAATCTTTGTAATTGGGCAGGCAAAAGGAGGGAGGGAGAGAGGGAGGGAGGGAGAAAGGAGGCTGTAGCAGGCTGGGGAGGGGGAGGGGGCAAGAGAGAGAGAGAGAGAGAGAGAGAGAGAGAGAGAGAGAGAGAGAGAGAAGAGAGAGAGAGTGAGAGAGAGACAGAGACAGAGACAGAGACAGAGGATGGGTGGGTGCTGGTGTTGGTGGCGAATAATCTGATATTTAGGGTGGGGGTTGTTTTGACGATGCACTAGGGTGCTTGGGGGATATGGGGCTCGGGGAGATGGGGCAGAGAGAGAAAGGGCGATCGAGTGATAACTGTGCCCGATGCAATCGCAAGAGCGCAGACATACGCACACGTACGCGCACGGCCGCATCCAACACGAACAAACGTATACAGGCGCAGACTCAAACGTAAAAAAAAAAAAAAATAATAATAATAATAATAACAAAAATAATAACCCTCTTCCACAGTAAAAGTGCTTCTAAC
>CM065684.1:30776388-30778888 GCA_017654935.2 Phymorhynchus buccinoides
GGCGAGAAGAGTAGGGGTAAGGGGTAGGGGGACCCACCTAACCGTTTGTCTTGTCCCCGTGGATGGACATTTTTCATTCCTGAATTTTTTTGGTCTCGGGGATCTGTTCGGTCTGTTCGGCCATCCGGGTTCATACTGCATGTACATCGTTTATTTTTGGTGTGTCCTTATTGAGAATCGTGTCTGTACTTACACAAAGAAAACATTCAACACGAAAAAGAAATACGTTTTTTATGTTTTGTTGTAATTGTATGTATGCTGCATTTCTTTGATAACGATTGCTATGTCTACTTACTTTCCGCTTAGCTGATATTCGTTTATCAGCAAGGGTGCTTTCAATTTCCCGAATCCCTTTCTGTACCAACCCAAAGTCTCTTCGCATGGATGTCTGCTGTGATTTTCAAGATGTTTGGTTTGGTATTCACCAGGCCATGTAGTCATGTGTGCGCATTAGACAGCGAACACTGGGAATAGTATGTAAATTAGACTAAATTCCCCAAACGATTGCCTAATTCACACACTGATCCCCGCTTTGAATGTCTGAGACGCATTCATGACCAGAGGACCAAGGCGTGTAATCATGGGTGCGTCTTAAACAGTCAACACGGGTAGTAGTACGTATATTAGACTAAACTCCCCAAACGAGTGGCCGTTTAGCCTAATTTACATACTACTATCCACGACGACTGTCTAAGGCGCACTCTTGATTGCACGCCCAGGGCCTGTAATCATGAGTAAGGCTAAGACAACTAATCCGGGATGGAAAATCGGATTGGCAGTTTAAACTAATTTGCATTTCCCATCCCGGATTAGTTGTCTTAGCTGCACTCGTGACAACAGGTCCATGCCCTGTAGTCACGAGCGCGTCTTAGACAGTCAACACGGGTATGTAAATTAGGCTAAACAGCCAATCGTTTTGGGAGTTTAGTCTAATTTACTTACTACTACCCGTGTTGACTGTCTAAGCACGCACTCGTGACAACAGGGCCAGCTTCGTCAGTGTCATGTCTGCTGACATCTTCGTACCGAAGCTGTGGTCGTCCAGACAGATGCCTCTATCAACAATGTCTTTAGTATATGTACATAGTGTTGACTAAAAAATGTTGTTTTCTAATAATAATTATGTGCTTGCTTACTTCGGTTATTTTTCTGAATAAAGTATTTTCTCCCCTTAGGCCGGGTTCACACTAGACGCGTTATTTCCGTACGGAAAACCTTAATATAAGTGGAAGAAAGAAGGATAAACGTTTACCTATAATGGGGAAATTTCAGACACGTGCGCAAATCTTTTCCCTTCTTTGCTTCACTTATTCATGGATTGCGCACGGGTTTCCGCGTGGAATATCCGCTTATGTGTGTACACGGCCTTAGTCTTAATGGACAGAGACGAAGAAGTAGGTTCTACGCAGACTGTGAGCAGCGTTATCATAATCAGCTCAGTTGACTGTTTTATTCCTCCCAGCGATGACGATTCCTGGTAACGACGCAATGCATTGTATGCCACCCTGTCGTTTCCGACAATGACTGCCAGATAGAAGACGGACCACGGGCTGCTGCTATGCTGGATTGCTAGATAAGAATTGGATTATAATTATGGAGGATGCCTTGCCCAGGGTACATTCCTATTATTGTGGCCATTGTTGCTCGATTTGTTTTTTTGTCATTTCTTTGTTTGTTTATGTCGTTGTTGTTTTTATGTTCAGATTTACATGTTATGCACATCATCAAAATCTATTCACGTTTATTAATTTCCTTTATCAATATTGCTCACATACAGACGAACACAACCAAACAATCAGGCTGGCAAAACCAACACAGACGAAAGCAGAACCTCCTTTGAAAATCTGCTTAACGTCCTCCGGTCTGGAACAGACACATATGGGACATTAGTAGATATAAAGATGGTGGAAACGATCCTGGAGGCAATGCCTGGAGGCAGTGCAACACCAGTAAAGTCCCGATTTTTTAAAGCAATATTGATATGATTTCTAGAACCTCCTTTGTATGAGTTAGGTTTTCATAGTTCCTAGCAGAGTGAAAGACATACGAGACTGTGATCAGATTATTTTTTGTTATAGATGAGGGCTACCTAGATAGACTTACCTTTCCGCCTTTCATCACTTCTTGATGTTGGAGCCTCTACTTGTAGGGATGCGGGTAACGTAATCCTATACTCTAATCATGTTACTGTAAATGATTAATTGCTATGCAGGTCAACCGACTCTGCGTACTAACTGACTATTGGTACGAACTCTTTGACTACAAGTCTTGTTTGTTCGAAGTCTTGTGTGTCTTGACAAGGGTTGGTTTTCGGCTGAAGATGATATTGGTGTGTCTACTAGAAGCTCGCAAACTTAGAAGAAGAAGAAGAAAAGATGTAGCACACGTCTATGTTCTATGGTGTACATATATTATAATAAGCAAACACACACACACACACACACACACACACACACACACACACACACACACACACACATACACACAAACGCGCGCGCGC
>CM065684.1:30783888-30801388 GCA_017654935.2 Phymorhynchus buccinoides
ATAGTTACGTAGGTCAGGATTGGTTATGTTAGTTGGGTGGTGTTAAATGATACCTTGTGAGTGTGTGGTTTTGTTTCACTTTCTAAGAAAATCATCGCATGTTAAAACATTACATATGTTACTGTTTTGCAGTCTCATTTCTGGTCCGTGTGACAGACAGTCCACCTACATCGCAATGCTTTGTTTCTGAAACTTTACTTTTGAGCTGGAAACAAAACAAAAACACAAGACACAAAACACCTAGTTCATG
Organism: Phymorhynchus buccinoides; assembly: GCA_017654935.2. NCBI lineage: Eukaryota > Metazoa > Mollusca > Gastropoda > Neogastropoda > Raphitomidae > Phymorhynchus > Phymorhynchus buccinoides. The sequence continues at coordinate 30,784,139 of CM065684.1, forward strand.
GCTCAAAGCCTCTATTGCTTTTAACCCTTTCGCAGCCAGCCATTTTTCAGCAACAAAATTCCATTAAATTTACCTGGGTAGAAACAAAAGTCATCTACAATATTAGGAATTCCTCTATAAGATGCATACAGTAAAGCCTATCCTTACCTCCCAGAATTAAGAACATAGGGTCAGAGAACAGAAGAAAGGGGATTCTGGCTCAAGACTATTTTTGACCCCTTTTAGACACGAATTCGCAACTTTAAGGGTGAAAAAAAGCAAAAATCAGACTTTTTAAAACCCCTTTTTAGATACAAAAACGCTACTTTAAGGGGTGAAAAAAGTAAAAATCCGTCACCCCCTTATTCTGTCAATTCGGAAGAAAAAACACTACTTTTAGGTGAAACAAAAACAAAAAAAAAGAAAAGAAAAAAAGAAGGAAATTCCTATAAAATATTCTACACGTTCTGAATTTTTTTGTTTTAAACTTTAGACAAAAAAACAAACTTTTGGGCTTTACTTCTTTAAACACTTTTTTTTTAAAGAAGTTACTCAAGTTCTTTTTAAGTTTTTTTTTTAAGAAGTTACTTAAGTTCTTTTTAAGTTCTTTTTTAAGTTCTTTTTTAAGAAGTTACTTAAGTTCTTTTTAAGTTCTTTTTTAAGTTCTTGCTAAGTCATCTTCAAGGCATTCTTAAGTATTTATTAAGTTCTTACACAAAAACTTACTTAGTACTTATTAAGTTCTTATTAAGTTTTTATTAAGTTTTTATTGCATTAAAAATGGATCGCTCTCAGGTTTTAAGCTATTTGGCTTTTGTTTTTCTTGTTTGTCTGCTACTTTCTCTGGTTGTACTGTTTGTACTTCTACTCGTTTTTCTAGCTTTGGTTGCATGTGTGTTTTATATAATTTATAAGACAAATAACCAACACCAGCAACCACACCAACAGTAAGCAATACAACATCGTAATTCGTACTGTTTTGTTTGTCTTCTTCTTTTTTAACTGGTATTGCGCTTATGGTTGATTCATCTTCATTCTGAGACAACAGTTTTTGTTTTGTTTGTTTATTCATTTTTTGTTGTCGATTCCACTCTGATAACCTTTTACCTGCTTCAACTCGTCCTGGGTTCTTCGTTACCTTGGTTACTGCCGGTCGATAGACTGGGGCTTGTTTGCTGTTCCGTCTGATTCGTTTGATTCTCTGTCACGTTCATTTTTAATAGCCATAAAATCTATATGATTAAAAGTAATTAACCCCATAACAACTGGTGATAAAAGCCCGCCAAACCTATAAAAAAGATCACAACTAAGAGACTCTAACGATTTAGTTAAAACAGGATCTTGACTTAAATCGTACATTAAATCTTGGCTTGAATCGAGTGGAAAAAACTGACTAACTAACTTAGTGTACAAGCCTATTACTATTTGGCCTAAACTTTTAACCATTTTAGATCCTAATTGTGCTTCGTATCTGTTGTAGTACTTTTCAATGTCAGCAGAAGACATTTGTTGAATCTGTTCTATACTAAATTCTGTTCCTAAGTATTGTTTTGTTTTTCCACACGCAGCCAGAGAATACAACTTTTCCTTTTTATTCATAACACTTGTCGACACTTCATCAGAAATTACTGCTTCCTGAGCGTTTAATAGTAGTTCGTCACAATTCATTTTTTTAGTTAATTTATATTTTTATTTTAAAAATAAAAATGGAAAACACTATTATTAATCTTGTATATCAATCTGCTCTAATCAGCTCTCTTTCAATTGCTTACACGATGGTTGGTAAGAAACTATTAAAAATGAAACCACCAGACCTAGGAAAACTTGATCTAGAGGACTCAGGTAAACTAATCGCTGTGATTACTGCTTCAATCGCGACAAAAGACTTCTTAGTTAAGCGAGGAATAATTCCAGAAACTATAAATATGTAGAAATAAAATGACTTCTTAGTTAAACGAGGAAATAAAATGTTTTTTTTTTTGTTGTTGAATAAAATGGCTTCACTCGCAATCATGATCGGCGGTGCTGTAGTAAACGCGCTTGCTTTTTCAGGAAGTAATTTCATATTTAGTAAACTAGAAACGAACAAGGAAAGAGAAAGACACAATCGTGCTATGGAACAATTAGCAGCAGCACAAGACGCTTATGAAAGGCAAAGAATCGCCCGATTAGACTTCATTAATAACAAATTAAAACTAGAACGTCATGCAGCAAACACTTTTAAGAATGTTGACGATGCCATGAAAGAGTATTATTTAGTGACGGGCAAACAATTACAGCAGCTCCCACCACCACCAAAATTAAGTGACTACTACCAATCATCTGAAGAACAAAAGATGCAGGAGATAGCGTTTATTGTAATCGGTATGACTGCTGTTTTTTTCATTGCAAAAAAGATTTAGTATTAAAATGAATAAAATTTATTACTCACCAAAAGGTTATTGGAAAGGTTTAACTGCTATTAAAAAACTCAGTCAAGCAGCTGGAGTCACTGAACAAACAGCAAAAGAATGGTTATCTAAACAAGCTATATGGCAAATTTATCTACCAGCACCTAAACGAATTAAAAGACCACACTTTGTCAACTCAACACCAAATGACACTCATCAAATGGATCTTCTATACCTCCCTCATGATTTAATCAGAAGAAAAAGATTTAAATACGCGTTGACAGTTGTTGACATCTCTTCAAGATATAAAGACGCAGAACCATTAACCGATAAAAGTGCTACTTCAGTCTCTGTTGCTTTACAAGAAATCTATAGACGCGGTCCATTAACCTATCCTCGTTTAATTCAAGTTGATGAAGGAAAAGAATTTAAAGGACAATTCAATCAATTGATGTTAAAACACAAAGTATCTATTAAACGCGGTATTCCAGGAAATCACAGATCTCAGGCCTTAGTTGAAAACTTTAACAAACAATTGGCAGAAAGACTTTTTTCTTATCAATACCATAGAGAACTCCTTGATTCAACTAAAAACACTGAATGGGTTAGAAGACTACCCTCCGTTCTGCGTGTCATGAATAACGAAGAATCTAAGGTCATTGGACTCCGACCAGTAAAAGCAATACAGAAGAAAACAATTGACTCTTCGATAGACTTGCCAATTCAACATTCAATTACAAAACAACTAATACCATTTGGAGTAAAAGTTAGGTTTCTTTATGCACCAGGAGAAGCAGAAGGAGACACTCGCATAAGAGCAACTGATCCGATTTGGAGTATCGATCCGTACGAAATAAAAAGAATAATAGAAATGAATCCTCCCGTGTATTATTTAAGAGAAACTGATACGACAACACGACCAACACCAAAAAGAGCCTTTGTTAAAGAAGAATTACAGATAATTCCACCAGACACAGTTCCGATTTGATTAGAAAAAAAAAAAAAAAAGAGTTTTTAAATGGAGACTCAGAATAAAGAGATACTCAAGACAAAGAATTACGACATTTTATTGAAAAGATTAAGGAATGCGCAGAAAGAAATTGTTCTATCTCAGCTATTAATGGAAGACGATGAAATAGTCAGTAAATACTTGTTCGAAATTGAAAGCAAAATAATGGATACTTTATCAGAAATTTACAACAAGTTTAACCTTGAATTTGACCCAGTATAAAAAAGAAACCAAAAAAAAAAAAATTGACCTTTTTTTTTTTTTTTTTTTTTTTGCCTTCACAAACATTTGTACTGACTAGGAAAATCTGTTTTTAACACTAGCTTACAAAACTTCTCTTTCCTCAGTTTTTGTTTAATCGACTTTTTTTCTTCTTTTGATTCAATCACATCATTTTCATCAAGACATTCTTCAAAGCTGTTTTTGTCTTTAGTAAAAAACAAAACAACCGTCTTTAACTGTTCTCTAAAGTCCTTTAAAACCGAATTATACTTCTGTGTTAAAATCCATACGCTAATTCCTGCATGCCGACCACTGAATGCTAGTTTTGCTAAACTATTTCTTTTTTTGACTATGTCTCTTTCAGCTGAACAGTCATCAATGATAAACAAAGTTGGTGTTCCTTTAAACAGTTTATAAAAATACTCTAAACAATCGCTTAGTTTATCACTTGGATTGACTAAATAGATTTCGTTATCTGTCCAAATAAACTTTCTTTCTTTATAAGACTTGTTGAATTCTAATGTAGTACAAAAAATTACTATGTGTTCAAAGTGATTACGATAAACCGTTTGTATTAAATCTAAAGCGAACACACTTTTTCCGCAGCCTGTCATTCCACAAAATAAACCACAATGAGGTTCTTTTGTAAGGAAATTTAAACTGTTCAAATCCATTATTTTAATACACAATATCTTTTAATCTGTTGTCTTCAATGTTCAGCTGAGCATCGCATAGTAAATATACATAAATATATATTTGCTTATTCTCTTCTGCTTCTTTGTGGATTTGAATGTTTATTCCTCCTGACCCATCACCAACTGTTCTTCCACTGCCATGTAGTTTGTTGTCTTCTGTTGTTCTAAGATCTAGCCACAAAGCATACTTCGAGGATAAATAATCTTCTAGTCTGACATCATGAAGATGGAGGTCTTTGCAAATTAAATCAGCCACAGGGTCTCTTTGCCAACCACCTCCACCCAACAGTTTTCGTATTTCATCAAAATGCTGATAAGGTAAAAGACCGCTTGCAAACAACTGATTCGGTTGTCCTTCAATCGTACATGTTAGTTTAGTTATTTTAGGATTATGAAACTTCTCGCTTAATCTGTTAAAGGGTTTTTTGGACTCCTCAAACAGCAACAAAATCCCTTTCAATGACCTTGCTGATACATTCAAATCGATGTTCCAAATTGTGTCTGATTTGTTTTTAGGTATTTTACTATGATTTAAAATTCTGTTGTAGTATATTGCTAATCTTGTCTGGTATTGTTGGGAGATCAACCGAGCTAATTCTTGATGACGAACAACATCAAACTCTAATGTGATGTCTGAAATACTATATTTTGCATCAGGATCTGTCGCTGATCTGATAACACGGCTGTAATCATTAAAAGTTAATTCATACATAAGCCTATCTTGTAAAGCACCCTGATAATACGGGGAGTGCGTGTTTAATAGCTCGAAGTCAAGAGGTATATAAAATCGATTACCATAAACTTGCGCAACCAACTCATCTTGATTGCTATCTTTTTTGTCTCCAGCATCAATTCTATGTTTTAAACCATTATCTCCCTGTATTCCTTGATAAGTTCGATCTTTTCTTTCATTTTGTGTGAGCCATAAATCGCAATAACTCAAAAAGACATCTGCGTTATCTAATGACATTACCTCTCTCCCTTCAAGTTTAATAGTAATCTTACTAACGATCGCTCTACCAAGATTAGCAACTAATGTTCTGTTCGGATCTGTCGCTGACTCCAGTTGTATTTTAAAAGCAAGACGTGCGGTACCTGGCACAATGACTTCATTACTCCCCAGACTAGGAAATCTTACTGATAATATTTGTCTTTGGTCGATAGTTGAAGGATTATTACTTATCACAATACTCTGCCTGGTTCCTTTAACACCGAGTGGTTCTTTTAACCGTCTGTATGGATCAAGAATTGTTCCGTATGATTGCGACATCTCTCTTTTTTAGAAATAAAATAAAAACATAATTATAAATAAAAACATGGAAGGAATAGAAGCAAACCCCGATTATGATGATTTTGACGATGAAGCTGGAGATGACATGAGTGAAAATATTCCTTTATTGTCTCGCCGTCATAACCTACTATCTTTAAGACATGAACTAGATGAAGCAGAACCAAACCCGATTGTAGAAGTTAGACCAAGGGAGGATAATATAGCAGGTGAAATGCGCCTAGAAATAAAAAAATCGAAAGTAATGGCTTTTCGTAAATTTATAGGTCAAGATTTATCCGATTTGTATGATCCTAATGACTATGTTTTAGATAGTAAAGGTCATTTATTTGTGAAGAATAAAGATGAAAAACTAGCCAAATTTACACACGATAAAAACCCCTCATTGTTTTTATCAATGAGGGGTCTTCGTAGTAGGTTTGGTGTTAGCGTGCTGAGACAACTTGGGATCAACCCAAACCTAAGCACACAAGCTGTTTCTGCACTTCAAAACACACTACAAGAACTACCTACTGATTCCCAACTTCAATCGATTCCTCTTAGAGACTTAAGCGCAACTGCGGACCAGATAATAGAAATGGAAACTAGTTTTATAGCTTTAGAAGATGAAGAAACCCATTTAAAAACATTACATGATTCACCATTACCTATGAGAGATATAATGGCGCTCAATTCAACATTACAATCTACCAGGGGCGAGTTAACAAATAATACAGCAAAGCTAAGCGAACTTGACGCTCACATTGACAGAGAAAAAGAAAAGTTGGTTGAAGCTGATGACGGTAACCTTGGACAAGACATAAAAGATAGAATCCAAAAAAGACTGGATGATCTTCAACTAGAGAGAGCAGCAAGACTAGAAGTACTGTCAACTAACCGTGAACAATTACGAACACAAGTCAGCAGAATAAAAGAAACCATCCAAAGAATTTTACACGAAGATACAACGTTAGCAGAAAGAATAAAAACTTTATTTAAAGAGCAAGGTGTTACGATTGCTAGTGTTTTAACAGCTTTAGGTTTTGCAATCTCTACTTTAGTGTTTGCTTTAACTGGATCAGGAGCAGGAACACCGCCACCATCTCCACCATCAAGCGATAAGAATTGGATTAAAAAACAACTGGATCATTTAAAGAATCTATTAAAAAAATTAGGAATAAAAGCTCTAGACGCTATACCAGGAATATTAGGTGGAATAATCAGTTGGCTTTTTTCTACAGCAAGCAAAGTAGTCGGTTTTATGGCAGAACATTTATGGATGCTATTAGTTCTAATTGTCGGATTACTTTTCAGTAAAATAAAAATAAACTAGACCAGCCGCAGTTAAAAAAAGAACTAGTGCTGTCTTTTCGTTTTCATGATTATCAGTCGTTGGTTTATTTGTTGACGTTGGTTTTATTAAAGTTGGTAAGTTCGCTGTCATAGATTTTATTGGAATTGTTTGGCTTGATGGAGCAGCAACTTCAGAATTTAGATCATTGTTTTTACCGATTGCTTGGCCGTCTCCAGCTATAAGGATTTCGTTGTTATAGTTTTCAATTACTCCTATTTGAAGCCTGAGATCAGAGGGCAGCATGTATAATCCACTACCGACAGCAAAGTCTACTTTCGATCTTGCAAATCTCAAAACGTCCTGATATTTTTTAATACTTGTTGAAAGATCGACTGCAGAATTGATCGCATCTTCTAAATTGGCTAAATACTGTTTTTGCGCATCAATTCCAGTAGAAGGATTCATGATTTCAGATTTAACTTGCGCTTGCGATCCTAGCAAACACCACACGTAAGTACGAATAGAATCATTGATTCGTTCTATCCCAGCCTTTGTCAATCCTTTAGAAGTATCAAGAATAAAAGTAGTCCAAGCGTTTTTATATTTTTTTTGTTGTTCTACAGATTCTAAATGATGGAGTGAACCCGAAGAAAAGGATGTGTAAGGAGGACTCCAACTGTATTCACATTCTTTGTGGTTTTTCCAATAAAGTGAACCCAATCCATAATTAAAATCTAACTTCTGTCTAAAGTGCCATCTAAAGTTTACATGAAAATCAATATTATACTCATTACAAATCCGCTCAAATGCCTTCATGTTAATTCTGTTGTTGACTGGATTGAAAGTGGAATAATTCGGTAATGGTGCCTGCAGCTCAGACAAAATACGTCTGATTGTGTAATAGAAATGAAATCTGTAAACTGTTTTTACCATGACTCCAGGATGATTTAAATGATCGGCAAATGAAACACCACACCCTGTTGTTGCACAAAACACAGCAAAGTTTAACTGGTTTTGATAAAACTGCATTGGATGACTAAACCATGCATTAGCGATGTTGTCTTTTTTGATGGGCGGGTTTAAATATTGATCTAACGGATTACTAACTTTAACTTGAAAGGTGTCATCCCCCACCGCAACAACTAAACTGTTAACATCTATAGTTTTAAGGTTATACGATCCGATTGCGTATTTAGCGTCTTTGTTATATTTAAAAGCATTCATTTATATATCCGCAATAAAAATGTTTATTTATATAACTGATCAAGACGAGCCAATACTTTTACAACGCCCTATTGAAAATAATGGTTCTCTAAAAGTAGCGCTCCATGAAATTTATTACAAAGTTAAATGGATTAACATAAGCGAATCCTTAAAGAATAATTGGATAAGAAAAATTGATAGCGAAGGGAAAATTGAACTAACTATACCTGACGGTTATTACGGTTTTTGTTCATTAAAAGAAATATTAAACGACTTCGACATTACTTTAAAACTTAATGAGGGAAATTTGAAAGTGAAGATGACGTTTAGAGGACAAAAAGGTGTAGTATTTGAATTTGCTAATGAATTGGCAAAACTATTAGGTTTTAGATTAGACAGGTTCCATGTCACTGATAATGCACTGGAAAGTAATGCATTTACGGCTGTAAAATCACTTAATCTTGGAATACATTCTTTATTATACTTTCATTTAGATATCCTGAGTACGGATAACAACTTATTTGATAACCAGCCGTCTACTGTGTTAAGAGTTCTTCCAACAGCAAAAGCAGCATACTGTGATTACGAAATTATTACGTTCACTAACTTACAGTTTAAAGAATTAATTTGTGGGGTTCACCATTCACTAAAAATAAGAATAACTGACGAAAAAGGAAAAGAAGTTCAGTGTGACGGCCTTAATGCTTTGTTAGAAATAAAATAATTTAGTATAAAACTATGTCGCGCGGACCAGATCAACCGGTTATGCTTGACCCTGTTAGATGCGCAACTTTAGAATTGAAGGACCTAGCAGACACAGAAGACTTTGATTTAAATGGGGAGATAGGAGCGCTGTATGGGTTTGAGTACACAAAAGACGGCTATTATAAACGAGCAGAAATAAGTGATAAAAAGGTTCCTAAACTAGAGCAACTGCGTAATGTAGTAGCTGACAATGTTGGCCAGTTTGAATATAAAGTTGTTAGGAAAAGGGATAACAAATGGCATTTAATTCCATTCATTGATTGGGAAATAAAGTTTGAATTTTTAAGCCCGTTTACATTCTTTGATAATAACAAATACTTTCGCAAATCATTTAACTCAGGGCCGTTACATGTCAGTCTGATTCCACAAAACAACAGCAGAAGAGAAATAGCAATCAAACCTTATAAAAAGAGACAGTACATGCTGCATAGAAAAAAGACAGTGACAAAAGATGCAGCCACGCAATTAGAGTTCATTCCTAAAATGGCTTTAGCAGACGAATTTACTATGATATTTGAACTTTCTGTTAGAGCAGACAACCCTGATTCCCTACCTGTTGGTGTTAGCGACAACCTAATGAAAGGGATTCTTATTTCTTGGCAAAACTTGGATGTTGAATCAGTGAGATGTACTATCGTTATTCAAAACCGCGGTGAAGAAATTAAGGCAGTGTCGACCAGCGATAAAGTTATATTGAGTGTTGATCCAAACAATCTCAAAGAATTAACGTACATTAATGTTACTAATTTAGATCTCATTGGGTTTTATTACACTGAAAGCATTTTGTCTGATGATCTTCTTAAAATGATAGCAAGTGCAAATTAAATGTTTAAATTTTTTTTTTTTAAATATAAAAAGATGTCCGTTAAAGTTTATCCAAAAATACCAAAAGAAAATACTGACAAAGAAAAGACTGATGGTGGTGATGATCCTGAAATCAGAAAGTTCAGATTGTCTACCATTACAGAAATACAAAGAGAATTGGAAAAAGACCTCACTAACTATAACAGAACCAAACGAAGGTACTCTTGTTTGTTTAATTCAACAACATACTTAAATACTGGATTTGGTAGTCTAGGTGCAATAACAGCGGGGAGCTCAGTAGGATTGTTGGCGACTGGTGTTGGATCAGTAGTAGCTTTGCCGTTAGGTTGTGTGTCGTTGACGCTTGGGTTGTTTTCAATGACAACGACCGCTTTCAACAAAAAAATAAAAATAAAACTACAAAAGCATACAGCCATGGTTCAATTAATAATGGCAAAACTTAGTTCATTTCGATTGATTATCAGTAAAGCTTTGCAAGACTCTCAAATTTCGGATGAGGAGTTCAATAGACTCCAAGCAGACTACAACGACTACAAAATGCAAAAGTTTGAACTTCAGAAAAAATCAAGAGCAAGTTTTTCACAACCGCAAGACATAGAAGCGATAAAAAAAGAATGTGAAAAAAAAATAAACGACACATTAAAATCTGTTCTAGGGAAATAACAATAAGAACTCTAAAGGGTGTATACAGTTTAACGTATGATTACAAGTTTAAAAAGTCTACTGACTATGACACTTAGTTCTCCAGTGACCAATTGAATACGAAAACTCAGGTGATTTAAACACACGCTTTGTATTGTTTGAGTCGAGTGATTTTTTATTTACAACTGTTGTGTTTATTTCGTGTAACTTAGACTGTATTTTTATGTTGTCATGATAGAATGTTTTGTTGTCGAACAGTGCTTCTTTGTAGTTGTCGTGTGTCATGACCATTTGAACAACTGGTCTAGAAATTCCTTTTGCTTTTTTAATTACGCTAGTTTGGCTGGCAATTGAATACATCTTTGCTCTCAGACCAACGTACTCTTTGATTATAGTTCCATTCAGTTCATCCTTCATCTTGCCGATTACCTTTTTATTTACGGATGAATGTAATGGAGATTCACTTGGGTAGTCAGAGGTGTCATACCAGGAGTCAACACCTTTTGCTGAATCTGTCTCTAAATCTTTGTAAAAGTCTTCAGTCGGAATGTCTAGAATAAATGAGTCCGTGTCTGTGTAGAGTACTTTAGATCCTGGGTAGAGTGGTTTAAAGTAGTCGTATAAAAATTCCAGCATCAATAGTTTAGAGAGTTCAAGAACAGAAAACCCAATGAAGACTGGTTTATCTAGTTTTACTTTAAGTTTTTTCATCATGATACCGTAAAGGTTGTCATGGAATTTTTTGAAGTCTTGATAATTAGGTTTTGAAGTTAATTTGATTGCTTTGTTTTCTTGTGTTACTAATCTGACGTCTTTTCGTTTGTGCGGGTTTTCCATAGTCTTTCCAAAACAACTGTTGTTCATTAGCTTAAAGAAGTCTTTTTCTGAGGCGTCAGTAGCTTGAGTTCTGAGATTAGTGTTCTTCATTATATATGGTTCCATAAACTTCCTCTGAGTGAACGAAATGATTCTATGAACTGCTGTTAGTCTTAATCCGTGACGTAAGTAGAATTGTAGGAGTCGATAATGACAGACGTATTTTTTTTTGTTCTGCAGATTAGGAACAAGTTTTGGTAACTCTGATCCTACCTGAAGTCTTTCTGCGGCTAACGGGTAGTCATTGTGTAGGTCATGGAGTTCGTCCGGGTAGTCTAAGTCGACTTCTAGAATAAATCCTGTTTCGTAAGAATCTGATAATTTTAAAAGCCATTCTAAGAACTCCGTGATATTAAAATCAAAAGGCGATGTTAACATTTTAAAATTACGTAATGGTAGTGATTGACACATCGCCCAACCATAGAGATTGTTTGCATCTAAATACATGATATAATTTGATGGTTTTGTAGGATCGTAGTCGTCTAAGTACTTGTTGTTGGCCTTGCAGTAACCGTGTGAAGCCATAGAGATTCCTCCGCGTAGTCCGTCTTCAATCATCTGAAGAGTTGGTAGATCGGAGAGTAAGTCAATCTGTATTTTGGTAAATCTTAAGAAAGCATCCCAACTCATACCAGGAGCAGTGATATAATTAGCAGGGTCTAGACTGTAATGTTTCATACACGTTTTTCTGTAGTTCTCGAATACATCTGCAAGCAAACAAACGTCAGCCATCAAGTAGGCGTCGTGGTAGTCTCCCATGGTCTGGCATTTTAACTTAATCCACGCTGACTGAGCATGGTTGTAGTCAGTCGCTTATATCTTTTCCTTTTAAACTAGAGTAGAATGCACCTTTGGGAGGTAATTCAACTTCATCGAACCGCTCCCAACTACTCATGTACTCATAAGGGTATACTCCTTTTCGAACAAGTGCTGGATCAAAGTATTTTTCTGTTATAGAACATTTGGATAGTGACTGACCTAAAGACTCTAGTGATCCCATCATATGTTGTAGTGAATCATAAAAAGATAATTGACCTAATGTAAATGTCATGTACTTTTCTGAAGACTGAGCTATACAACTGACGGTTCTAAATTCATCAGTAACTGCTTGTAGAATTAAATGAGAGTCATATCCACGTAGATTGTGAAAGAATATAGGCAGTTTCCAATTCCTCGGTTCAAACTTTAACTGGAGATTACAGGAGTTGTGTGCTGCTCCTCTGAATTTTCCACTAATGTGATCATGGTCTCGTACTTTATGGTTGTCTGGACAGTCAGGGGATTCCTCTTCCACAAACCCTTTTCTGCAAATCCAACATTCAGTAGCTGATTCGAATTGAATTAAATCTTCAGGCGTCATGATTAAATCTAATAAATTTAGTTGGTTAGATAGTTCATTTCGTAGTTTCATCATTCTCATTAAAAAGATTTTTGCAGCATCGGGTCCTCTATAAAGTTCAGGTTCAAAATGTATCCCATCTGATCTAAGAACAATAAATGCGAATGAACAGATTTGATGATTATTCAATAAAACAGTTTTAGGAAGATTTTTAGGAGCTGGTCCTTGATAGGGTACAATGATTGACTCGAAATCAGCATAAACAACATAAGGACTTAATTGCAGTTTCTTCCAGTTTTTAAAGAACACCTTACTTCCTTCTTTCGGAGTAATAAGTTCAGTATTACAGTCAATGGATGAATTACAATGTTTTCTATGTTCAACCGCTGCTTGAATACTTGGCATTCTTAGTAAACATCTTCGACAGAATTCTTGTTTTTCTTTGTGATTTGTAGTATAGTTTATAAGTCTGCTCATTGTTCTGATTAAAGTGTAGTGTGTTTTTGTTCCGTCTGTTACTAAGAGAAGATCAATATGTTTTTTATCAGGATCACCAATCATGGGAGAGTTCTTTGAAACTCGGATTGGTTTAAGGTTTTCTTCTACAGACCATGTGTAGATGTTAATTGAAATTGGTTTATTCTGTTCTTCAAATTGATCAACTTCGCTTAGGCTTACAGGGAAGTCGATTCCATCAAAGTTTAATTCATTTATGTAAGGCTGATAGTTAATTACTCTTTCTGCGTTCTTTTTGGCATAATGAAGTTTAGCTAAAACACACCACATAAAACATTTGTTATCTGTATTCTTAATGTTTAATACTGCTCGTTTTAAAACAAGTTCTTTAGGTAAAGGAATAAATGAGTTTCCTACGATGGGGGTATATTTACTCTCCCTTAATTTAATTTCTAATACTCCTCCTTCTGACCAACCAGATCCTCTCAGTTTTGCCTCTTCTGATGCGTTAATGAACTGGGTGATTAAATTGTCTGCCCAGGTTTCTGTAAAATCATTATAAGTCAGAACTACTTGCTGTTTAGTAGAGACCCATACTTGAAGCTGCTCACCTTGGATTGTTTTATAATCTACGTACACTGTTAACATTACTTTAACTGGTGGTTCTATAGCTAGTTTTTCAGGTATTTGCGAAATAGCATGTTTTACACTTTCTAGTACATTTTTTGGATCAATAACTTCTAAATCCGTTTCTTTAAAAACTTTGTCTAAGTGCTCAATTATTTCATCAAGTGCCATTGTCATGTTGAGTTCCTTTTTCTAACTCAAATTATTTTGTTAAATTAAAAATAATTAATTTTGTTTCACCTAAAATTAGTGTTTTTTCTTCCGAATTGACAGAATAAGGGGGTGACGGATTTTTACTTTTTTCACCCCTTAAAGTAGCGTTTTTGTATCTAAAAAGGAGTTTTAAAAAGTCTGATTTTTGCTTTTTTTCACCCTTAAAGTTTTTCGTGTCCTTCAAAAAAAGTTGAGCAGAATCCCCTTTTCGTTCTCTGGGTCTTTGGATAAAGACCCTGGGAGGCCACAAAATAGTTGTGGTGCCAGACATGGCGGTGAAAGGGCTAAGTATGTTCACAAGACTTCCTTCCCTTTTATATCAGTTTTGTTTTTTCTCTTTTTTTAAAATTGTATCGTGGTTCTTTATTTTTTTCATTCAGAAAACGAAAATAATTGAAACACTAATTTTTGTTTTTCATGATATTGTAAAATAATTTACTTCAGAACTCAAAACAAAAAGAGTGTGATCATGATACAGAAACAGAATGTAATCAGATAGTGAAAACAAAAGACAGTGATCGTGATACCAATAATAACACAATGGTCATGATATAACAACAGACTGTAGAGGTCAGCACCACCAGGTGCATCCTCACTTCTATTTTAGTTCTTAGGTTTGTTTCTTTGTGCTTAAAGACCCCCCACGTCACGTGTCAAAATCATGGTCTTCACGTGTTTTCCCTCTTATAGCTGGTAAGAAATCTTACAGATCCACCAGATCACGTGTCAAAATCACGGGTTTCACGGGTTTTCCCTCTTATAACTGGAAAGGGATCTTAAAGGTCCACCAGATCACGTGTCAAAATCACGGATTTTACGTGTTTTCCCTCTTATAACTGGAAAGGAATCTTGTCTTGACCAAGTCTGACTCCCATGTAAATGGCCCCAAATTGAAACCGACACATCAGTATAAAGATCAGCTTCAATTTGAATATGGGGAAATTCGTATGTGACTCACATTTAAATGCTATTGATGATGATGATGATGATGATGGTGATGATGATGATGATGACGACAATGCTGCTGCTGCTGATGATGATGGTAACTATGGCGGTTGTTGTCGATGTTTTTGTTGGTAGGAGGATTGGCAGTAGTTGTATTGTTTTCTTTAGAATCGATTTACAAAAATAGATTTAAACAGACCCCATTTTGTGCCATGTAGGCATACAGTTTTTGATTTGTTTTGAATCTCGAGGACTTATTTTGTTTCAACGAAACATGTTATAAACCTTATTTTGATATTTGGTTATAACTGCGTTATCTGTTTCACAACATTATTTTCTTCTTCTTTGTGTTCCACTTAATTTCTTTCCCAAATTATCTACATCTGTGCAGTCTGCTTTTTAAGGAGTAGGCCTATGATTATTTACAATTTCAAACAGTTGATATTCCATTCTGTTTTTTGTGCTGCTGCTCTTTGCAAGCAATTGTATTTTCTTCTTATGTGGGGCTTAGCTTACACTTTGAACTGTATTATTATATACCGCCCACAAAAAGTTAGGGAACACTTCCCAAATCATCGTTATTTTAAAGAAAGACAAAAGCTACGTCCTTGAAATTTTATCAGTGGTTTATTAAATGAATTGGCAAAAATCGAAAGTAATATGTTGAGCAGAAACATGTTCAGAATTTATTAAACAGGGGTACGGGTACCCTACTTTTTGAAAACCACAACATGATCCAGCTATCGGTTTGATTTTGGTGGATGTTAAAGAAGATGGAATGCTGGTTCGTGCGCTTGAAACATTAACAGTTTCCATGGTAGTAGTAGTAGTAGTAGTAATAATAATAATAATGATAATAATAATAATAATAATAATACTTTTTGAGATTCCTATACGCTTTCACAATTTAAATATCTTCGTTTGCAGCTTCAATTTCTACGGTACCTGCAAAAAACATTGTTATTCATATGTGGGATTAGAAAGTCACGATATATAATACAGTTCCGTGTTTCCATTTTCGGGGCAAAAAAGACAGACTTAAAAAAACACCCACCATAGTTTGCAGAAAACTGGCATTTTCTGCGAAAGTGTTTTTGCCTCCGAAAAAGGGACCTTTTCTAACAACGGGTCACCACAGTCAAAAACTTGTTTTCTGGAGTTCTCCGAGGCAACTGGAAATGTTTTTGGCAACTTTGCATGCATTGAATGGTCTTCGTTAACCTGACAAATAAAAATAATAGTCGTATTATTATTATTTTTTTAACAAACGATTTTGTGAGTTGCAGTTTTAGTCACCTAATGTATTCCCCCACCCACCCCTTTTTCGCATAATTTTCTTTCAATACTTTAAAAACCGACACTTACCGGAGCAGAGCATCTTTAATGCAACTTTGGTCTCTCTGTGTTTCGTTCTATGCATAAAGTCAGTAAAACGAGGGGAAAACAAACATTCTTTCAAAAGCACATTGAAACGCCAGAGGTATTGATGGCCTAAACTAGCACTGTTCACTCACACACACCCCCACCCACACCCCACTTCTGTAACTATCCCACCTGTTCCAACGGTCTACACTCCCGCCCGTCATTGATTCGATACAACTAGTAATAGTATTAGTAATAATAAGTTTGTTTGGTGAATTGCCAGTGATTGGATGCGCACGCTTTAACAAACCAAATTCTCGCTCGTTTGTTCTATTTTGTTGCTAGGGGAAGACGGGGTAAAAAGCGCATGGGCGGGTAAGAAGCCCACCCCAATTATCTCATGAAATAAAGAAACTTTCAGTCAAATTTGCCCATGAGACGAATGCTAGACATTAACGCTCGTCTCATGGGCAAAATGAGACTGAAATTTGCTTCATTTCATGAGATAATTGGGGTGGGCTTCTTACCCGCCCATGCGCTTTTTACCCCGTCTTCCCCTATTGCTTTCTTTCGTTTCATTTTGAACAAAGCATGTTCAGTGTGTAAGCGCTGAGGAAGCCAGGCGGACGCTTGGAGAAAGCTACGAGTGAGTAGAAACTGTATGGGTTGAGAGAATAAGTTGAAATTTGTTCTTCATTATTTTAAATTATGTTTGTTGATGCTGTTACGAGTGCTTTGTCGTAATAGTGAGGTTTTTATTTATTCTCCCTCTCTTCCTCTCTCCCTCCCTCTCTCTCTCTCCCTCTCTCTCTCTCTCTCTCTCTCTCTCTCTCTCTCTCTCTCTCTCTCTCTCCGTCTCTCTCTCTCTCTCTCTCTCTCTCTCTCTCTCTCTCTCTCTCTCTCCCTCTCTCTCTCTCTCTCTCTCTCTCTCTCTCTCTCTCTCTCTCTCTCTCTCTCTCTCTCTCTCTCTCTCTCTCTCTCCTTCCCTCCCCCATTCCATCCTCTCCGTCTATTTATTTGTGTACGTAAGAACGTAATGTGCAAGCATGTCTTTCTGTGCGAAATGAGTAAGAACGCGGTAGCGTAAAAGACAGCAAGACAGACAGACTGACAATAACAGGGCAGACAGACCGACAGACAA
>CM065684.1:30808888-30813888 GCA_017654935.2 Phymorhynchus buccinoides
CTCTCTCTCTCTCTCTCTCTCTCTCTCTCTCTCTCTCTCTCTCTCTCTCTCTCTCTCTCTTCTCTCTCTCTCTCTCTCTCTCTCTCTCTCTCTCTCTCTCTCTCTCTCTCTCTCTCTCTCTCTCTCTCTCTCTCTCTCTCTCTCTCTCTCTGCATGTGCGCGTGCTCTCCCTTCTCTTTATTACCTACATGTATTAACCATGCTAGTTTTCTTCTTCGGTTATTGTCTTTCATCTACATAGAGAGAGAGAGAGAGAAAGAGACAGAGAGACACAGAGAGAGGACAGTCAGATAAATATAAACAAAGAGAGAAATAAACAACTGAAATTAAATAGATATAGACCTACTTGCAGACAGAGAGGAGACAATATCAGATACACAAGAAGAAGTAAATAATAAAGTCAAGACACCCCCACACACCCCCCCGCACGCTCCCCCACAACAAAAGCAAGTCAATTCCTTCACCCAGTCATCTACCCATCCATACAAGGCAAGCACCCCCCCCCCCCCCCCACACACACACACACACACACATACTACCCCCACCACCACTCCTCTCTCATCCATCCATCTCTCTCCTATTTGTGAACTGGGGACCGGCGTCTTGGAGGAACCCGTAGACTCGAACGTGTCAAGAAGCCCATGAAAGCTTCCCCCGTGATGGGCGAACCACCCGACTCGGGCCAGTATCTCCTTACCTGAGGTGCCAACCGGCTGTCGGGCCCCCTCCAGGCCGCTGTCTGTCTCTTGGCTAACTTGTCTACAGTAGTAGATACTACTAGGCAAGAAAATAAGACAAGACAAAAAAAAGACAAGACGTGGTTGTTGTTTTTCCACCAATAAAAAAGAAGAAGAAGAGAAACAACAACAAAATCAAAACAACGAGCGCAAAAATGCACTCTAAGAAGCCTGCAGACAGATACTGAGATAGACAGAGAAGAACAAAAAGGAGAACAGAACTGTCATCCTTCGACCTAAGTGCTACCTCTGACTAATATGGAATCATCTTTACTTTGAAAACTAACTAAAAACAATCCCCGTTTTCATACAGATCTGGGAGTTTTGGCAACGCCCCCCCTCCCCCCCCCCCCCTCCCCCTCTATCCTCTCCAAAGGCTCTTTGGGGAATTGAATCCATGTCTCTGAGTGGCGTGCTGGTATCTTAACCACTGTGTCACGAAAATGGTGCAGTACAACCAAGTTTTACCGTCTCTATGCTTACATTCGGTGATTATTTGCCATTTTTATTAAGTTCATATTGATACAAAAACCTTTGTTTGTTTGCTTGCTGTTGTTTTGTTGTTGGTTTTGTTGTTGTTGCTGCTGCTGCTGGGTTGTTGTTGTTGTTGTTGTTGTGTGTGTGTGTGTGTTTTTAGGGATGTGGGGTTAATCTTAAAACCGTCATTTGTTGGTAAAGTCGACTAAAAGGTTATGACCTTCGCCGGACATCCATGTTTGCGACATTACTCGGTCTGAGGTTTTGATGCGTAGCCAGTTGAATACTGAAGAAGAAGAAGACGAAGAAGAAGAAGAAGAAGAAGAAGAAGAAGAAGAAGAAGAAGAAGAAGAAGAAGAAGAAAGGAAAGAAAAAAAGAAGAAGAAGAAGAAGAAGAAGAAGAAGAAGAAGAAGAAGAAGAAGAAGAAGAAGAAGAAGGGTGAAAGGTACTAGCGGACACGATCGTTAACAGATTAGAAGAACACTCGCCAGATTGCATCCTTACCAGCCCAGTACTTCAAGTTGGAACGCGTGCTATTTCTTTTGTTATCGCGCATACAGACAAATCCACAGACCCTCGTTCTTATTGCAAGGTACTCATTTTCCCCTTACACAACTAATATCAGAAAAGGGAAAGAAACAAAAATCTGTTTTAAAACTCTTAGAGCATCAAGAAAGCTCTAAGATAAGAAGTAGAAAGAATACCTTTCCGCCACTGTGCTTGCTAACTGGGTGGCAGTGGCCCCTTTGCCACTTCAAGGCGGTGTAATGTAGTTAAAGGAAGTCTCTTGAAGTCAGCGGGGAACTGGGCAGCAAGCAGACTCAGTGATGAGATTTGGACTTTGTGTGTGGGCTTGTCCCTACCCCCTCCGCCCTCGCCCTCCAAATGTGTCCTTATATTGCCCTTACCTCCACCACCACCACCACCCTTCTCTCTCTCTCTCTCTCTCTCTCTCTCTCTCTCTCTCTCTCTCTCTCTCTCTCTATCCCCCCCCCCCCCCTATTCTTCAAGCCATTTCGGGGAGACAGCGAGAGGAGTGGAATATGAATGCAAGAGGTTAATTTTGGCTACCTTCCATTTGTTCTTCAAGCCATGTGCGTGTTGGGGGCGGGTGGATGGGTTACAAGAACAAGCTAACCAAATAAAAGAAGTAAATTACACAAAGGAAATATCTGCGCGATTGACGGACTGGCTGACTCATTAACTGCTTCACTAACTGGCAAGACATTGAAACATATACGTACATCTAAAGAAAAGAATAGACAATTTGAAATTATCAACAGACATCAGCAGCAAAACTCTAGCAAATAGGGGATGTAAGAGTTATAACTCACCATCGCCAGAGGCGGGCTATAGGCCACTGCAACGACCATCTTTTGCAAGAGTGAATGCCCTTGGTGGATAGGGGAAGATGCTTGAGCACTGATCAAACTGGGGCGTAACTCTCGCCAGTAACCCCATTTGAGGCCACTGAATGGCTGCCTTTTGCAAGAGCGAATGCCCTTTTGGATACTGGCCAACAGAGGCTTAACTCTTGCCGTCAAGGGCGTTAACAACCCTTGCTGCAATGACCAATACACCCCGAAGGCCAACAACCCCATATGTAAACCTAACTAGAAGACACTGACAGCGTGCCTATTTCTGCAAAAAGAAGCGAATACATATATATCAATGTACTTAAAAGCGTAGAGGACCATTCAAGAATCAAGATGTCACGACGTTGAGTGACCACAGACACACCTGACTGTGTTGTTCGTTACTTGAGGTTGATTTTGCATCAGTGACGTGCATAATTATTAACTAAGGAACTCACTTCATCCAAGTGAATCAATTAACTTAAAATCTTATGGGATCGTTGCTTCAAGCATAACATCCAACTGTCACGAAAATGTTGTTAAAACCCTGTAACTACTTTTGAAGTAATCTGGCTGGGAAATTAACAACAACATCAACAACAACAACAACAAGAAAGAAGGTACAAGTCACAGACTTTGAACAAAAATGTATCTGACTGAAAGTACAGCCTGAATTTAGCATGCAACAACATGTTTTGTGTGCTATGTCAACGCTTAACCAAAGCAATCACTAATAACATTTTTTATGCATTTTATTAATTTCGAGTAATGCTGTTCGCAGAGTCAGCTACTTCCATTGGTAGAAACATCATAGACAGACAGACTGGCATGCATACAAATAAAACGAAAAAAGAACAAACTTGTCGTTGGATGCAATAAGCCAATCCTCCAATCAAACAACCAGCCAATTAACACAAAGCCCCCACCCCCCTCCACCCCCTTCCATCCCCACCCCCTGCTCCTTTCTTCCAAGAAATTGGACGTCCAATTAAAATCTAAAGAAACGAATCGCAACAGACACCACTAACATCACATCTCTCTCCTTTTCGTTCTTTCTTTTCCATTATTTTTATTTTCGAGTTTCTTTCTATCTCCCTTTGTTGCTGTGTTTTCTTTCCCACCCATTCTCTCTCTCTTTGTGGGCAAGGAATGAGAAGCCCTTAGCAAAACAGACTGTCAAATGAGCAAACCCTTCTTGTACGGTAATTGTGACTTTTGTAGAGTTCCCATAAGCATCGGGTGACACGGACCTACCTTACTCTGTTAGTTTTAGAGGCTGCCATTGGCCTTTGGGATGTGATACAACATCCTGCATTTCTTTGTTTCTTGTATTCGATTCCTTCCTTTCATCCTGCCCCTCTCGTTTCCTCCAACTTTGAGGTGGTTGGTGTTTCCCCTACCTGTCCACACTCTACCCATAAGTCTCGGCTTTCTTGGTTTAATTTTTTTTTCTCTCCCCCGTTTATCACTTCCCCTCGTTTTATGTCAATCGCATCTTCTGGGTCATCCATCTCATGCAGCTCATTGCAAGTTCTCAGTCACAGCCATACTCTGGGTCGTCAGACCACAGATCCGAAACCAGCGGTTCATAGGGAGGAATCAATGTTAAATCGTCAAGAGGCACCCACCGGGGAAGACAACGCACTGCTGTTGAGTCTCTTTGATGGAGTTCAGTGGACCCTGTTCTGATCCAACTTACGCAGAACACCACCTACCAATCCCCGTACCGCTGACAACGATGTCTTAGTTGCATAACTAGCATGGCCTATGTGATGCCCTTCACCAAGCACGCCTTCTCTTGATTTCAAAAGAGACGAGAAGTTGAACAACTATTCACTGCAATCTGAAAATTACGAATATCACATTATTAGTGACAAACAACACCAGAAATGATGGCCGATTCCTCAGCTCCGAGGACCACTGGGGAAGTCAATGGCAGCATGCACTGTGGTGGCTGAAGAGTCCGTTCTGGAATCGCCATACTCTTTGGCATGATGTGCATGGGAAACCCTGGGTCGGGGGTGTGGGTGGGGTGTGGGGGTGGCTCTGCGCGGTTGAGGCTTTCCTCCTAAGAATAATTGAAGTAGCAGAACTATCGTTATTTAGAGAATCGATTGCACCACGTGACTATTATTGCAAATCATGAAGCGGGGTAAGAGTCGCAACCATAATTATAAGTCATAGAAGTTAGATAAATACATTATCATGAACTATGCATTGTACTACCATTATTACATTTAAAAAGGTTGATTTACATAAACATATTTTGCATTAACAATGACCTCAAAACTTAGAATACATGGGCACGGATATACACAGTTCACAGGCATTCAAAAGTAGAAACACGGATATACACCAGCAGACAATCCTCTTCCGGTTGAGGACTGGCCACCGCAGAATACTGTGCTACCTTAGCAGACTCAAAATATC
>CM065684.1:30826388-30828888 GCA_017654935.2 Phymorhynchus buccinoides
AGGGTGTGTCCCGGTGAACAAAAATAAACCGCAGATGATATTGATCACCCCCCGTAAAGAAGCACGTTAAATATTGTGCAGGCCTAATACATGAGAAAGAATCAGAAGGCGCCGAGTCAATGCAAACCTCATCCGACACGTTTTGATTCAAGTTGTTCGCAGACAAGAGTGATAAGAGACAGTCAGATCACAGGAAACGCAGGCGGATTGACAGACAGACAGGCAAGACAGACAGGAGGCAGCCAGCCAGACAGAAGTCAAGCATATTGAGGGACAGTCAGACAGACAAATATACAGACAGAGTTGGCAACTATTGTTAACCCTTTCGCCGCCAACCATATTTCAACCAAACATTTCCATTAAATATACTTGGATAGAGAACAAAATCCATTTGCAATATTGTGGATTCTTCTGTGACAGATATAAAATAAGGTCTATCCTTACTTCCCAAAACTAAGACAGTAGGGTCTTTGGATAATAGACCCCAGTGTGATGCCATGTTAGTGACATAGGTGTTAATTCACTGTGGTGCTAAAATGCGACTTTGACGGTGAAAGGGTTAAATTGACATACAACAAACAAACAACTACACGACAAGTGTAAAGTGACGTTATTGTATTCACAAGAGACAAAACAAATCTACTGTTGTAGTAGTGCTCTTGTGAATACAAATAACGTCACTTTACACTTGTCGTGTAGTTGTTTGTTTGTTGTATGTTCCAGTGACGTTGCAGTCTGTTTCAGATTGTTGTTCAATTGACAGTGGGTGGTCTAATGTTGTTGAGGCATGTTACTTTTTCAATGGTTTATAGACTAGTTATTTATTTTCTTTTGCCCTTAGGATCCTCAGAACTCAGAACAAGTTTATTATACCATTATAATAGAGAATGTATCCTTATGAAGGGTATATTATTTGAAACGTGTCCGGTTTCTTTGACCTTTACCAGCGGTGAGGCTGCGCCTATGTCTTACAGAACCACCAGATCACGTGTCAAAATCACGAGTTTCACTTGTTTTCCCTCTTATAGCTGGTGATAAATCTTGTTTTGACCAGGTTTGACTCCCATACAAATGCCCCCAAATTGAAAACGAAACATCATTTTTAAAGAGCAGCCTCAATTTGAAGTTGGGGGCATTTGTATGTGGGTCACAGCTACCCAGAAAAAAACCCCAAGGGACTTAATCGTGGTGAGTCAGTGTGTCTTTAACATAGATTATTTGAATGGCACTGGCCGGCTCAGTGTCAATCTTTCACACAGAGAGAGAGAGGGGGGGGGGGGGGGGGGGGGGGGGAGAGAGAGACACAATGTGACAGACAGGCAGAAAGAGATAGAGAAATACAGAGATAAACAACTATGTAGACAGACAGACAGACAGAGATAGTTGGGGGTGGGTAGGAATCGGGAAGGGAGAGAAAAAAGGGTCCGTGCCATAGTACAAAGTGTCACCACCTTGGTGTTTGGTTTTGACCTGTCATCCCTCTTCCTGAACTACAAGCTTTGTTTTGAAGCACGTGTGTTAAGTCCTCTCGCGTACGTTGTGTTCTTATGTGCACATTAGTCTAAACTGACACTGTTTTTATTTTGTTTAAATTGTGTGTGTTTATTGCAAGTATTTATTTCATTACTCGCCATGTCACATTACCACACACAATGTGAAGCCATTCTACCTACTGATTCGTGAGATACAGCTCGGACATAGAAGTTCGGTTTTGTTAGTCTTCCTTGGCGGAAGTTTGCTCTGGCGGTTCAAAATTCCGGATCTGGTAGGATGTGACATGCTGATCTCTGAACAGTACGTATCCGTGGTGATATCGGGTGTCATTCAGAACAAATAGTTTATCTTCCTTCGGGAAGTTCTACGCTAGCAACTGATTCTTACTTAGTTGTTTTTCCTCCTTATTTTGCACTTACTATCGGTGTTATTTATTATTTTGACAACTCAAAATATCGTACTGGCAGTAATCATATTCAGATTATATTAATTATGTGTTCGTGCAT
Source organism: Phymorhynchus buccinoides (assembly GCA_017654935.2). Classification (NCBI taxonomy): domain Eukaryota; kingdom Metazoa; phylum Mollusca; class Gastropoda; order Neogastropoda; family Raphitomidae; genus Phymorhynchus; species Phymorhynchus buccinoides. The sequence goes on from CM065684.1 coordinate 30,828,389, forward strand.
GGACTTAATGATATTCATCATGTATTCTTGAGCAAAATATATCGCGCTTTTTGCACTAAGTTAAGAGCCATAATGATATATAAATGGTAATTATTGTATCTCTGTTCAAGTAGGCAATATAATAATCAGATGTCACCTTAATCATTGTGGCCTTGGTCTGGGAATATAGAAGAAGAAGAAGAAGAAGAAGAAGAAGAAGAAGAAGAAGAAGAAGAAGAAGAAGAAGAAGAAGAAGACGAAGAAGAAGAAGAAGAAGAAGAAGAAGAAGAAGAAGAAGAAGAAGAAGAAGAACAAGAACAACAACAACAACAACAACAACAACAACAACAACAGCAAGAAGAAGAAGAAGAAGAAGAAGAAGAAGAAGAAGAAGAAGAAGAACAACAACAACAACAACAACAACAACAACAACAACAGCAAGAAGATGAAGAAGAAGAACTACCACAACAAAAACAACAACAACAACAACAACTAACAAGACAAGGAGGATGAGGAAATAT
>CM065684.1:30833888-30836388 GCA_017654935.2 Phymorhynchus buccinoides
AAAGTAAGGACGGCATGACCTTCGGAGGGTGCCAAGGATGCTTGATACCAAATTTGGTGTCGATCGGTTGAGAACTGTGGCCCCCTCCAGCCCACCCCCCTGAACACACACACACACACCCGACCATCCCACCCCTCCCCCCTCCAGCCCCCCCTCCCCCCAGCCCCCCTCATCCCCTCCCTCCTCCCCTCAACCCCCCCTCCCCCTTCCCCGCCCCCCACGTTCACAGCTCACACGCACTTGCCGTTAGTAAATCTGAGCTGTGTGTGGTCCCCTCCCCCTCCCCACGACCCCTTGGCGGAGGTTTCCGAAAAGTAAGGACGGCATGACCTTCGGAGGGTGCCAAGGATGCTTGATGCCAAATTTGGTGCCGATCCGTTGAGAACTGTGGCCGTGCATAAGGGACACACAGACAGACAGACATACACACACACACACAGACAGATTTCGAAAATAGATATAAGATAAGATAATATAGGCATGCTCTTAACACTATTATGTTCACATTGTTGTGCGTTCACATCCTTATGTTTACTGTGTCACGAAACAGCAATATATAAGGATGCATACACAGGTGTCCACACATTTAGATGAAAGGTATCATTAGCAGAAAATTATAAATCAAATAGGAGAATTTCATACTGTAAGAACATCTATCTGTATAGATCATACATCCCATATTACCCCATCGTTCAACGCAATAAATTAAAGAAAAACCGAAAGTTTTGACATTGGTTATTTTTTTCTCAGTAGTGTCATTTTACATAAACAGTGCTTTCAAAAAGTTTTTAAATGACATCCACCAAATTACACATTAGACACGAGTGGTTCATATGAAAGCCATTTTGATTTATATTTAGGTATGAGGTTTTTTTTTCAATTGTATAACGATATGTCAAGACCTTTGCAAAGGGAAGCTGCCTTCCAGTTTGCATCTGTACAAATATTATTTGGCTATGGCTATAATGAAATAGAATACAGGATCAATAGTAATTGTTTTATATTTGTCAAAACCAAGAAGTACAAGTGAGTCTGTCAAACGAATATGCTGTGCATTAATACACTTTTGCTTCATAAGGTCAGTGAACATATTCCAAAGGTTTTGTACATGTATGCATTTCCAAAACATGTGGTCTGAACGCTAGGTCACCCCGAACAAATGACAGATTATAAGGTATAGGTCCACACATACATAAACAGTCCGTTTTGCGCTCTGTCTGGTTTTTCTTGTCCACAAATAAGAAAATATGAAAAGGGGACACACCTTGGTTCAGATCTGATTTTCCCCCCGCGCGCACTGTGTGTATGTGTGTGTGTGTGTGTGTGTGTGTGTGTGTGTGTGTGTGTGTGTGTGTGTGTGTGTGTGTGTGTGTGTGTGTGTGTGTGTGTGTTGTGTGTGTCATTTTCTCTAAACATAAAAGGCGTGTGTGTGTGTGTGTCAAAGCAGTGTGTGTGCGTGCAGAGATTACTGTTGTGCAACCTTTAACCTTGACTCAGTCACACTCTTCAAACGTGTTGGAGGGTGTGCGTGTGCGCGTGTGAAAATCATTTGTTGCAGAGATTACTGTGTTGTGTTGTACCGGTGATACATACTGGAAAGAAGACTCTCCATTAGATATACAAAAACGCTCTTTAAAAAGAAACACAAGACTTCAGGTGTGTGCGTCAACTTATGTGTAACGATGTGCGGTTGTTTAGTGAGTAACGGTTGTGCCCATCATCTCTGCGCATAACTTAGCCTACCGCACTTCCGGCAACAAGGCCTAGGCCTAGAGAATCCATGCCTTACCTCATAATCAAGACGACGTACTTAACATTTAGCCCACATTCATTTCAGTGTTCGTCGATTTCACTGCCTTCGACTTATGAATCCTTTGTTGCTGGGGAAGATAAACATGGATGTGCTTGCGGTCATTTCAGTCCCCTTGAAAAAAAATAGAACGGAAAAGGACCAGGGTTCGTGTGCTTTGTTAGGCCTAGACGATTGATCACCATGAGCAAAGACTGTGATAAACATGGATGAGCTTGCTGGCTGTGACCTTGACCTTTGCTTTGTGGCAGGGGGGGGGGGGGGATTAACGAAACGAAAATAAAATATTAGGTTCTGTATACACAAGTTCGTACGCAAGTTCGTATATCACATCGAGCTTCATAAGCAACGCCCCATGTTTCTTTTTTTTTCCCCTTTTTTATGTTTTGCTTTGAAATAAGCACCTTACTCTCTGTATGTTTTCCAGTCAGAATAGACTTTGGATATCAATATAATTCTTAGTCATGTGAACGTTTGTGTGCCAATTAAATCATTTCAATGCAAGTGAAATAGATATAGGCCAGCTATGTAAGGTAAAAACACGGGTGGGTTTGGCACTGTGGGCGGTAATTAATATTATTATCAATGAAACAAATACTTGTAGAGAACAACATCAGCAAGCTTCCAATTCCATAGGTCGGGAATATCATATCATATTAGTTGTTCTTGTTTCTGTCATGTCATATTTTC
>CM065684.1:30853888-30856388 GCA_017654935.2 Phymorhynchus buccinoides
TGTCACAAAATGGTGCATGTTTATTATATTATCATATTCCTGGAAAGGGTAACCGAGTTCGGAGAAAACAAATCGCTGCGTCTCTCTCTCTCTCTCTCTCTCTCTCTCTCTCTCTCTCTCTCTCTCTCTCTCTCTCTCTCTCTCTCTCTCTCTCTCTCTCTCTCTCCTCTCTCTCTCTCTCTCTCTCTCTCTCTCTCTCTCTCTCTCTCTCTCTCTCTCTCTCTCTCTCTCTCTCTCTCTCTCTCTCTCTCCCTCTCTCTCTCTCTCTCAGCATGCACCTAGGATTCGGAGTCAGAGGGGCAGGCGAAAATAAAACAAATAAACAAAACTTAACAAAACCGGCCTGTCTCACAAGAATTGTGGAACAGTTACGTTTTGCAGTCGCAACGTCCGCGTATAATGGGTAGAAAATGGAAAGCAACATTTTATTTTATTTTAGGGGCTTAGATATGTCAACACTTTGTTCCCCCCAGCTTCAGCGTAGGATCCTCTTTGATCTATCTTTTATTTAACCCCTTCTCTGGCCTACTTAAGGCCCTTTCTTCATAAGTGGTTGAACCTCCCCGGTTCCGTGGCTTCATCGATTGTGTTCCTTGTACGTCCCAGAAGAAGCACCACCACATAAATTAGGGTACAGGCGATGGATTTGCGCGAATGCATGGCTATAAATAAGGCAACACATCATGCAAACAAATCCGCTCAAGTTGCAATGGTCACTGTACAGAAACAAATAATTGTTTTCAAGTAGTAGTAGTAGTAGTAGTAGTAGTAGTAGTAGTAGTAGTAGTAGTAGTAGTAGTAGTAGTAGTAGTAGTAGTAGTAGTAGTAGTAGTAGTAGTAGTAGTAGTAATTAGGGCTAGAAGTGGGCCTCGCGGCCCTTTTACGCCCTTTCTCGTTTGTGACTTTGATTTGCTTCAGGGTGGCTTGCTTTCTACAGCTAAACTATAAAATGTAACAAAAAATATGCAATGGACTTTTTCTTCTTCTTTTTTTTTTTATTAATCGAAAGTAGTATACAAATTTGACATAATTGTGTCTTTGTCCAAACGACGTTTGAATATATATTTATGTTAGGCGCAGCCTTAATGGTTAGTTGACAAATTATTCCAGTATTGAACAACTCGGTTAGAAAAGTAAAACTTGCGGATGTTAGTAACTGATCGTCTTAAAAATAACTTATCTGTACTATTTCGTGTCATGTTTGTGATACTTTTAACAAAAAGGTTGTTAAAGTCTATGTCATCAATATTATGCATTGTTTTAAATACTTGCATAAGGTCTCCCCTGACTCTTCTTCCCTTCAGAGAAGGTAATCCCAGGAATTTTAATCTTTCACTATAAGTTTTGTTCTTACATGCTTTGATCAATTTTGTCGCCCTTCTTTGCACTTTCTCTATAGCTATTGATTGCCTTTCAAGATGCGGTTATGTATTGTTCGTGTAAAAAGCACACTATAAGCAACCAATGTTTTATCATGCCCGATATTTGTATTATGAATGGCAACACAAATCAGCTAAAACCTGAAATGTCACGGGTATGCAATTATATATTTTCGAAGATGGTGGATACTCCGGCCCCTGACAGAATGCCATAACAAATGTCATCATACTAGTATGCTGTAACATTCTTCACGTGAAATGAAAGAAAAAAAATCAATGAAAGAAGACATTTTCTCTATTAAACAAATAATAACAAAAACATCGATGGCTTAGAGTCAATACGGAGTATCTTCAGAATGATGTTTCTTTGATTTATTATGGAACATATTGCGATAACTGAAAACTTGCATTTAAAAAGAATGATAAAATAAAATATAGCATGCTGATTGTCCTATTTATATTTTATCAGTCTGTCTTTAAAAATTAAAAAATAACTTATTAGTTTTCGCAATGAGTTCCAACATAAATCAATGGACCATCTCAAGTAGTCCCTTTTGACTCTAAGCCATCGTTACTTATCCGTAGGGACAATATAATTTGTTTTAAAGCCTACAATCTGGAACGATGCAAGGAAAGATGATAATGTGCCTGATTTGTTTTAAAGCTCATCTGTTCCTTTCACTGATTTATGTCGCTTCTCTCAATCAAGTTTTCACTGAACACTGATTCATGCCAATCACTGATTTGGTCCTGGGTAAAAAAAAAACACAACAAATCCGCCATAGTTGTCGACGAGAACTGGCCAATGGGAACGAAGGCAACTGCAAGTCACGTGACCTTCGCGTGAGAGCGGGCGATCGGTTTCAGTTGGTGGGGCAAAGGATACGACTTATGTAAATTAGAAGGCGATCGGCTTTCAAATCCCAGTTTTAGAATTCAGTCGCCGTGCCTGCTGAAGAAAAGAATCGCCCCATTCAAGGGTCAGCCGATCTTTAACTTGCCCCTATGTCTCACTTGGTACTAAGGGGGGTGATTTGCTTTCTACACGCGACTTCCCCCCCAAACTCCCAGGATACTACTAACCACTTCTGTTTGGGTTAGACCCTGTAGCTGACCGAATA
>CM065684.1:30866388-30873888 GCA_017654935.2 Phymorhynchus buccinoides
CAAGCCAACACTTAAAGACCCGCCACGTCACGTGTCAAAATCATGGTTTTTACTCTTATAGCTGGTAAGAAATCTGAAGAAATCTTCCAAGCATAAGAGGGAATGTGACACGTGACGTGGGTGGTCTTTAAGAACAAAAACCGCTTGATGCCAAAAAACAAATGATTGTGTGAGTATTCCACTTTTGATGTTTACTTTTAAGATTGTGTTCATGGAAGAGCTAATGGGTGGGGATTGTCCTAGGGGGGGATTGTCCTAGGGGGGGGATTGTCCTTGGTGGAATTTGTCCAGGGGGAAATATCCTAGTGGGGAATTGTCCTGGGGGGGATTGTCTGGGGGGGGGGGGGATTGTCCGGGGGTGGGGGATGACCTGATACGCTACTACACCTACACTTCTACGCACACCTACCCTGTTTACCTTTCCTACCATTACATCCCTCCCCGATATTTTTCTGTTCTCTCCTTAGCCATTTGTTTTCTTCTCCCCTACCTTCGTCGTCCATTTTCCTTATATTCTTCGTCTACACCCCACCCACCACACTCCCTTCTCACCCCTCCTTACTTCCACGATAATTTCCTTTCCATTATTTTGTTCCAATCCACCAACAGATCCCAGAATCAGATGCGACCAATTTCCTGCTCCCCCCTAATCATGTTTTCAGTTTAAATCTTGCTGATGATGACCAGCGAGTGAGAAACAACGGTATCAAAGAAAACAAATGACACGCCCGCCAGCTTTGTGTTTAATATTGGTGTTTGTTGAATGTGACTTGACCCTGGCCTTCTTCCCAACTTCCATCTTCTATTCTTTCGTTTCGTGCCTGTCGTCCTTGCTCGTTTCGAATGACAGTTTAGATTTAGCGGTCCTCCCGGTCATATAGGACACATCTGAAACACACAGGCAGATAGATAAGTAGATATCTTGATAGATCATTTCGATAGACACATCTATAAAGCTACGAACTTTGCTCATTTCGAAACCCTTTCTCTTTTATTTTTCATCCAGTCCCACACACACTCTTGATTGTAATTCCGCTATCCTTTTGAATTTTGTTTACCACTACATCTGTATTGTTAAAAATTCGGGACTTTCCTGGTGTTGCACTGCCTCCGGGCATTGCCTCCAGGATCGTTCCCACCATCTTTATATATACTAATGCCCCATATGTGTCTGTTCCAGACCGGAGGACGTTAAACGGATGTTCATTCATATCACTACAATCCCTTACCAACTTTGAGAGAGAGAGAGAGAGAGAGAGAGAGAGAGAGAGAGAGAGAGAGAGAGAGAGAGAGAGAGAGAGAGAGAGAGAGAGAGAGAGAGAGAGAGAGAGAGAGAGAGAGAGAGAGAGAGAGAGAGAGAGAGAGAGAGAGGGGGGGGCTATATATAGACAGACATAATTCCTACAGTAAATCAGACAGACATGTAATCGGAGAGACAGACAGTAAGGCACACAGGCAGGTAAATAAATAAGTAGATGTCTTGGTAGATCAATTCGATAGACACATTTCTAGCGGGGATGGACCTTGTTCGCTTTGGTTTCACGTGCAAGCATTTTCTTCACTGAATTCCTTTTTGTCTTAATTAATGACATTCGTATCATACCGATTTCCGTCCTAATGATCATCTTTTCTATTTAGACTATTAAATGCTGCCAAGCAGGACCAGCAAGTGATAAACAATTCTCTCCAAGAAGATTGCAACAACTACGTTACACCACCAAAGGCCTTCCGTGTAATTGCGGGTTTCTGGAGATGAATGTAACCAGTAATTTTCCCTCCCTCCCCTTCACCCCCCAAAATTTCCGGACCGTCATTATTGTGGGACCACTGATACTGTTGACTGGTTTACTAATCGAAGAGGACGCTTGAAGCCAAGGCGGGTCACCCCTCACACACACACACATACGCACACGCACGCACGCACACACACACGCACACGCGCGCACGCACACACACGCACACGCACACGCACGCACACACGCACGCACACACACACACACACACACACACACACAATTCGCGTGACAATGTGTATCGTTTAGCCATTCAATCTGAATTTAAACTGACTCTAGCCCTAACCCTGACCCTATTCCTAACCCTAACCAAAACTTTAAACCGTCAAATACACAAAACATAAAACGTTACTAAAAACATTGAGTGTTCCATGTTTGGAGATGACCAAGTGCAGTCTTGAATTTCTAGCATACAGACACCTGCAGTGTTGGTAATGGAATTAGAGCAACACTCTCAGGATCGCATGGATCCGTTAAGCGGATAAGTTCGATTGTGTGGTTTCAGTCTTCCCATAGCCACTCTCACTCTGGCTAGGAGTCGCACCAGCTGCAGGACCTAAAACAAACTTCGCACTGACGGGATTCGAACCCGAGACCTCCCGTGTGTGCGTGCGTGTGTTTGTGTGCGTGTGAGTGTGCGCGCGCGCGCGCGCGTGTGTGTGTGTGTGTCCGGGTTTTATCCTAACATGTGTGTGGTGGTGTAAGAAGGGAAGGTCCAACAGAAAAGCTACAGCTGTGTTGACTTTGAAAACCGAACATTCTTCTTGAGACCATCTCTTTCACATATAGTTTACGATGCTCAAACTTGATATGTGGGTACATTGGCTTATATGGCAAATCTGAATATTGTGTAGCCTACCGATACAGATAAAAAAACGTAGCTGTTGGAGGTGTCAAATTGATGTTTTAGCCATATCTTTCACATTTGTCTTCATCTTCTTCTTCGTTCGCTCAGACAGTCTCATGTCATATGACCGTAGAAGCGTCATGCTGCCGTTATGCGCCTGACTAAGAAATAGTTAGGCCCAGCATGTCTTTGTAAGAATGTATATGAAAAACAGGCAGGATAATGGATCAGTAAGATAGAAAGATAGCAGATGACAGTAAGCAAAAGGGGAAAGGCAGAGTCAAAGAGAATGACAGATTAGAGGAAGCTACAAGCACATAACTTCCAGAAGGCGGGGGAACTATTTGTGCGAAAGACTTTTTCCACGGGGGGCTTCACATTTGTGAATTACAGGCTTCACATTTCACAGGTGGATAGACAGGCCCAAGGTCATGTGTGGTGCAAGGCGTTGGTTACGTTAATGACATTGACCTTGACTTTTGAACTAAAGTGGTGACTATAGTTCAAACACGATCGGACGTACACCCACATAATCTTACACATTATTGATCAGCATGACATTGGGAATGCAGTAGGTGACATTTGAAGCCTCTCTTGACCTTGAGGGGTTTTCTATGAAATAAAATAAAAGCAATTTGTCGTGCATTCGTATAACCAGATATCTTCATGATCAACACCACTCAAAGAATGCAGTGGGAAACATTGTGGACCTTCTTAGTCTTGACCTTTGACCTTTGACCTTTTTTTCTGTCTGTTCGTTCTGTATATCGCGAAGCTCTTGAGTGGTAAGGTGGCAGAATGGGCAGAGGACATGTCTGCCGTTTGGCGACAAATTTGTTTTACTTTTATTCTCTCCTCCGCCCTCTTCTTATTCACTTTCCTTTGTCATCCCAGTCCATCGACCCCCACCCCCACTCTCCACTCCGGAACACAAACTTTTTAGTCCCCGAGCTTTCGGCTCGGGGAGCTATTGTTTCTGTCTGATCCGTCCGTTCCTCCGGCGTGCCTCAGGCGTGCCTCAGGCGTGCCTCCGTCCGTCCGTCCGTCCGGCTATTCGTCCGTTTTTCTCAAAAACTATTCAGTCTATCATCATCACATTTGGCATACTAGTTGGCCAAGATGCAAGCTATCCACTGATGTATTTAGTGTTACATTAAGGTCAATGTCGCGCCAGTTACGGGGTTCAAACCCCAAAACACATAATCGCTAATATCTCGCGAAGTTTTGCATGTATTTCAATGCAGTTTTTTTCCACAACATTTCTTGATGAATGGTCTATAACACAGTTGTCATGAATTTTTATGTGCGCTCGTGTGCGCATGATCGCGCGCGCTCAAATCACGGGTCCGAACCCTAAGGCTATATATCAAAAACTATTCGGTTTCGTGCTGTTTTCATGCGTTTTTATGTAGTTACGTGCTTTTTTGATGCGTTTTTATGTATGTGCACAGCCGACACATTCCGATTTCGGAGTAGCTCGGCGATGCTGCGAGGGGACTTTGCAGCCGCTCGGAGTTGCACTTGTTCTTTTTTGTTTCCATCTTCATGGTTTTGTTTGGTCTGACAGACATAGCAGCGGTCCCAAACCTCGGCTCTACTCTTGAGCCTCCTCTCTATCCTCCCAGTGTTGTAGCCCCCCCCCCCCCCCCCCCCCCCCCTTTCCCTCCCCAATACCCCACAATGACTTATTGCGGGCAATTATGTGCTCATGATAATCGGTATCAGACTCTGTGATCGTCGATGTTGCAATCTGGGACGGCACTTGCACGTCACTTCCGTTTTCCTGGCGCGTAGATCACAGAGCCTGAGAGTAATCCGCCCCTTGTTTGCCCGGCTCTGTCTGTCTTTATGTTGGCTGGTAGGGAGATGGGAAAACAATGGGCAGAAATCACCAAGACGTCTATAGAGGACCCGTTCATTCTTCGCCCGTCTCTGCTCTCTGTCTCTCTGTCTCTCTGTCTCTCTGTCTCTCTCTCTCTCTCTCTCTCTCTCTCTCTCTCTCTCTCTCTCTCTCCCTCTCGTACTCTTCCACTCTCTCCCCTCTCTCTCTTCTCTCTCTCTCTCTTCGTCTCTCCACCTCTCCCGAGCACGTCTCCCGCCGGCCCCCTCTCCCGTCTCTCTCTCTCTCTCTTCCTCTCTCTTCTCTCTCTCTCTCTTCTCTCTCTCTCTCTCTCTCTCTCAAAGGCTCTGTATCTCTCTTCTCTCTCCCTTCCACCTCACGCTCCTACCTCTCTTCTCTCATCTCTCTCTCGTCTCTCTCTCTCCCTCTCTCTCTCTCTCTCTCTCTCGACGCCTCTCTCGATCGCTCTCTCCTCTCTTCTCTCATAGTCTCTTCTCTCATTCTCTGTCATCTCTCTATCCGTAACTCATCTCTCTCCTCTCATTCTCTCGCTCTCGTCTCGCTTCCGCCCTCACCCACTTATTCCACAGTCTTTTTTCTGTAAGCATATAATATATAAATATTATAATATATATATATATATATGTATTTTTCTTTCACCTCAATACCTCTCTGGCTTTTCCGTTTGGATTTTGTTTCTTGTCTTCTTCTTTCTTCTTCTTCTTCTCTTCCTCTTCTTCTTCTTCTTCTTCTTCTTCTTCTTCTTCTTACTCTTCTTCTTCTTCTTTCTTCTTCTTCTTCTTCTTCTTCTTCTTCTTCTTCTTCTTCTTCTTCTTCTTCTTCTTCTTCTTCTTCTTCTTCTCTTTCTTCTTCTTCTTCTTCTTCTCTTCTCTTCTTCTTCTTCTTCTTCTTCTTTTCTTCTTCTTCTTTTTCTTCTTCTTCTTCTTCTTCTTCTTCTTCTTCTTCTTCTTTTCTTCTCTTCTTCTTCTTTTTCTTCTTCTTCTTCTTCTTCTTCTTTCTTCTTCTTCTTCTTCTTCTTCTTCTTCTCTCTTCTTCTTCTTCTTCTTCTTCTTCTTCTTCTTCTTCTTCTTCTTCTTCTTCTTCTTCCTCTTCTTCTTCTTCTTCTTCTTCTTCTTCTTCTTCTTCTTCTTCTTCTTCTTCTTCTTCTTCTTCTTCTTCTTCTTCTTCTCTCTTCTTCAATCGGTTTTTTTTTTTTCCTTTCTAGCCTCAATCCTTAGCAATACCAATAGACTGACAAACGTCACGAAACAAAACCTACAAAAGTTACAGACCAGATTGAGAGTTGAGACAGGGTGATGTTTTCAGGCGCCCTTCTAACTTTAAAAAAAACCCACGTGAAAAGGGATTTTGCTAACTATAAAAAATATTAATATTCAGGTTCCAGTGTTGGGTTAAACGTGACAGAACACGTGAAGAGGGGTAGTAGTGAAAACAAAGTGGTTATGAAAGAAATGAGGTAACAGCTTGGGAAATGGTGTAGAGTGGCACAGAAGTAACGCGTTCGCCTTGTGTCAAGTAAACCCGAGTTCGAACCTGGGTACAAGGGATTTTTTTCTCTCACTTTGCATTAGGCCTTACGGTCTGAACGTGGATGAGACGATAAACCGAGGTTCCGTGTGCCCATGTACTTAGCACACATTAAACCCAGAAGCAACGAAAAAGTTGTCATTTTGGTAAAACTCCCCCCCTTCCTCCAACCCCCTTCCTTCCTCATCAGTCAAACACAAATTGCATGCAAAAAAAAGAATTGGGTCGCACACCTCTGGCTGCGACGCACTCTCCAGGTGGGAGCAACCCAAATTTCACAGAGACGCCTCTGTGACTATAAAGTACCTAATACCTAATAGCTAGAGAAAAGGGAGGACCGGTCAAGTCAGATTCAACAAACACCAATGAAAGCGAAAGCTGGCGGGCATGTACTTTTCTTTGATACCGTTTGTTTATCACTTGCTGGTCTTCACCAGCGAGATCTAAACTGAAAGGATGATTGCTGGGGCAGGAAATTGGACCTGTTCTATTCAGGGGTCTTCGAGGAATCGGGAAACTGGAACGGGGATGGGCAAGGAAAGAAGGAAGGGGTAAAGGAAGAAAGGAGTGGAAGGGAGGCAGGAAGGAATCGGGAAGAGACTAGGTGGAAGAAGAACGGGTGGAAATGTTTAGGTGGTGGGGAGGGGGGGTGGGGTGATAAAGATGACAATAGACAAGAGAATCTGGTTTAGACATGGATTTGTGATAGACACGGACTGCTACATGCATCAATGTTAGGTCTATGTTATTCGTACCACCTATCTGTCTCTGTCTTTGTCTTTGTCTTTGTCTTTCTCTCTCTCTCTCTCTCTCTCTCTCTCTCTCTCTCTCTCTCTCTCTCTCTCTCTGTCTCTCTCTGTCTCTCTCTGTCTCTCTCTCTCTCTCTCTCTCTCTCTCTCTCTCTCTCTCTCTCTCTCTCTCTCTCTCTCTCTCTCTCTTTCTCTCTCTCTCTCTCTCTCTCTCTCTCTCTATCTATCTCTCTCTCCACCTCTGTGTGTGGCTCTGGTAAAAATTGTTAACAATCAGAAAGAAATAACAAAGATAGATCGGGGGAAAAATATCCCTCAAACCAATACATTGTTAGAAGACGTTCTCTGTTTTCTGGAATTCGATCAAAATCCCATATTCCCTTTGTCACCGTTTCCTGATGGGGTTCCACTGCTAGAAGAACTACTATTCAATTCCCTGAACCAAAGACACTGTAATAGGAATAAGACAGACAACTGGAGAGTTACGGGTTACAACGAGCCGGGCTGATAGGGTTATCGCTCGTGATCCCATTAACAATGGCGGCTCTATCCACAGACTGGAATTTGAGTCGACGTTTAAATTTAAAAAAAACAGATTCAAATTTGAGTGCTTGGGCAAACCTTCTTCTGTTTTCCTGAAGACAAAGAAAGGTAAGGAAGCTGCAAATACGGCCAGAAAATGTATGAAACAGTAACAACCTGTGTTAAATTACTGCTGATGTT
>CM065684.1:30878888-30886388 GCA_017654935.2 Phymorhynchus buccinoides
TATTATCCTGTGTCTCATGTCCTCTGCCCATGCCGTAAATTATAAGCGAATAGGGAAACATGGACACAACGCTGCTGGATCTGCCAGATCGCACTTTCCTATTCCAGAAAATAAGACAATCAAACGTTTATCAATGTAAGATCTCGTCTATTGAATGACAGTCAAATACTACCCAGCCCTTTCGTCTTTGATATTGCTACTGTTAAAGCAAATTCTGAAAGTGCCAAATTGTTATCATTTTTTGACGCCTTGTTACTAGAAATTGTTGCATTTTATACATTCGTTTTGTTAATTATTAATACGTTTTTGGTTCTTTTTGTGTGTCTAATATCACTATTGGTGAAAAGACGTTAAATTAAACTACCGAAACTCTCTTGTGTAGTAAGGCATTGTTTGGTATTGTGTTTTCTTCGGGCTGGTAGTTCATGTAAGGGTCCAGCAGCAGTCACTAATGTCTTTAACAGAAGCTCCTGCCTAACAAAGATGACAGTGATTTGTGTTTTTCAGTTTTCACAGAGGTGTGAAGACTGGTGAAGGCGGGGGCTGGGGTGGGGGGTTGTGGGGTGTGAGTGAGTTAGGCGAAGCAAATGGATCAAGTAGAGAAGGTGGTAAAAATGACGTCGAAAAAAACTACACAAAGCATGATTAGTAGAGGAAGGGGAAGAGCACTGGGTGGGGAGGGACAGGGGTGGGGGTAGAAACAGCGAGGGTGGGTGAGTAAATGGGTGGTGAGTAAGTAGGTCGCTGGGTGCATCATTCCTGGTTGGTTTCCATTGTTACGTTAACTTCATTTTTTGTAGCACAGCTTTCTTGATTGGAAACAATGATGCATCTTTCGTATGATTCATTTAGCACGTGTGTAGGTCGTCTTGAATGTGTAAGAATGTTCTTAATTACAGGCACCTAATGACAGTCTTTCTATTGCGTATGAATAAACAAATAAAATGATATAAAAGGGATATCCCTCAAATGAAGAGAACGCCCTTCTCATGCAGTGTTACTGTTCGTTTTTAATGCTTCTCCTCCTCCTCCTCCTTCTCCTCCTCCTCCTCCTGCACCACCACCACCACCTCCTCCTCCCAATCATCCTCCTCATTGTCATCATCGTCCTGATCATCGAGAGGATAAAGCATTAAAGGAGAAACGTTTAGCTGTAGAGCTATAAAATGCATTACTAATCTTTGAGAATAACAAAATAGAATAAAAAAATAAAATGATATTTTAAAACAAAACCATGCCTTTGACTTTGTTATTGTTCTTGTTTTATGCTCTTCTTGGGAGGCGTTCGAGAGACTCAAATTACGAAAGTCTTTTAAAAATGAGTAATGCGGAGGAAAAATACAACTGATAAAAACAACGAAAGGAAAACGTCATATTCGCAGAAGAAAGTTTACTTTTCAAGCATCGCTATTTTCAGGAAGTTTTCGCAAAAAGAGAACTAGCATAGCTTGCAGATAGTAAAGAAGACAACAAAAAATGAATATTATTGTATGCCTGATGCCAATCGGCTCCCACAATACCGCAGCGGAACGTCATTTCCGCCTTTGTACAGAATACAGTTCCGTTTCCTGTTTGACAGGAACTTGCTTTCGTCGCTTTCCAACCCCACGTTCCCCGAACCTCTGATCTGACGTGTTTTGATTTCCAGTGCTGCAAGGCGATTTCTTTGCTTTTTCTAGCTTCTTTTTCTCTTCTTTTTTTCCTTTTCTCTTTATTCCTATTTGTTTTTTGTTTGTTTTTGTAGTACTGGTTATTAGCCCTTTGTTTTAAAACATTCTTATTATGTGCTTTGTTTTATTTTTGTTCTGTTTTCAGCCTCTCATTATTTTGTGCTTTTATGTGCAAATTATTGCAATTCTCCCTCTTGTTTTAGTTCCTCCTGTTTTCTTGTGCGTTTTAGTTCTTTATTTTCTATATTTAATGATTTCCCTTTTCGTTTCTCTATGGTTTATCTTCCTGTCTGTGGAAGTGAATAGAAACAATACAGACACGTGTTCGCGTACCATAAAGTATGATGGCTTTCGCAAGCATAAAACGTGACGTTCACACACACACATACACACACACACACACACACACACACACACACACACACACACACACACACACACATATATATATATATATATATATATATATACGTTTATATATATATACACACTCACACACACGCGCGCGCGCACGCACGCACACACACATACACACACACACACACACTCATAGAAACACACACACACACACACACACACACACACACACACACACACACACACACACACACACACACACACACACACACACACACACACACACACACACTCATAGACAACACACAGACACGTGTTCGCGTACTATAAAGTATGCTGTTTTTCGCAAGCACTAAACGTGACGTTCACACACACACACACACACACACACACACACACACACACACACACACCACACCACACACACACACACATGCACACACACAACACACACAACACACACACACACACAACACACACACACACACACACACACACACACACACACACACACACACACACACACACACACACACACACACACACACACACACACACACACAACACACACACACACACACACACACACACACACACACACACACACACACACACACACACACACACACACACAGAGAGACACAAACAAATACACTATTCGCCTTCTGGTCGGAGCATCATCATCAGCATCAGTCGTTGATGGAGCAGCACCTTGAACACCTACTTACGCCCCATAGCGATGATACGACACCGCATCTTCATCGGAGGCAAAACGATCAGGCAGAACACATGTCGATGCTATATGGGAAATGCAAACATGCCGACTTGACACGGCCCCACACACATAGTAGGCCTACATGAAATAAAGCCTAAAAGGAAAACAAGAAAAAACAATGTCATGTGGTGTTGTTGATTTTTTGTAAACATGATAAATACATCCACGTGCCGACAGAGAGAGAGAGAGAGAGAGAGAGAGAGAGAGAGAGAGAGAGAGAGAGAGAGAGAGAGAGAGAGAGAGAGAGAGAGAGAGAGAGAGAGAGAGAGAGAGAGAGAGAGAGAGAGAGAGAGAGAGAGACTGAGAGAGAGAGAGAGAGAGAGAGAGAGAGAGAGAGACTGAGAGAGAGAGAGGGAGAGAGAGAGAAAGAGAGAGGGAGAGAGAGAGGGAGAGACAGAGAGAGACAGAGAGACAGAGACAGAGACATAGAGACTGAGACAGAGAGACATGTATGCTAGTGTCGTGTCTACTATTTAAGCGAAGTTAGTCAATGTTTGGAGTGTAATGTGTCCATGGATATGCGCGCGCACGTGTGTATGTGTGTGTGTGTGCGCGCGCGCGCGCGCGCGTGCGTGCGTGCGTGTGTGTGTGTGTGCGTCCGTGTGTGTGTGTGTGTGTATGTGTGCGTGTGTTTGTGTGTGCGTATGTGCGTGCGCGTATGCACGTGTGCATGACTATGTGTGTATGCGCGCGCGTTTGCATGTGTGTGTGTGCGTGCGCGTGCGTGTATATGTGTGTGTGTGCGCGCGCGTGTGTGTATGTGTGAAGTTTCACGTTACACACATTTTCTGGGGGGTAGAAGTGTGGTTCATATGACGCGCTCGGTGACAGACTGAACGAAGTGATGTAAGATGACGTGTTGAAATGAGGTAGATGAAGGGGGCCCCAGATGAAGATTCTTCTGGATCGGTTTTTGCGGTCTGTTTGTCTGTCTTTTATGTCTGTCTATATCTCTCTGTGCGTTGCTTATCGCGATATAGAGTGTGTCTTTTTGTCTGTCTCAAGAACACATAATCTAAATGTTAACAAACTGTTCAAACATGCAGCTGTCTATGCTGCTCAAAAAAAGTACGGGAATATTGTGTTTTGTAAGATACATCACCAAAAACCGGGTTCAATAACGACATTATATTAAGTTCTATTCAATTTGAAAACAAAAGTATGTTATTCCTTGAACATAAAATCGAAGACTAAAATTTATTTTGAAACGTCACGTGATTGCCAGAGACGACGGACATCAATGGGTGGAACGTCAAAAAGTCACAGAAATAGTCCTAAAACAGTTATTTGATAATGTGTTGGACCACGGTTTCCTGCAAGGCATAGCTAGACATTTGATCGAAAATGGTTAAGGGACCTTGTAGACCATGAAATTGAACAAAGGGTGAACACTCTCTTTCTAATTAACTCCCCTCCACCAAAGTTGACTACGATACCAATCACCTAGCAGTGCGTGGGTCAGAACCAAAGCGAGACAAACGAGGCATCATTCTAAAAATAATAATGTGCCAAGTTAGCCTTTTTTACCCTCCACCCACACAGTACACATCAACAATGGTGGAGAGGACGACATACAAGCAAATCAATATATATCCAAGAGTGGCATAGCCTTCTAACCATGGGAAAGTTTGGGTTTCGTGGATGTGAAGGTGATCTTGCACAAAATGTGCTCAGTGGAGACGCGAATTTTCATCTTGGAGGTTAAAATCTGCCCAACGCTGGCATTTTTCAATTTCAGCTTGCACCATTGTATTGGCCGTGAGAGGATCCAAGGACACCGGGACGAAATCATTAATCCACCCTAAAATCTTCACGAGACTGTTCCAGAGCATGATAAAACACTGCCTTGAATGTCTGGTAGTAAACAGTGGCCCAACAATCTGTCAACTGTGTAAATGTATTTTGTGATTTCGAATAACACACCCACTAAGGTTTATCGCCTCTTGGCAGTCACGTGACATTTTAAAATTGATTTTTGTCTTCGATTTTACAGCCCAAAAAGGCTGAACTATCATGTTCACATAGAATGAAACCTATTATGGTCTGGTTATTGAACCCATGGTGTTATTGCAAAGTCCATATCCCCATCTTTTTGTGAGCAGTGTATGTGTCTTTGGTCCTTTATTTCTAATCTTTCCCCTTCACTGTTATCTCTTCCCATATCACACACCCCTCTCTCCCTCGCCCCTCTGTCCTTCACGTCTCTACACTACCTCTCACCCCCTGTCCTCCCGGATGACTCGTTTCTTTAACCTCTGCCACAAAATCACCCCGCTTCCCCCTTTAAAGCCAAATTAAAGATGACCACGCCATTTCCGACGGCAGTTTTGAAAGAAAACCGTTACCAGCCAAATTACAGATAACTGGCAAGCTTCGTCTCTCCCTGTGTCTCTGTCTCTCTGACTCTCTCTCTCTCTCTCTCTCTCTCTCTCTCTCTCTCTCTCTCTCTCTCTCTCTCTCTCTCTCTCTCTCTCTCTCTCTCTCTCTCTCTCTCTCCCTCGTCCCCCCCCTCTCTCTCTCTCTCTGTCTCTGTCTCTCTCTCCCTCCCTCTCTCTCTCTCTCTCTCCCTCCTTCCCCCCCTCTCTCTCTCCTCTCTCTCTCTCTCTCTCTCTCTCTCTCTCTCTCTGGTCTCTGTCTGTCTCTCTCTCTGTCTCTCTCTCTCTCTCTCTCTCTCCCTCTCTCTCTCTCCCTCCTCCCCCCCTCTCTCTCTCTCCCACTCTCTCCTCTCTATCTCTCTCTCTCCCTCTCTCCCCCACCTCTCTCTCTCTCTCTCTCCCACTCACTCTCTCTCTCTCTCTCTCTCTCTCTGGCCTGCCAAGTAAAGAAAAGAAAACCAACCTCATGGTTCCCCCGCCCCCCCCCCCCCCCCTTTCCTATCCCGTTAAAAGACTAATTGCAAGTCAACTTGGGTTAACATTTCTGATCCTAAAGAAAGTGCAGCGAGCGCTTGTCCGAGAGCAGAACTGGAAAAAAAAGAAAATGAGGCCTGGAGGGAAGAAGGAGGAAGGAGGAAGAGAGAGAGAGAGAGAGAGAGAGAGGAGAGAGAGAGAGAGAGAGAGAGAGAGAGAGAGAGAGAGAGAGAGAGAGAGAGGGGTGGGTGGGGGGGGGCAAGGAATCTGACTTCGTCGTGTGCGGGTCCGTTAGTTAAAATGGGGTAGAGGTGGTCTCCAGGGTGTGCGAAATAAGTGACGTATCGCCTTTCGTCTTTGATTTCCGTTGCGGCTTGATCTTTTACATTTCCTTTGTCTTTTTCTCTTTTTTTCTCTCTTTCTCTCTCTCTTTCTTTCTTTCTTTTTTTTTTTTTTTTTTTCTTCTTCGTGTACGAAGTTGGCTGAGATTAGGGTTAGAATAGGGAGGAGTGCGGGGTGGGGGGTGGGGGTGGGGTTGGAAGAGAGTTACCCTCAGGAAAAGAAATAATGACTCTAGTGCCCTTCTTTTTTTCAATCCACGCACACAAGAAAGGATCAACTGCCCACCCCACAGCTTGAGGGGGAGACATTTTGAACCAAAATAAAAATATCATTAGCAAGAAAGAGAGAGGAGAGACCGTCGTATGGACTTAAATGAATGCGGAGGCTAGGTTGGTAGTGGGGTGGCGGAGGAGAGAGAAAAAAACAAAAACAAAAGCGAGAACTGGACATTCCTGTGATGCAGTCGTCTGTACAGGCGTACTTACTTGTACATGATTATTTGTATCTGTGTGATGTCGACGTTTTGTCACCATGTAACCTCTCACCCCTGCCCCTCTACTCTCCGTTACTTATTTTTTTGCATCTACTTTCCTTTATTTATTTATTTATTTATTTATTTATTGATGTATGTATTTATGTATTCATTTATTTATGTATTTATGTATTCATTTATTTATGTATTTATTTATTTATTTATTTATGTATTTATGTATTTATTTATTTATGTATTTATGTATTTATGTATTTATTTATTTATTTATTTATTTATTTGTTTGTTGATTTTGTTATGTATTTAAAATTGGAAATATGTACGTCGCTTACGCACATATTTTCGTAATGGAAACATGATTCTTTTGGCTGTCAGGGTACAAACCACATCTTGGATTTCTATTTATGGGACTGCTTCCATCGAGATGAATAAAACAAAATATATATTATAATAGAAACAAGAGGGGAAAAACAAAGAAAAAACAACAACAGAAAAACAACAAATCAGCGAAAAATTCAAGCGGATCACAGTGAATACACGACTCAGTAATTTTATAAAGCGCTGCAGACTTGTTATTCGTTGGTAGTATATATCCAACTAAAACAACATCCACATGACATAATAATATATAGCGCTTCCCCTCTTTGCAAAAGACCTCATCTTTCTTCATGGTCTCGATACACGTTAACAATTGTCACTCTTTCCCCATGATATCCACTTATAAGATCACTTGCACATCACTGTGTTCAGTGGGGAAGGAGTGAACAATGTCAGCGTGTATTGAGACCATTAACCCAATGGAGAAGAAACTTCTCATATCTATTATTGCATATTATCTCTTTCTTTTAAATAGGCGACGTATGCCCCTTCACCTGTCACGTCTTGACCTGTCCTTTTCAGCTACTAACTTGCATGATTGTAATACAAATATTGGTTTCGTTCAAACATAACAATATTTTACTTTCGTGCACGATTTCAACAACTGTGATTTTTGTTTTTTTAATCACAAATTTATGT
>CM065684.1:30891388-30908888 GCA_017654935.2 Phymorhynchus buccinoides
AAATCTGTAAACCAGAATGTTATCTCTGCAAAAAATCTTTTGGAAAACATTTAAAAAATCCTACTTATAAAAGGAGAAACAGAAAAGAAAACTGAAAAGGGGAAAGTGGCAGAAACAAAAGTTTATTATTTTGTACCCAAAAAAAAAAAAGCGGAAGAAAAAAAAAAAAGAATTGAAAAGATTTTAAAAAATGCGACAATTTTTAAAAAAACCGATAAACATAGCATGCACAAACAACAAATCAAAGTAAAAAGAAACAACAAACGAAGAAAGCTTAGAGAACCAAGAAATCAAAGAGCAAAGCATACAACAAACACGAAAGGCAGAAAGCACTAGAGGACAGGCAACAGATCTCCTGGCATCCAGGAAGAAAACAAGAAGTCTGTTGAGAGAGGGCGAAGAAGAGGAAAATCGCAAAGACAAGCATACACAAATTCCCATTGCGCGCATGACATGGTCCAATTTTCTCCCGATACCCCATTTCCTTTGCCCTTCAATGATGACGCTATTCTTTTGGTCTTCCATTTTTGTCTATTTATGTATTGGGCCGTGGAATCGCTTTCTTCGCTGTTTCTGTCTGTTTCTCTCACCGTGCTTTTTCCATTTATTTTTTAGTCCCCGAGCCGAAGGTTCGGGGAGCTATTGTTTTTGTCTGGTCCGTCCGTCCGGTGTCCGTCCGTCCGTCCGGCGTGCCTCCGTCTGTCCGGCTATTCGTCCGTTTTTCTCAAAAACTGTTCAGTCTATCATCATCAAATTTGGTATACTAGTTTGCCAAGATGCAAGCTATCCACTGATGTATTTAGTTTTACATTAAGGTCAAGGTCGCGCCAGTTACGGGGTTCAAACCCCGAAACACATAATCGCTAATATCTCGCGAAGTTTTGCATGTATTTTAATGCAGTTTTTTCCACAACATTTCTTGATGAATGGTCTATAACACAGTTGTCATGAATTTTTCTGTGCGCGCGTGTGCGCATGATCGCGCGCGCTCAAATCACGGGTCCGAACCCCAAGGCTATATATAAAAAAAACTATTCGGTTACGTGCTGTTTTGATGCCTTTTTATGTAGTTACGTGCTGTTTTGATGCGTTTTTATGTATGTGTACAGCCGACACATTCTGATTTCGGAGTACCTCGGCGATGCTGCGAGGGGACTTTGCAGCCGCTCGGCGTTGCACTTGTTATTTTTAGTTCTGCGTGTCCAAGTCTCTCAATGATCTCTGTCTTTCACTCTGATTCTTACTCTATCTTTGCCGGTCTTTTACATCATTGGTTAGGTTAGGTTAGGTTAGGTACATTATGGTAACAGAGGCGTCTCTGTGAAATTCGGGTTGCTCCCACCTGGAGAACGCGTCGCAGCCAGTGGCGCGCCACCCATGTTTTGTTTTTGCATGCGAGGTTTTGTGTGACTGATGAGGAAGGAAGGGAGGGGGGTAAATTTTGACCAAATGACACATTTTTCGTTGCCACTGGGCTTAACGTGTGCTAAGTGCATGGGCACACGGGACCTCGGTTTATCGTCTCATCCGAAAGACTCATTCGTACATTGGACTTACGATGTTCAAACTTCATTTGTAGGTGCATTGGATTAGGGTAAGTCTGAATATTGGGTACACATGAAGGTCAATGTCAAGGTCAAGGGTGTAGGACTTGGAGGTGTGACATTGGTGTTTGAGACATATCAATCACTTTTTTTTCCAGGCCTTTGTATGCGTTATGTAAAGTTGTAGCATTACTTATAAGTATTATTATTGCGTGTTTGTACCACCGACAGCATTATTAGTGGAAGAATAGTCTTGGACTTAGCCCGAACTCTCTTCCCTGTCCTAAAATAAAGTTTCTGACGTCTGACGTCTCTCTCCTCTCTCTCTCTCTCTCTCTCTCTCTCTCTCTCTCTCTCTCTCTCTCTCTCTCTCTCTCTCTCTCTCCCCCCCCCCCCCCCCCCCCCCTCCACCCCTCCACCGATTCTTGCCTCTCCCACTTTTCTTCTTCATCACCCCACCGAACCGGTTAGTTGCGTCCCATCCATCATGTGTTGCTTGGCGGGACAGGGGAGACGATTCGGGGGCAGGTGCGGAAGGATCCAGATGGGAGGCCGCATCACTGCCTGTCAGCCTCCGCCAGCGAGTTCGAGAGAGAAAAAAAAAAGTTGGAACAGTTTTGGGGCGTATAGTAATGTAATGGAAAAGTGAGTTAACGTGTGTGGTAAAAACTTGTTTTTTTTGTTTTTTTTGTTTTTTTGTTAACACCTTGCCCAGCGTCTCGCGTGTGCCGTAATTATTTTTCTTTTGCGGTTGTAGCTGTGCTGCAGGAGCTAGCAAAACCTCATTCAGTTGTCTTTCTTTCTATTCGCATCTTTCTCTCTGACGAGTTGAAAAAAGAACGTAGTTGGATAGAGGCAAACAAAAGGAGTTCTGGACGGGAGTGGGTGAAGGGGGTGGGGGTAGGCTAAGGGAGCATGGTGATGAGTGAGTTGGGGATGATCGGGTGATAGGAAAGAGGGGTTAGAAGAGAAGACAAGACGTTCAATGCTGCACTTGGTCATCTCCGAATATGGAAAGTGACGCCATTCGCGTGACAATGTCGGTTTTCAGCGAAACTTTAGAATGTGTATATTTTAACCATTCAATCTCAAATTAAACTGACTCTAGCCCTAGCCCTAACCCTAGCCCATAACCCTAACCAAACCCTTAAGCCGTCAAATACACAAAACAAAAAATAAAACTTTACTAAAAACAATTGAGTGTTTCATGTTTGGAGATGACCAAGTGCAGCCTTGAACGCCTAGTGAAGAGAAGGGGGGAATGGGAAAGGGAAAAGGGGAAGAAAAAAGGTATGTGTGTGGGGGGGTGGGGGGAGAGAGAGAGAGAGAGAGAGAGAGAGAGAGAGAGAGAGAGAGAGAGAGAGAGAGAGAGAGAGAGAGAGAGAGAGAGAGAGAGAGAGAGAGAGAGAGAGAGAGAGAGTTTTGTGTAAGTCTTTTCACGTTAGCTCCTCCCACCTTTCCATCAAAGACACTCAGTAGAAATCTCTTCTTCAGTCTCATTACTATCATTGCCCTTTCGAGTCCCCAAGAACTAGTATAAAGCCTCGTTGAACTAAAAAAAAACACAACACTAGTCTAGATGATGATGAATAAGATGCATGAAATTTAAAAAACAACAAAAAAACACCAACATTTGCGTCCTAAAAAGGACTTTTTCAAAGGGATAAAAATGCTGCAAACACAATAAATCAGCGAGTCTCCTACCCATCTCTCTTCTCTCTTCTTCAGGTTTTCACTTGTGGTATATATCTTCTTTCTTTTTTTTTTGGGGGGGGGGGGTATTTGATATAATTATTCTAGTCACAGAGACTTATCTCTGTGAAATTCGGGCTGCTCTCCCCCGGAGAGTGCGTCGCCGCAAGTGCAGCGCCTACCCAATTTTTTATTTTTAAAAAAAAAAATTTTTTTTTTTTTGGGGGGGGGGGCACAGGGTGAGGGGGGGGGCACAGGGTGAGGAGGGGGGGGGGGCACACTTGGAAAACCTAGCTATCAATTTGGCCATACCAGGCAGCAGGATTTATCCTGCTCTTACCGACTTTCAACTGCAGTGGGATTTTTACATGCGCAAAGCGCACGGGTCAGACTAGCTTTAAGTCCAAGTCCCCATCCGAAGGACTCCAGGACGTTCAGTTCGATTTTCCTGTTAAACTAGAAAGAAAGGTCGAGGCCGGGATTCGAACCCGGGTCACTCACGCTGAGGTCACGCATTACATTTGGCAGGCGAACGTCTTAACCACTCTGCCACCCTTTCTCCTCTCCGTTTTGTGCTTGTAGGCAGTGGAAAGATTGGGTTTCTTAATTTAGCGGGTGAATAATCTCTAATCATATATCAGTTTGCTTGCACTTTTTTTATCGATAATATTTTTGGTCTTATTTGTATCAATTATAAAATACAACATTTTGGAAACGTTACTACACTGTATAATCCTTAGGTGTGAGTATTATACATTGAAGACTGATTTTTTTAATGTTTCGATATAATGCAAAAATTTGATTTGGAAAAAAATACATAAGTAAGCAAAGAAATAATAAATCAAGTAATCAAGCAATCGACCAATGAATTAATAAATGCTGTGTAATTGAATATGTAACTGACTAGCCAAATATCATACCTACCTACCTGGCTAACTAACTAACTAACTAATTAACTAACAATCAAGAAAACAAACAAATTAACTAACTAAATAATTAGGAACTAACTGAATTAATAAACGCATCGATTTGTATCAACCAAACTTGAAACCATTATCAAATAATCACGAGTATACTAACTACTAAAGCACTTCAAATAAATAAATAAAGGAATAAATAAATAAATAAACAACAACAGCGAAGTTATTCAAATTAATTAATTTGCATTTGTCTGTTTGTTGGACAAGTCGGTTTGTTTGTTGCTTGTTTGTTTACGTCTAAACATTATTTATAATAAATTTAAAAAATAATAAAAGAAACAATACGAACGAATTTTAATCATTAAAAAAATCGGTGCAAATTGATTTGTACAAAACTATAATTCGGAAACATTTTTTTAATGTTTATTTGTAGCCCGGCTATTTAAACCATGCCAGACTAGCTTGGAATGTTTGTCACTAGTAAATCTTGCATGAATGAATTTCCCAGGCTAATTGGCGTTTGCCAAAATTACACTTATTTTTCTTTTTGTGCATTCTGATGTTTTCATCAACCAAAAGTGGAATTGAGTTGTGTTATGCGTTGATGTTTGCACTGTTGTTTTAATCTAATTCCATTATGTTATTTGGTGGTGGTGCAGTGCTATAAAGTGATTGTGCGAATAAACATGAATAGGCTACATAGATAATATACATTTAACCAAAAAATCAAGTTTATATTACAGAAACTTTCACATGATATTTTCCTCGTTTTATGACGGCAATGAAACATACCCAATCACTTTGAATGCGACGAGCAGTTATATCCTAGCAGAGACCTAATCACTAATCATTACAGCACCTTGTTTTAAAGCTTTTCCATTCCACACTATCTCCATAGACACTCCCTTCTCTGTATATCTGTTTCAGATTTTGAAAACGCCCATCCCACACAAAAATAAGCAGTGCATCAGTTACACAAACACATATCATAACCTTCTCGTAAACATCAAACTCGTTCTCCACAACCTCTGGCATAACCTTTTCGACCTTCTCCAATCGTTGAAAAACACCAGCTTTTATGCCGGTGTTTAAAACGCTTGCTTTCAGTCCTGCACTCATCTCACTTGCAGTTTACGGCTAACTGATAGGCTGTATATTTCTCCTGTTTGCCTCGTCGCACTAATAAAAGATATCCAGTAAAATAGATCCTGGACTTTTAGCTCACCGAGTTTAATGCCGCGGTAATGAACTACCTCCAGTTTTATGAGTCGCAGGAGAGAGAACGAGAGTGCAACCGGTCGACACGAAGCCAACTTCTTAAATGTACCGCCGCCATCTTAGTGCAACAGACCGCTTTCCGGCACTGTCGTAAAACATGCCTCATTATTGGAACCCACGGGTTTACATCCTTATTTCAGAGAAGCTGTCTCGGAGCAGAAGCTGCGCTCGAGTCAAGATTGTACCCCACCTTAATTGCTACCCCCCTAGGAGGAAAACATGTGGTTCCAGGGCCGCTTTAAGCGGTTTCAATTTGACAGATGAAAGTTATCATTTCATCTGCTTCATCTTGGGCGTGCGGGGCGGGCGCTTGGCCCCCCTATTGTGGCTGATATATTTCTGTGCCGCTTACCCGTCTCTCAGGCTGCTCGACCTGTGTGGTCCTGTCTCTTCCTTTTGACTTAGTAGTATGTGTGTGTGGTGTATGATTGATTAATATAGGTGTGTGTGTGTGTTTGTGCGTTTGTGTGTGTGTATGTGTGTGTGTGTGCGCGTGCGTGCGTGCTCGCGCGTGTGCGTGTGTGTATGTGTGTGTGCGTGTATGTGCGTGCGTGTGAGTGTGTGTGTACGTGCGTGCTAGTGTTCGTTTGTTTGTTTGTTTGTTTGTGCGTGCATGCGTGTGTGTGTCCCTCTCTCACTCTCTCTCTGTCTCTCTCTCTCTCTCTCTCTCTCTCTCTCTCTCTCTCTCTCTCTCTCTCTCTCTCTCTCTCTCTCTCTCTCTCTCTCTCTCTCTCTGTATGTGTGTGTGCGTGTGCGTACATGCGCGTGTGTAAAACCGAACGTTGTTTAGTATTGTCATTACTTTTGTGAATGACATTGACTCTCAATCAAGCCAATTGCGAATTGCTACTGCGCGAATCCCTATGGGAGCAGACCATATCGCAGCGAATCCCTACTGCGCGAATCCCTAAAGCGCGAACTGCTCTCTGCATTTGCACTGGTTCTTCGTGCTGTAGCTTATGGGAATGGTTGGTCTTTGGGTGGAGACCCTCTCCTGCTTAAGTCTTCTTTACCGAGAGAGTTGTGATGAAACCCAGGGGTATCATGCAAGGCATATCCACTATGTAAACATCTGGCCCAGTCATCCGGAACAGCTGTTGTTGCCTCTTCTGCTATCTGGAAGTCATAATCGGAATCGACAGAGTGGCATTAACAGATACAATTATTATTATTATTATTATTATTATTATTATTATTAGTTAGTAGTAGTAGTAGTAGTAGCAGTAGTAGTAGTAGTAGTAGTAGTAGTAGTAGTAGTAGTAGTAGTAGTAGTAGTAGTAGTAGTAGTAGTAGTAGTAGTAGTAGTAGTAGTAGTAGGAAGAAGACTAGGAAAAGAGGGGTGGGTCTATAGGAGAAATAGAACATTCCACGTATTGAAAGGGGTGGTGGGGTGAAGGAATTAAACGTTGTGCGTCACGTGTGTCAAGTCAAGTCAAGTCAAGTCAACATGATCTTTATTGAGGGTTGAAGAATAAGCTGACAAAGCTTTTTTTTTAATCCTGCCCTCACAACAAAAAAATACGAACATCAATAAAATATAAAAAAAATCAATGGGAAAAGAACATATTTACAGGAACACAAAACATGGAAAACATTATGATCAGTATAATGAAAGAAAACAAAGAATCCAACAGAACAGAGAAGGGGGTAGGGTTCCATGGGTTTCCATGTGTGCTCCATGTGCGTGTGCGTGTGTGTGTGTGTGTGTGTGTGTGTGTGTGTGTGTGTGTGTGTGTGTGCGTGTGCGTGCGTGCGTGCGTGCGTGCGTGCGTGCGTTAGTGTGTGTGTGCGTGTGCGTTAGTGTGTGTGTGTGTGTGTGTGTGTGCGTGTGCGTGTGCGCGCGTTTGTGTGTGTGCATATATGCGCGCGTCCGTGCATGTGTACGCATGTGTGTTTGTGTGCGTGCGCGCGCACGTATATGTGTGTGTATTTATGCACGTGTTAATGTCGGCAGTTAATGAGAGGATGACGGTGGTTTGGCTAACATGTGTCAATATATAAATCTGGGGTGTCAGTGATAGTGTGTGTGTGTGCTTACATGCATTGCCACTCGCCCATTGGCGCGCATGTGTATGCCTCTACTATATCCGAGGAGCGGTAATCTAATGATTATTTCCATTTGGCTTGGTAAAAACATCCCGTTGCTTGAAGGCGCTTAGCGAACAAAATAATGACATAAATATTATGTCTCACTCACTCCTAACCACCACCACCCCGCCCACACATTTGTTTGTGTGTGCTCACCATTATTATGTTTTCCTTCTTTGGTTCTGTCTCTGTCTGTCGGTGTCTTAATTCTGTTGTTCTCTTTTTCCCTCTTTCACATCTTTATTTCCATGTCTATTGGTATCGCGCTCGCGCGTGTGTGCGTGTGTGTGTGTGTGCGTGTGCGTGTGTGTGTGTGCGTGTGCGTGCGTGCGTGCGTGCGTGCGTGCGTGCGTATATATGCATGAGTGTGAGTGTGCACGGCTCCCAATCGTCCCGCAAATCTAGGGGTCCCAGGGACTCCTTCACTTACAGTATCGAGGGTCTTAGAGGAGGGATAGAGGGTCTCAGTGGCATTGCGAATGCTGGCAAGAATTTTGATAGTGCATGCCTGGGTCCCCCTGCGCATTCTTTTAGAGGGTCCTTTATAATTATAGTTCTTCATAGACCCCCAAATAGGGGGCCTTGAGTGTGTGCCTGTGTGCTTCCGCGTATGTTTGCGTATGTTTGTCTCTCTATCTGTCCCCCTCTCTCTGTTCTATCCCCCTCTCTCTCTATCTGTCCCCCTCTCTCTGTTCTATCTGACCCTTCTGTTTCTTTCTTACTGCAAGTGGTTTTCCTCTTTCCCGTAATTCTGTTTAACTATCTTGGCTTCTAAACTTGTTAGTCCCCGAGCCGAAGGTTCGGGAAGCTATTGTTTTTGTCTGGTCCGTCCGTCCGTCCGGCGTACCTCCGTCCCTCCGGCTATTCGTCCGTTTTTCTCAAAAACTATTCAGTCTATCATCATAAAATGTGGTATACTAGTTTGCCAAGATGCAAGCTATCCACGGATGTATTTAGTTTTACATTAAGGTCAAGGTCGCGCCAGTTACGGGGTTCAAACCCCGAAACACATAATCGCTAATATCTCGCGAAGTTTTGCATGTATTTTAATGCAGTTTTTTTCACAACATTTCTTGCTGAATGGTCTATAACACAGGTGTCAAGAATTTTTCTGTGCGCTCGTGTGCGCATGATCGCACGCGCTCAAATCACAGGTCCGAACCCCAAGGCTATATATAAAAAAACCTATTCAGTTACGTGCTGTTTTTATGGCCTTTTTTATGTAGTTACGTGCTGTTTTGATGCGTTTTTATGTATGTGTACAGCCGACACATTCCGATTTCGGAGTAGCTCGGCGATGCTGCGAGGGGACTTTGCAGCCGCTCAGCGTTGCACTTGTTCTATTTGTTTTTTTATCTCCCCGTTCCCTTTGTCGATGTGCATCTATCTATACTAGGCGTGAGGTGATAAACGCCATCTGGGCAATATAATCAAAATAAATGCTCTCCATTTTGAAATAATGACATAAACTTCGGAGGTTGGGGTGTGGGTTTTTTGCGATTCTTGACAACGCGTAATAGGCTACGATTTGATAATTGTCTTTTTCTTATCATTTTTTGTTTTGTTTTTGGTTGTTTGTTTGTTTGTTGTTGTTGGGTGTTTTTTTTTAGCGCGTGTTTATGCTTGAAATAATGTCTGTCTGTCTTTTTTTCTCTGTCTCTCTCTCTGTGTCTCTGTCTGTCTGTTCTGTCTGTCTGTCTGTCTGTCTGTCTCTCTCTCTCTCTCTCTCTCTCTCTCTCTCTCTCTCTCTCTCTCTCTCTCTCTCTCTCTCTCTCACACACACACACACACACACACACACACTCACTCACTGTCAAATTATATATGGTCATTTTGTTTTCTATTTGTCTTCACATTTCAACATAATATTGTAAATGATTGCACCGCCCCATATTCATAATTATGGGGCCTTGGGCTTATTGGATTGAAACACATGAAGCCTGCTCTCTCTCTCTCTCTCTCTCTCTCTCTCTCTCTCTCTCTCTCTCTCTCTCTCTCTCTCTCTCTCTCTCTCTCTCTCTCTCTCTCTCTCTCTCTCTCTCTCTCTCTCTCTCTCTCTCTCGTCATGGGTGGCCTAACTAAAAGGACTCTGGTTACGCTGCTATCAGTGTGTTTTGTGACTTCTATTACAGACTCGCAGCGGAAACAAGTCAGTTTGATAACAACAAAGCAAAGCAGGCAACACGGAAGAGTTTTGGTTTTTTTCTTTTTAAAAAAAAAAGGGGGGGGGGGGGATAACACGAAGAAAGAAAACCAAAAAAAAAGAAACAAAGAAAGAAAGAAAGAAAGGAAAAGAAAGCACTACAACAACAACATTAATGCGGATGAAATAATACACATTGGATATGTAATCACAAATATATAAGATAATGAAGTGCTAATATCAGTTTTTGTTGCTGGCAATACCACTCCCTAAAAGACAAATAAATATGTAAATAAATATGCCACGCTACAACGTTTGAAGCTGCCGCGTCCTGAAGTTCATAAGAGGGGATCCCCCGAAGTCGGGGTGTGGCTGGCCACGTGGTTGGGTACTCAAAAAACGGTCACATACAGGTGTGTGTGTGAGCGGGTGTGTGTGTGTGTGTGTGTGTGTGTGTGTGTGTGTGTGTAAGGCTTGATATTGGAAGGTGAAAACAAACACGTGCAACACAACAACAATAATGATGACAACAACAACAACAACAAAAACACAGAGAGAAAGAGAAAGAAAGAGAGAGAGAGAGAGAGAGAGAGAGAGAGAGAGAGAGAGAGAGAGAGAGAGAGAGAGAGAGAGAGAGAGAGAGAGGAGGGGGGGGGAGGGGAGGTGTGAGAGAGAGAGAGAGAGAGAGAGAGAGAGAGAGAGAGAGAGAGAGAGAGACAGAGAGAGGGGGGAGAGAGAAAGAGAGAGATGCACACACATAAAGAAATAGAGAGAGAAGGAGAGAGACAAAGAGAGAGAGAGAGAGAGAGAGAGAAAGAGAGTGGTCTTTACAAAACAAACGAAAAGGAGAAGCGGCACTTCAATTTTGTTCTGGTACAAAGGAGGCGAAATGGGAAAGGGCCAAGTGGGAAAGGGCCGATCGGGACGTCCCCCATAAGAGATTGCGACAGCCAATGAAACAACGACATCAAATGCCAAGGTCAAGGTATATATAAAAAAAAATGTTCAACACCCGGTCTTACCTTAATGTAAGCTAATGTACCCACTTACCAAATGTCGAGACTGTTACAGTAAAGATCTCCGAGAGGTGTCTTTGCGATATTGTTTTCCCCACAACATGCTACAAAACATTTTTCCCCTGGTCTCACCACCTCAAACCTTTCTTCGTGTTTTGTACCACGCCTCCTTGTGCCCGCTTGAAGTTGCCTGGGGGTAGGGAGGAGTGAACTAGGGAAGAAGAAGAAGAAGAAGAAGAAGAAGAAGAAGAAGAAGAAGAAGAAGAAGAAGAAGAAGAAGAAGAAGAAGAAGAAGAAGAAGAAGAAGAAGAGAGGTGGTGCGTTCGGGTCAAAGTCATGGGGATCAGTGTGTTCTGGGGAGCTGTCGGAGGACGGTCGTGGTGGCGCCCTCGGAGGAGGACCTCACTCACGCTGGTTCCGCGACTAAGAGAATAGTGTCGGCAGTTGGGGGGCTTAGTAGGTGGTGTCCTGAACAGGCTCCGCTGAACTCCACCGAAGTGACTCAGCAGCAGTGCAGTGTCTCCTCGGTTGGTTGCCTCCTGACTGCCTAACTTAGATTCGCTCCGCCTGGACTGCTGGACTCGGATTCTGCGACCTGAACGTGCGGAGGTGTGGCGGCGAATATGAATTGTTCGGAAATAATTAAGGGGAGTAATTTCATGGTGTGTAGGAGTTATCTTGCCTAATTCAATCGGTCAAACAGGGGAAGTTACTCTGTCATCAGGTAAATCCCCAGCCCTCGCTTCTTGTGTTTGAGGAGACACACAGCATGTAGAACTCAGTGCGTCATTCTGAAATTGATGTCATTTATATTTTTACATCACAATTTGCAAGTTCTATCACTTTGTAGCAACTGGTCACCCCTTATTTTTTTTAAACAATGTTTGCAAGTCGCTGACTCGCGTCCTGCGGTTTCAAGCTTCGACAGCATTGTTGCTATGATATTTGACCGAGTAATGGAGATACACAAGTCTAATTTTCACGAAGTGCTCTCCCCTATTATTATTTTTTTCCAAAACTCGTTTATTGGGACTCGGAATGAACGGCGTGGGAGCAACGCCACTGTACAGCCCAGAAGATGGGACAGCAAAAAAACAAAAAACAAAAGAAGAAGAAGAAGAAAAGAGAGACAGATGGTGGGGTCCCATGGAGTGACGTACAAGGCATAGGAACATGTTAGATAAAAGCAAAACAAAATGATGGAAATAAAAGTGATTTATTATTCTGTTAAATAGACCTCATACAAGTTATGTAGCCTTGAAGTAAAATTCGGGTACACAAATGACTTGGCTAAGTGTGTATATGTGAATACGTGTGTGAAGGGGGGTGTGTGTGTGTGTGTGTGTGTGTGTGTGTGCGTGTGTGTGTGTGCGTGTGTGTGCGTGTGTGTGTGTGCGTGTGCGTGTGTGCGTGTGCGTGTGCGTGCGTGCGTGCGTGCGTGCGTGCGTGTGTGCGTGCGTGCGCGCGAGCGTGTGTGTGTGTAATCCTATTCGTCCCATTTCCAACAAAATTCGCAAAAAACTTCAGTCAAAGATCGCTTGAACCCTTGTGTTTTCTCTTCAAATAAAAAGCACTTGCTACCACTCAAGGGGCCTCTTTGCACACAGTTCAACAGGAACAAGTCCATTTGGGCAGGGGAGAGCAGCGCAATATTAACTCCATTAACAGTATCCTAATCCTTTTAAAGAAAGGAAAAAGAAATGAAAACGTTTCAACAGTGCTGACTCCCATTGATATTCAAACAAACTGCGCATTGCTCTCTCTCTCTCTCTCTCTCTCTCTCTCTCTCTCTCTCTCTCTCTCTCTCTCTCTCTCTCTCTCTCTCTCTGTGGCTCTCACTCTCTCTCTCTCTCTCTCTCTCTCTCTCTCTCTCTCTCTCTCTCTCTCTCTCTCTCTCTCTCTCTCTCTCTCTCTCTCTCTCTCTCTCTCTCTCTCTCTCTCTCTCTCTCTCTCTCTCTCCAAGGGACCCTAACTTACTTTGCATAGGCGTACATACACACCCTCTCTCTGTTTCTCTATGTCTGTCTCTGTCTCTCTTTTTGTTTGACACTGCTTCCATGTCTGTGTCTCTCTCTCTCTCTCTCTCTCTCTCTCTCTCTCTCTCTCTCTCTCTCTCTCTCTCTCTCTCTCTCTCTCTCTCTCTCTCTCTCTCTCTCACTCACACTCCCACACAGAAACAGAAACGAAAACACTCTCTGTGTTTATTCCCTATATTTCAGCGAACACGTCTTAAAGAGTAGTCTGGAAAATAGCAGATAAATACCACAGTTACCTCAAGTAACAAAGGTCAATTCGATGCAAGTATGACACAAGGACACTGTGGAAATCAAAAGCAATTTAAAAGAACAAGATGACAACGCAATGTAAGCGTAGTCCCAGTAATGTATGCTCGGGTGTCTTCTACTCTAGGTGATGCACCACCACACAAAATCTGAAGCGCTTCTGGCAAGAAAAATGTGGAACATATTACTCAAACACCCATTTATAGACCCCAACCTCTTTCAAAGTTTACCAATGTCCTTGACCTTGGTCGGTACCCCATCATCAGAATTGCCACAAGCCAATGCATCTACATGCCAAGTGCGTGTATATAAATGTATTATATGAATATTCATTCAAATTAAACAAGACAAAGATTTTATTGGCCACTCTGAGTACTGGGTGGTATTTTGTGATTTTTGAAAATATAACGCTTATCGTTTGTTTTATTCAAGGGAAGAGCCTCGAATTGAGAAGAAGAAGAAGAAGAAGGCGGTAGACACAACTAGACCATTGCAATAAATTATCAAAAAGGCAAAATGGCTTCTTGTCTGTATGGATACATCTGTTGTGTCATTCAAAAGTACGGACATCATAACCAACTTCTTCGAGATGAAATACCTTTAATAATGAGTCCATCTGTCCCTAGTATAAGTGTGTTCGTTTTCTCCCAAGCACAATGTTTTCCCCTCCTAGTCCAATGTCTGAGACAGCTGCTGTCACCACATAAAAAAGCCAAGCCTCTGATGGGCGCAATTCCAGTTGAAAAGCAAAACCCACAACAGGAAAACGTAGTCTCTTTCGACAAATAAAAATCCTGTTTAAGTCTGACAACACGCGGTCGTGAAAAACAATTCGTGGTTCAGTTCCGTTCACTTGATATGTGTACATGTCACAAACACAGACTCACACGCACGCACGCACACACGCACACCTATGCACACGTACACGCACACGCACGCACACACACACACACACACACACACACACACACACACACACACACACACACACACACACATGTACACGCGCGCGCGCACACGCACACACCTTAGACCAAGAGGTCTGATATATTTTATGACATGGTGTACATGCACAGTTGCTGATGGAGAAAAGTGGATGATTGGAGAGGGGTTGGTGACAGAGGGGAGGGGTGGGAGAAAACGGAGACGGCAACTAGAGAAGGGGCAGGGTGGATTATAGTGTGATTGTTTTTTCTAAACGAAATATATGAGATATGTCCAAGACACGATAAACACATTTCCCTTGGAGATAAAGAGGAATTACAAGTTTACGAAATGGATACAGTTGCTTGAGCTTATATAATGTGTTCGTGCTTGTGCGCGCGCGAGCACGTGTATGTGTGTGTGTGTTTGCGCAAGCGCAAGCGCGCGTGTGTGTATGTGCATATGTGTGCGTGTGTGTGTATGTGTGTGTGTGCGCGTGTATGTGCGTGTGGAGGGGGGGGGGGGGGGGAGATGAGAGTATTGTTACACTTGTCGCCACATCGCGAAATAAAAAGAGTGATAGATAGGCCCTACTCCCGGTGGACACTGAGAAAAGCTTAGACAAGTTATACATTAGGAAGTTTGCAAAGGAGAGTGTATAACAACTGCCGATCAAGTACAAGTCCTTTGATCCGTAGCTGGTTCAGCTAAAGGCAACATGCTACTCTTCTTTAATCGACGTTCAAACAAACTACATCTTGCCCTTCCGCTGTTTTCTTTTATACAAAAGTCTAAGAGTGGTCCTAATAGCTTACCGCAACCCCAGCCTCCAGCCATCCACCATATACCTCGCAGAAAGTGTTTGAAATAGGAGCGATCAATCGTATATAAGCTTACAAATATAATGTAGGGTAGTACGATGATCATGTATGACACATGCGCACGCATATAATTTATATTGCTCGTGTTACGTTTGCTAAGTCCTCTCGCGGTCTTTTTGTCCTTATGTGCACATTAGTCTAAAATGACCCTGTTCCTGCTTGTTTGTATGTATTGCAAATATCTATTTCATTACTCGCCATGTTACATTACCACACACAATGTGAAGCCATTCTACCCACTGGTTCATGAGATACAGCTCGGACATGAAGGAAGAAAATTTCGGTTTTATGAGTCTTCCTTGGAGGAGGTTTGCACTGGCGGTTCAAAATTCAGGATCTGGATAGGTTTTGACATGCTGATCAAGAATACAATTTATATGGTTATGGGAGACCCTAGGATTATTGTACAATTTAGATCCTAGTGTCCGCGAGAGGACAAATGAATGCGAAAGGACATAACATGCGTTCTTAGACAAATTTCACGAAGCTTTGAATTCCGCCTGTCTCCATCTTGACCAGTGTCTCAACCCGAAAGCCGTGGCCTGTTATCGCCACAGTTAGGCCTTAACTCACATCTATTTTTTTGGTATATAATAATGCCTTAAGATTAGCCTAGAGTGGCGCTCAATATCAGGTTGAGTGTGATAACTGTACGACCAATTGTTTTCAACGGCAATGTGAAATCAATGATGGATTTATGTAAATACCAGTTCCAGCGTCTGCTGTCTGGAATTCATTGTCAAACGCGACAGACCAGCAGAAACACGGTAATGATTATCCTTCAGACTCCCCCAACACTTTATGCTCAAACCCAGCCCTGTATGCATTATGTTTACCCCTCAGTCCCTGTTTCGGGGTTCTGTTATCACCACATTAAAAAGCCAAGTTCCCGGTGGGTCCCATTCCCAAGGAAAAACAAAACCCCACAGCCTCGAAATCCTAGCCTGGTTCGGCGAATAAAAAAGCCCTTGTCTGGTCTGACAACAAGCAGTCATGAAAACAAAAAGCAAGGGTCGGTTCCTCACCACGTGATCATCCGCGCATGTGTCGTACGCTATGGTTACCTTGGGACTGAAACGTGGCACGCACGATTCAATGATACTCGAGGAGTGGAGGGGGGGGGGGGGGGGGGGGGGGGGGGGGAGGGGGGAGAGAGAAAAACAGAAAGAGATGGATTAGGTGAGAGAAAAAATACATAGGAAAAAAAAAAGTTGGATAAAATGAATGAGAGAGAAGAGCGGAGAAAGAGGGGCAAAGCAGAAAAAAAGGTTACACAATTGTATCTAAAAACAACAACACGTAAATGGCGAGCGTG
Source organism: Phymorhynchus buccinoides (assembly GCA_017654935.2). Taxonomy (NCBI): domain Eukaryota; kingdom Metazoa; phylum Mollusca; class Gastropoda; order Neogastropoda; family Raphitomidae; genus Phymorhynchus; species Phymorhynchus buccinoides. The sequence continues at coordinate 30,907,472 of CM065684.1, forward strand.
TGTATGTGTGTGTGTGTGTGTGTGTAGGTTTGGGGGGGGGTGGGGGGGGGGGGGGGGTGGGGGGGGGGGGGGGGGGGGGGGGGGTGGGGGGGGGGGGGGGGGGGGGGGGGTACGAGGGGGTGAGGGGAGGGGTGAGGGGAGCGAGAGTGTCTACGCTTATGTGTCTGTGTGTGTGTGTGTGTGTGCGCGCGCGCATGCATAGGTGTTTATAGGTGTGGTTGTCGCTGTGCAAGTGGATTGGATCTCTAGTTCTCTACATTTGACAAGTTTGAATTGGGTGACGATTACTGATATGTTAACAGAGTATGATTGCGGCTGTACGTGTAATCGTTGTGAGGTTGTATATTTGAGACAAGTTGCTGTGCTATGAATGTGGTAGGAAAAAAGATTGTGATTATATTATTCAATCTCCAGATACTGTTTTATAGATGAATAAAACGTATCAAATTGTCAAATGAATAAGGGAAAGGAACTTCTCGTAATTAACTCCCTTTTACCAAAGTTATGTATGGCACCTATTCGCCTAGCAAAGTGAAAGTAGTTGCCACAACAGTACAGACCCAAGTTCACCCTAAAAAAAGGATGACCCAGATCTGCTTATTATGACAACCACCCACAAAGTACGCAACAACAGTGGTCAGGGCTCCCAGGGACTCCCATTTGGGGGTCTATGAAGCACTAACATTCTACAGGACCCTCCAAAAGAATGTGCAGGGGATCCCAGGGACGCACTAGCAAAAAATCTTTTTTGCATTCGCTATGCCACTGGGACCCTCTATCCCGTCTCTAGGACCCTCTATGCTGTAAGTGTATGAGTCCATGGGACCGCTTGTTTTGCGGGACGATTGGAAGCCCTGGTGGTAGAGAGTTGCTCACAAACAAATCAACATACACTTAGGAATGGCTTAGCCTTCTAGTCTTGAATGTATGTTGATTTGTTTGTGAGCAACTTTCTACCACTGTTGTTGTGTACTGTGGGGGTGGTTGTCATAATAAGTCATCCTTTTTTTTGAGGACGAACTTGGGTCTGTATTGTTGTGGCAACTACTTTCACTTTCCAAGGCGAATAGGTGCCATAAATATCCTTGTTAAAAGGGAGTGAATTTCGAGAAGTTCCTTCCCCTTATTCATTTCACTATATCCCCTCTCTTAGCCTCACTATTTCATATTTGTATCAAATTCTGCCTGTCAATTTCTTATAATTATATATCAAATAGAAATATATTCACCCTCTTTGAAAATAGTCTCAATGCTCATAACTACACCCCCTCCACGCACAAGATGAATTCTTGTTATAAAGCCAATAAACAGATTGATTGATTGATCCCTTCACCCACGCACCTCCTCCTCCTCATTTCCCTTCTTCTTCTTTTTCATCGTCTTCTTCTTCTTCCTCTTCTTCTTCTTCTTCTTTTTC
>CM065684.1:30913888-30918888 GCA_017654935.2 Phymorhynchus buccinoides
AGGTAACGCGTTCGCCTCGAATGAAATAAATCCGAGTTCGAACCTGAGTACAGGGGATTTTTTTTATCTCACTCTGCACTAGGCGTTATGGTCTGAACGGATGAGATAATAAACCGAGGTCCCCTGTGCCCATGCACTTAGCACACGTTAAACCCAGTGGCAACGAAAAAATTTGTCATTTGGTCAAAATTTACCCCCCCCCCCCCCCCCCCCCCCCCCCTCCCCCCTCCCTTCTCCATTTCATCATCAGTCACAAAAATCGAATACAAATTAAAATTACAAAAACGGATGGCGCGCCTCTGGCTGCGATTCGCTCTCCAGGTGGGAGCGACCCGAATTTCACAGAGACGCCTATGCGGCTATAAAGTACCCAATGCCAAATACCAAATACCAATAAATGCGCGCTTTATCTCTCTCTCTCTCTCTCTCTCTCTCTCTCTCTCTCTCTCATATGTCTGTCTGTCTGTCTGTCTGTCTGTCTGTCTGTCTGTCTGTGTCTGTCTGTCTGTCTGTCTGTCTGTCTGTCTGTCTCCCTCCCTCCCTCCCCCTCCCTCCCTCTCTCTCTCTCTCTCTCTCTCTCTCTCCTCTCTCTCTCTCTCTCTCTCTCTCTCTCTCTCTCTCTCTCTCTCTCTCTCTCTCTCATCATCTCAAATTTACCATTGATCGAAATTATTAATATTCATATTTGTTTCTAATTCAATTGACACGGAGAGTAAGCAGTTGAAATTTAGTGAATGTTACAGTTGTGATGAAAGATGGTCTTGTGGAGATAACATCTTCATATCTTTATTCCTTTTTTTTCTCTCTTCTTTTTCAATTAATTCATGTTCTCATTTTTGTCCCCATTGCTTGACATTGCTTGACTAGATTTTTTCTTATCTCATTTTTACCATCAATAAAACATTCTTATTCGTATTCGTACTCTCTCTCTCTCTCTCTCTCTCTCTCTCTCTCTCTCTCTCTCTCTCTCTCTCTCTCTCTCTCTCTCTCTCTCTCTCTCTCTCTCATTAGAAAAGGGGATCTAAATCCAGTAGACAAGCCAGACAACAAACCAGAGATGACACACAGTAAAAAAAAAAACCGCTTAAGCCGGCGCCACGCACGCGTAAAATCGTATAGGGATGCGATGCGATTGGATCACGCGAGTGATGATTCACGCGAAAGACTTCCGTCTAAAAATAATAAATTCTGCCATTTTCCGCTCACTATACTCAAGTAGACCTAATGACATGAATTTCACGCGAATCATGACTCACACCGTCAAAATCGCATCGCATTCATACCCGAATCGTATGTACGTGTGTGTAGCATGTCATTTAGCAAAGCAAACTGCTAGAGAGGCTACATGCTTGCTTTCACAACATTGCCTTGGAGTGCATATTTGAAATTAAACGTAAAATAAAATGGAGGAATCATCTTTAGATTCGCCTGTGATGAATGAAAACAATATTAGATTTGTAACCCTATTTCTGATTGAATGAACCTAACAAGTTTGTTGTCGCGTATGTTCCGTCAGCTTTGTCTATTTTGTTCTGAATGTTCTCACACTTTTTGTTATATAATAATGTCCGCCATCCTCTTCTTGCTCACGGATATTGCTTTAGCTATATAGTTTTATAGGTTTTTGTTGCTTTGTTGGTTGCTTTTTTTTAAGGGGTGATGGAAGGGTGTGCGCTATCATGTATTTTAAACCCCCCCCCCCCCCCCCCCCCCCCCCCCCCCCCCCCCCCCCCTCACATTTTCGCGTATAAAGATTTCACTGAGAAGCAACATTCTGCCACTTTGGGAAATGGGGTAGGGCTAGGAAAAGCCTAGGATTATTTTTCATAAATTATTTTTCATAAAATTGAAATTATTTTCCATAAAATTGAAATTACTTTTCATAAAATTGAACGAACCAGACATCGAGAGTGTTGTTGTAAACATGAGGGGGTGACTAAAGTACACACTTGCCCTTTTGTTTGTTCTTTTGTTGTTATTATTGTGTGGGGTTTTTGGTGGGTTTTTTTTTTTACCAGCAGTCCACAGGGAGAAGATCTATGTTAGGCCGTCAATCTATGTTATCACAACGTAAAATAACGTCCTTCCCTGAACGTCCATGTTTCCATTATGGCCACTTTAAAAACAAAAAAAGGTCCCCAAAGGGTCCCACACCGCAGTGGAAAAAAAGAAAGAAACATAACGCAAAAAGTTAGCATGGCTCACTCTGCAATAACATTTTTAAAAAGTCCTCTCTGTTTGTCTCTGTACCATCAGAGAGCTTCTTTTTGTTACACTCTCTGGTTCCATCCAGTCCTGAAACCCAATCCCACCTCATTCGCAATGTGCCAAGAAGTACCATATCCCGTGGGAGAGACAATGCATGGGAAATACCATATTTAGACACAAGGTAGACAGGAAGAAGGGGGAAAGTGAGGTGGGCTAAGGATATGTACAAATGGACGACTGGCACAAACAGAAAACAAAAACCACAAAAGTGTGAAATGTGGATACAGAGAAGCAAGAGAGCCAAGCCAAAGCTAAGACGAAAACTTACAACGTATCAAAACCTTGGGGCAGATCTGTGCTTAATTTTATGAAGTTCTACTAAAGCTTAAGTGGGGAACTAAATGTTGTTACTTTAGAATTAAGTAAATCGGTTTACTTAATTTAGAAAGTAACAACGTTATGTTAATGACATTATAATTTATTGCAGCTGTACAAAAAAACCTCTCTTGAGCTTTATATAGGGGTGTAGGTGTACACATTTTAAACGACAACATTGTTGTTTTTATTCTAACCTTTGGTCTTGGTTTAATTCATGGCTGGCATTGCCATTCTGTAATACAAGGAGTAGGAGATAGGTCTATGCAATTAAAAATAGCTTTAATAGGGAAATCAGGCGTAGAGTAGCACAGAGGTAACGCGTTCGCCTCGAATGAAATAAAGCCGAGTTCGAACCTGAGTACAGGGGATTTGTCATCTCACTCTGCACTAGGCCTTATGGTCTGAACGTGGGGTCTTTCGGATGAGATAATAAACCGAGGTCCCCTGTGCCCATGCACTTAGCACACGTTAAACCCAGTGGCAACGAAAACGTTGTCATTTGGTCAAAATTCCCCCCCCCCCCCCCCCCCCTTTCCTTCCTCATCAGTCACAAAAATCGCATACACATTTTTTTTTAAATAATAAAACGGGTGGCGCGCATCTGGCTGCGATCCTCTCTCCAGGTGTGAGCGACCCGAATTTCACAGAGACGCCTATGTGACTATAAAGTGCCAAATGCCAAATACCAATAAATGCGCGCTTTCTCTGTCTCTCTCTCTCTCTCTCTCTCTCTCTGTCTCTGTCTTTCTCTCTCTCTCTCTCTCTCTCTCTCTCTCTCTCTCTCTCTCTCTCTCTCTCTCTCTCTCTCTCTCTCTCTCTCTCTCTCTCTCTCTCTCTCTCTCTCTCTCTCTCTCTCCCTGTAGGAGGATCTTTTTTGTGCATAACACCTATTATGCTGATTTCTCCATTTTAATTAACAGTTCATGGTTTTGTTCCCTTTAGTTCCTCTGTCTCTCGACATGTCTTTTCTCGATACATTTCCTTCCTTTACATCCGTCATCAGCTCATGTTTGTTTTGTACAGTCCACCATATCATCTACGCCTTTCTTGTTTGTTTATACCCTCCCATCCACCCCCCACCCACCCTACACACCCACACACACACACTGAATTTGGGGTTTTTTAATCGCATATTATGTTTGTTTGTGCCCAGCAAGAATCTACAATTGATTGATTTTATGAATAGAAAACGACGGTTATTATCATTTTTTTGGTTAAATTGTATATCCCCTTTTGTTTAATCAGGCTTTAACGTTGTTGTTTTCGTGGTCTAGAAGGAGATAAGACAAATGTTGTTTCATAAGCTCTTTTCTTACATTTTCTTGATTCTTTCTGGCTATCGTAATTGTTTATTTATATGCACGTATTACGAGCTCATGAACTACAAACCTTTTAGCATTTTTATTGGACACGCAAATATTCATCGACACAACATGGACTAGACTAAATATGATAAAAAGACAAATAAACACATTGACGTGCAGAGAGAGAGAGAGAGAGAGAGAGAGAGAGAGAGAGAGAGAGAGAGAGAGAGAGAGAGAGAGAGAGAGAGAGAGAGAGAGAGAGAGAGAGAGAGAGAGAGAGAGAGGGGGGAGGTCAATGAGTGTGTGTGTGTGTGTGTGTGTGTGAGAGAGAGAGAGAGAGACACACACACACACACAGAGATAAAGATAGAGGGAGAGGGAGAGACAGAGAGAGCGCAAACCATGTGAAATGATCAAACAGTTGGAGAAGAAGGTCAAGAAGATAATGACTGAATTCCTTACTTAAGCACGTCATTCCCCAAGTAAAACACCGATTTCTTGACTTTGGCCACCGAAAAAGCTGACACAAGAGCATCATTACTTTTCTACTAGACTAGCTAACCTACCACCTTGGTACCAATAACTATCTTAGTCACTTTTTTCTCTCTCTCCCTGAAGCAGCGAGCGACAGTTCCAACATCCCTGGAAGTCTGCGAGAATTCCGGACCTGTCCTGGAAATAATGACTAAGACGCCTAGAGGGCAAATGAGAAAATTAATTGCAGAAACGGAAAGAGAGAGAGAGAGAGAGAGAGAGAGAGAGAGAGAGAGAGAGAGAGAGAGAGAGAGAGAGAGAGAGAGAGAGAGAGAGAGAGAGAGAGAGAGGGGGTGAGAGGGAGTGTGTGTGTGTGTGTGCGTGTGTGTGTGTGTGTGTGTGTGGGGGGGGGGGTGACAGGTAGAGAGAAAAGGAGAGAAAGATACAGATGAAGGACAGAGAGAAACAGAGGGGGGATAAGAGAAATAGACACATAGAAGAAGAGAGAGAGAGAGAGAGGGAGAGAGACAGAGACACAGAGAGAGAGAGATAGGGAGAGAGAGAGAGAGAGAGAGAGAGAGAGAGAGCGAGAGAGAAAGAGAGAGAGAGGGGGGGGGAGGGGAGTGTGTGTGTGTG
>CM065684.1:30923888-30928888 GCA_017654935.2 Phymorhynchus buccinoides
GTCCTAGGTCCCTCCGTTCAATCATTATCGTGCCAGGTGCCCAGCAGCAGTCACCTTGACTTTTGACCTATGACATTCATTTTGGAACTTTGCCTAGATATATTTAGTACCTACCAGCATGCAAAATGCGAGCGTCCTATGTCTCTCCGTTATTGTGCCAGGTGTTCGGCAGCATTTTCGGCTCCAGTAACCTTGACCTTTAACCTATGACCTTCATTTTCGAACTTGGCCTAGACATGCGTAGTACCGATCAGCATACAAACTTTGAGCGTTCTAGGTCCCTTCGTTCAAACGCTATCGTGTTAACATAGATAGTCAGCCAAGGAACAGAATCCACTGAAAACATTACCAGCTTCGCTCTCTTCGTTCGCGGCTGGTAACAAGATAGAACAAAAGACAATTAACCCTTTCACCGCCAAAGTCGCATTTTAGCACCACAGTGATTTAACACCTATGTCACTAAAAGGCATCAAATTGGGGTCTATTATCCAATGACCCTATTGTCTTAGTTTTAGGAAGCAAGGATAGACCTTATTTTATATATGTCACAGAAGAATCCCCAATACTGCAGATGGATTTTGTTCTCTACCCAGGTAAATGTAATGGACATTTTTGGCTGAAATATGGCTGGCGGTGAAAGGGTTAAAGAAAGAGACGGAGTAAAAAAGAAAACAAAACAATAGGCGAAAGGAAAGGGGAAAATATAATAAAGAAATGAATAAAAAAAGACACAACAGAATGAAAGCACCAAGAGACAACCAAGCAAGGCAACAAAAGAGGAAGAACATGGGGTTGGGGAATTGTGTGATTACATGGAGTAAAAATCAACTTGAAGCAAACAAATTCAACAGAGTGGCAGAAACGAAATAAGGGTATAGTAAAAGGTGTGCTGGGGGGAGGGTAAGAGATGGAGCGTGAGAACAACAACAACAACAACAACAAAAACAACAACAACAACAACAACAACAACAAAGAAAATAAATCCACAAAGACAAAATAAACAATAAAGCAAAAATAGAGAAACCATCAATAAAATAAAATATATTTAAAAAAAACAGTTGATGGATGACATGATAGAGACAAAGCAAACAAAACAAAACAAACAAAAACAAAAATAAATAAGTAACATAACAAATATAACGCAACAACAAAGTAACAAAATATAAATAAATACAATGTTTTTGATAACTGCTGAACGGGCCTAACTTGAACGAAGCTATAAGTATTGTCTTCCATGTTGTGCATTGAATTTCATATCAAAAACAAAAGCTTTGAATCAGCACCAGTAGGATACCAGCAGCAGCAACAGTAGGAGAGACGAGAGAGAGAGAGAGAGAGAGAGAGAGAGAGAGAGAGAGAGAGAGAGAGAGAGAGAGAGAGAGAGATGAGAGAGAAGAGAGAGAGAGAGAGAGAGAGAGAGAGAGAGAGAGAGGTTGCGTGTAGTAGTAGTAGTAGTAGTAGTAGTAGTAGTAGTAGTAGTAGTAGTAGTAGTGGCAGGTATACCAAAGTCATTTTCATATTTCAACACAATCATGTGCACTGTAAGATATAACTTTATTTATGAATCCAACGGTATAACTTTTTTTTGTTTCTTCTCTAGGACGATTTGGTCAGGAGTTATGATTTTTTTTTTTTTTAATTTTTACGCCCATTTTTATGTCAAACTGCAAACTTTTCTCATTGTTCCAACATTAGAAATAATAATTCATACATAAAAAAAATAACGCAAAAAAACTTAAAATAATTTCGATGTACAAGTTGCCATGAAGGCCTTTTCTGAGAGAATAAACAAAAAAATCCTGTCATGGAGTCACATGATGTCCTGGGATTATCTGTATTTTTTTTTTTTTCTGTTTCTTTATTTATATTTAGGGGTGGAGGGGGGGTGGTTGGACCGCAACTCTTGTAACATCCCCCACCTAAATCCCCCCCCCCCACCCCACCCACACACACGCGCGCCGCACGCACTCACAGAGAGAGAGAGAGGAGAGAGAGAGAGAGAGAGAGAGAGAGAGAGAGAGAGAGAGAGAGAGAGAGAGAGAGAGAGAGAGGAGAGAGAGAGAGAGAGAGAGGATATTACTTGCACAATCTTGCGTCAGTGACACCCTTCCCATAGCCCCGGTGGCAGTGGTAACTGGACCCTCCCCTGAACACGACATGCAGCAGCCGTTTGGGAGCTTGGGGTTTGAGAGGGAAGGGGCTTGCAATCTAGATGCATCTGGGGAGAGAGAGGGAGAGAGAGAAGATGGGGGGGGGGGGCAGACAGACAGACAGATATAGATACAGAGAGACAGAGAGAGGACAGAGACAGAGACAGAAAGGAAAACACACAGATCGAACGAGAAGCACGCAGAGAGATAAAGATAGAGACAAAGACAGAGAGAGAACGAGAGATAGAGAGGCAGAGGGAGAGAGAGAGAGAAGAAGACGAAGAGAGAAGTGAGAGAGAGAGAGAGAGAGAGAGAGAGAGAGAGAGAGAGAGAGAGAGAGAGAGAGAGGGAGAGAGAGAGAGAGAGAGAGAGAGAGAGAGAGAGGACCAACTCACCTAGATCTAAACTAAACTCGAAGAGAAAGAGAGGACCAACTCACATAGATCTAAACTATAAACTCGAACAGTCTAAAATATACCACAGGCCTTGACTTGGGTTCTGGTAGACCTGTATTTAGATCTAAATAAATCGCGCACGAAGGACAATCTACAGATGTTCTTGGTTCTAAATGTTAAAGATAATTCAACATTTTAAAAGCTTGATGGCTTATATTGTCCCTATGGCCTATCTCTAACAAAGACATTGCTAAGTCCCTGACTGGCTGGGTCACGTAGAATAATCTGCCCATTCCCCCCCCCCCCCCTTTCTCTCTCTTCTTCTTACCTTTACCTATAGATTAGGGCTGAAGTATTCTGCGCATATGTTCCTAGACCCCACTGAACTTACAATGACAGAATAATCAGCAAATGATTGTGGTCGCTTGAAGTACTAAAGGTAAAGAAAAGTCTACTAATACTATTCTAATACTACTGTAGGCCTACTAAGACCTAAGTTAGTAAGTAGGCCTAACACATCAGCAGAAATCTAACACTGGTTGTTGCTGTTTCATAGATTTTCTGGCCGTATTTGCAGCTTCCTTACCTTTCTTTGTCTTCAGGAACACTGAAAAAGGTTTGACCAAGCACTCAACTTTAAATCTGGTATTTATCAAGCGCAAAATCGCAATAGTTTGTGGCGCGCGGTCTATTTTTACCACTCCAATCAGGAGTCATCTCCCCTGGCTTTTCAATAATTTTAATCTGTAAACCAGAATGTTATCTCTGCACCCTTTCGTAACATTTTATATCTTTTGGAAAACATTTAAAACTATGTATCCTACTTATACTCATCAAAAGAAGCACCGCATACTCGTCGTGTCTGTTGTAGTGTCTGTATTACGTATGTTTATTATTTTGTACGCTTTTAAAATACATCATTTTAAAGAGCGGCCTCAATTAATTTTGAAGTGTAGCCTCGGTTTGAAGTGCGACAATTTGGTCAAAATGTGCGACAATTTTGGACCGACAGACAGACAGACCGACCGACCGACAGACCGACCGACAGACCGACAAAGTGAGTTATAGGTTTGTGGCTTGAGCCACAAACAAAAAACGTCGATAGACTAGTTAAATTCTCGCTTCAAATTCCAGTCTGAGTCTTTGGATAGCCGCCATTGTGAGTGGTGTAACGCACTCACTAACGATGACTCTATCAGCCCGGATCGCCGTACTTTATAAGTACTCTGTCTTCCCCTGTACAGTCTTTGTTGTTACTTACAAAAACCAGCCATCCAACACTTTCTTCTCGCAATGTCCCACACGCGGATAAGAGGAAACAACACTTTTTTTCAAAAACAAAATGTAAAGACACAGACAAACAAAAAATAAACAAGTGCAACGCCGAGCGGCTGCAAAGTCCCCTCGCAGCATCGCCGAGCTACTCCGAAATCGGAATGTGTCGGCTGTACACATACATAAAAACGCATCAAAACAGCACGTAACTACATAAAAATGCATCAAAACAGCACGTAACTGAATAGTTTTTTTTATATATAGCCTTGGGGTTCGGACCCGTGATTTGAGCGCGCGCGATCATGCGCACACGAGCGCACAGAAAAATTCATCACATGACAACTGTGTTATAGACCATTCATCAAGAAATGTTGTGAAAAAAACTGCATTAAAATACATGCAAAACTTCGCGATATATTAGCGATTATGTGTTTCGGGGTTTGAACCCCGTAACTGGCGCGACCTTGATCTTAATGTAAAACTAAATACATCAGTGGATAGCTTGCATCTTGGCAAACTAGTATGCTAAATTTGATGATGATAGACTGAATAGTTTTTGAGAAAAACGGACGAATAGCCGGACGGACGGAGGCACGCCGGACGCCGGACGGACCAGACCAAAAACAATAGTTCCCCGAACCTTCGGCTCGGGGACAAAAAACACAAGAGAAGTAAAGAGGTAATAGAGGACGGGAGTGGAGTGGATGGGTGGGGGGTGGAGGTGGGGGCAGAACTTCAAACGACAGTCAGATCAAAGACGCTGCAAGAACAAGGGAAGACAACAAGCACCGTCATTTCCCTGCCACGTATCTAGACAGACAGGTGATCAGCCCACCCCTCTCTCTCTCTCTCTCTCTCTCTCTCTCTCTCTCTCTTATATTGTCTCCTGTCCCGTTGGTCGCTTGTGTCGCATGAAAATAGGTAGCTCGTAAAAATAAGTAGCTCGCTATTTGCGACAACCACAAATTTCACTTTTTCTGTACTTTAACCATTTACCTAACCCTAACCCTAACCCTAACCCTAGAAAAAAGTGAAATTTGTGGTTCATGCTCAATGTCGCAAATACACACTGTCATAGGTAGCGAGCTACTTGTTTTTACGAGCTACCTATTTTCATGCGACAGCTTGCACATCACATTTCCGGCAATGTCGTTTGCAGTGATGTATTTTCGGTTGGATG
>CM065684.1:30936388-30938888 GCA_017654935.2 Phymorhynchus buccinoides
ACAGAGATCGCAACAGTCCCTTTGCTCTGGTTTCCTATAAATCAAACCGTCAAATCAACGATTCCTCCTTGGCGGATGTGCTGGAAGTCAGATTATTTCAGTGAAAGAGAGAAGGCATGTGACTTCTCTTTTCTAATGGCCGCCTGAGTCGCTTAGACCAAATCACGAAATGTCCAAAAGGAGTTTCGCTCACAACAAAGGAAGCAACTCCAATAAAAAATATTTTACTGCACTACAAAGAAGAAAAAGCTTCAACCACGCGAGTGGCCTCCACCCACTCCGTCCAAATTGTGTTTTCTCTCCGGCAACTCCGCCAAGGAGGAATCGCCGTTTTGACGGTTTGATTTCTAAGAAACCAGAGCAAAGTGAGTGTACCGATCCTTGAAAAGGCTGTCTTTCTGGTGATCTCGACGTGTTTCCTGCAAAGGCTCATCCGTCAGGGTGCCCCTTTAAGAGCAGTAGGAAAGGAAAAGAAATCTGAAGGAAGAAAAAAAAAAAATACCTGCATCGCCGTTTGCTTGATCTCTGTAATTCAATAATAATTCGGCATCTGTCTTCGTTTCGCCAATGTTCCTACTCTAAAAGAAGCCCTTCGCAAGGCTTCAGATTTAAATCACACGGGATAGCTTGTTGTCTCGGCATTGGTCTGCGTTGCTTAACTTCTGTATGTCTCGCTAATTTAACTCTGGAAGCGAAAGCAGCCAAGCAGCACGTGTTTTTTTTTTTTTTTAAATATTTACAAAATGTAAAATCAGGCAAAGAAGCCACAAAGAAAACACACACACACACACAAACGACCAAACAAACAAACAAACAAACGAACGCATAGGAAACAGTATCCCCCGTGGGGGATACCGGGGAGTCTTTCGTGTAATAGTTCCCCCACCTTCTGGAAGTTCTGAGCTTGTAACTTCCTCTAAACTGTCACTCTCTTTGACTCTGCCTTTTCCCTTTGTTCGCTGTCATCTACTATCTGTCTGCCTTTCCGGTCCCCTCTCCTGCCTTTTTTTCAATAAACACTTTCTCAACAAGATTTCCTTCAGCCGAAGTCGAACATGCTGGGCCTAATCATTTCTTACTTAGGCGCATAACGGCAGCATGACGCATCTGCGCTCATAATTGACAAGAAACTGTCTGAGCGATCGAAGAAGAAGAAAGAAACACTTTAAAGAGTGACTTCTCAGCCAAGGCGGTTTGAGTTTTGTAGTCCCAGTTTAGTTCTAAAGAACAGGAGTACATTGGAATGGGAATGACGGTCTGTGCGATTCTCTGGTTCTCTGTGTGTGTGTGTGTGTGTGTGTGTGTGTGTGTGTGTGTGTGTGTGTGTGTGTGTGTGTGTGTGTGTGTGTGTGTGTGTGTGTGTGTATGTGTGTGTATGTGCACGTGTGTGTTTGTGTGTGATAAAAAAAAACTGCTCAACAAATCTTGGTAGAATGGTTCTTTATGACTTTCAGATGCGGGCTGCGATATCTGATGATGGAAGTTCGTTTAACGTCCTCCGGCCTGTAACAGGCACATAATTATGGGACACTAATAACTATAAAGATAGTGGGATGATCCTGGAGGTACTGTTGACACATGTTTTGTGTTTGTGTGTGATAAAAAAAACCTGCTCAACAAATCTTGGTAGAATGGTTCTTTATGACTTTCAGATGCGGGCTGCGATATCTGATGATGGAAGTTCGTTTAACGTCCTCCGGCCTGTAACATGCACATCATTATGAGACACTAATAACTATAAAGATAGTGGGATGATCCTGGAGGTACTGTAATACCAAGAAAGTCCTGAAGTTTGTTGTAATAATCAAGATAGCTAAGTGATGTCAGAATGAATACAAAAAATCTGTTCAACGTCCTCCGGTCTGGAACAGACACATACGGGACATTAGTAGATCTAAAGAAGGTGGGAACGATCCTGGAGGCAATGCCCGGAGGCAGTGCAGCATCAGTAAAGTCCATATTTTGTTTACCAATACAGATATAATGTATGATAAGTGATGTCAGATGTCTGATTTAGCAAACCTATAGCCATATAAATGTAAACCTAGTGATTCTGATTTGAATGTTGCAAAACAACGCCGATCATACAAAAGATAATTTGGTTGGGTGAAGAAACGTCATCTAATGATGTTTTTTTAAAAATCATGAAATACTAAGCTTCTGGGCATCGCCATACCGAGACAGACAAACTTTTAAACACCCACCAGATTATGTGTGAAAAGCAGGGGTTTCACGTGTTTCCCCTCTTATAGCTGGTAAGAAATCTTGTTTTGAGCAGGTTTGACTCCCGTGCAAATGCCCCCAAATTCAAAATGAAACATCATTTTAGAGAGCAGCCTCAATTGGAAGTTGGGGGCATTTGTATGTGGGTCACAGCTACCCAGAACCCCCCCCCCCCCCCCCCCCCAAGGGACTTAATCGTGGTGGGTCAGTGTGTCTTTAAACACAAAACCCCACAATGACTACATTGACGTTCATCAGTTGCTGGGCTCTGCCATCT
>CM065684.1:30953888-30958888 GCA_017654935.2 Phymorhynchus buccinoides
ACAATAGTCTAAGATGAACCTGCTTCTGCTTGTGTGTGTGTGTGTGTTTATTGCAAGAATGTATTTCATTAAGTATAGGGGAAGACGGGGTAAAAAGCGCATGGGCGGGTAAGAAGCCCACCCCAATTATCTCATGAAATGAAGCAAATTTCAGTCTCATTTTGACCATGAGACGAGCGTTTAATGTCTAACATTCGTCTCATGGGCAAATTTGACTGAAATTTTCTTTATTTCATGAGATAATTGGGGTGGGCTTCTTACCCGCCCATGCGCTTTTAACCCCGTTTTCCCCTACTCGCCGTGTTACATTACCACACAAACTTTGAAGCCCTTCCACCCGCTGTTTCATGATATACAGCTCGGACGTGAAAAGAAGGTAATTTCGGATCTGAATAGGTTGTGACATGATGATCCAGAATATAATATGGTTATAGGAGACCCTAGGCTTATCATAGGTCATGGTATCCGCGAGAGGACAAATGTCCGCGAAAGGACTTAACACCACGTACATGGACTGTTATGGCTATGGCAAAAAGAAAGAGGCATTTTAATGTTCCTATAGATCTTACTTATTCACTTTGTCTTTATCTTCATTTAATTTAAGATTCAAAGAGGGTGTTGTTATGAGATTATTCATTCTTCTGATTTTTTTTTTGTTTCTTTCAAGTACATGTTCGGTTCTTTTTAGATCTAGTGCCAGTAATATTACTGGTCTTTTTAGTGTTTTGTTGTTGTTTTTAAGGCCCATAATATATTGAACTATATTTCTTGTTTGTTGATTTTTATTTTAAGTTTCAAAAATGTCTTTTTAACACATGTACAAAGTAAACAAACAAACAAAGCAAACTACACAACAGTTACATTATATATAAAAAATAAAAAAAAATAAAAAACCGCTTAGGACTGTAGAGGGGAAATATTGGTGTTTATTTATCTTGTTGATTTTTTGTTCCTTTTGTTGCCTGCTTTTTGCTCCTTTTACTATAATTATTTGTTCTTTCCTGTTTTCTTGTTTGTCTATGTCGATAAAGGCGCATTCGCCGAAATATCCAGTAGTCTTGTTTTGTCTCTTGTCTCTTGTCTCAGTTTACACTTTGTCGTGCAGTTGTTTGTTTGTTTCTTGTATATATTATACATAAACAAAAACGCACAGGCAAAATAACACGGCCTTATTAGTGAAGTGAAGTTAGAGAGAAAGACAGCTACGATTCAGTCATCCTTGCTCTTTGGCAAAAAAAAAAGTCTATCCATTTGGGTTAAACTTCGTTAAAACAAGCGCGAAATCGCAATAGTTTGTGACACGCGGTCTATTTTTACCACTCCAATCATGAGTTACCTCCCCTGGCTTTTCAATAATTTTAATCTGTAAACCAGAATGTTATCTCTGCACCATTTCGTAACTTTTTATATCTTTTGGAAAACATTTAAAACTATGTATCCTACTTATACTCATCAAAAGAAGCACCGCATACTCGTCGTGTCTGTTGTAGTGTCTGTATTACGTATGTTTATTATTTTGTACGCTTTTAAAATACATCATTTTAAAGAGCGACCTCAATTAATTTTGAAGTGTAGCCTCGATTTGAAGTGCGACAATTTTGTCAAAATGTGCGACAATTTTGGACCGACAGACCGACCGACCGACAAAGTGAGTTATAGGTTTGTGGCTTGAGCCACAAACAAAAAAGATGGCGTTGTGTTTCCAGTAAAGCACGCATACTGGGCAACGCGTTACAACCGGGTGTCCTTTCTCCCCTTACAAAATACAACAGAAATATAAAGGTAGAAGAAAAACTTTTTTAAAGTAAAAAAAAGAAAAAAGTAATGAGTTGCAAAAAAGGGAACCGATGGCGGAATCAGTCTCCAGGGAGACGACGTGGAGACAGGGGGAGAAGCAGGAGCTGTTTTAATTAGGTCTAGTGGGAAAACAAGTTGCTGGCACCGTTAAAACAGTATCTCTCTGGCACATCTTTGAGGGAGGTGCTGCTGGTACGGGTGACGACGATAGTGGGAGGTGTGTGTGGGGTGGGTGGGTGGGGGTGTATGTGGTGCGCGAAGGGTGGGGATTGGGGGTAATGAGCAAGAGATGGGCAAGAGGGGGTGGTAGTGGCAAGGGTGGAAGGAGGGTTTTGTGTGTGTTGTTGTTGTTGTTTTTTTGTTCCTCGGTTCCATTCCACGGGGGAGTTCGTTGGAGTGCCCCTCTAAAGTTCCTATTTGTTTGAAGACTTAGAAAACAAAGCAAGCACTCCCTTACGGGCCCTGTCAGAGAGAGAGAGAGAGAGAGAGAGAGAGAGAGAGAGAGAGAGAGAGAGAGAGAGAGAGAGAGAGAGAGAGAGAGAGAGAGAGAGAGAGAGAGAGAGAGAGAGAGAGAGAGAGAGAGAGAGAGAGGGGGAGGAGAGAGAGAGAGAGAGAGAGAGAGAGAGAGAGAGGGGGGGGAGAGAGAGAGAGAGAGAGAGAGAGAGAGAGAGGAGGAGAGAGAGAGAGAGAGAGAGAGAGAGAGAGAGAGAGAGAGAGAGAGAGAGAGAGAGAGAGAGAGAGAGAGAG
Organism: Phymorhynchus buccinoides; assembly: GCA_017654935.2. NCBI lineage: Eukaryota > Metazoa > Mollusca > Gastropoda > Neogastropoda > Raphitomidae > Phymorhynchus > Phymorhynchus buccinoides. The sequence continues at coordinate 30,956,433 of CM065684.1, forward strand.
AGAGAGAGAGAGAGAGAGAGAGAGAGAGAGAGAGAAAGAGAGAGAGAGAGAGAGAGAGAGAGAGAGAGAGAGAGAGAGAGAGAGAGAGAGAGAGAGAGAGAGAGAGAGAGAGAGAGAGAGAGAGAGAGAGAGAGAGAGATTCTTTTGATGAGCAGCTTTCAATTCAGTAAATTGGATGAAATGTGTCCGATGCTCTCTCTCACACACACACACACAAAAAGAAAAGAAAAAAGTTGTTTCTGACTCTTTCATTCTCATTTCAACAGAACTCCCCTTAACACGTCCAAATAATTGAATTTTGTATTCGTCTATTGGTTTGTTTGCATGCTTTTATCCACAAAGTTGATTAGGCTTTTTCTGTTCTAGCATGAAACAGCACCGTGCTATCGACACACACATGATTACTCTACACCTCAAATAACATTTCGAGGAAGATAATTTTCTTGATTCGTTTGTATTTGTTTGCTTGTGTGTTTGTTTGTCATCATTTATTTAGCTTTTGTAAGCCAACATAACACCCCCCAAAAGACGTGTAGATACCACGATGACACTTCTTTACTTTAAAGCACAAAATCAGCGTACAACTGCAATCGGGAATGTTTATTCCAGTGATAAAAATGCTAAATGCAATGATTAATGCGGCGTTTTCAACAAGAAAATGTAACAATGTAACAGTAGATATAAACATGCTGGGTTGTTGTTTTTTTGCATATCTTCTTTTTATTGCAAAATGCATTTTTCAACAACAAAAATGCATTTCCTTCAGTGTAAACGATAAATCATATTATTATGTGAACATGGGTACTTTCAAAACAAATATTGGATAACAATATGTAAAATTACAAGTTGTATTTGTATAAAGCATCAAAAGTGGCCTAACGTTTTTCAGACATTTGCTTTTGTTATGGATGTTAACATTTATATTTTGTCTCATTTGTCTGCTTTTTATGTCACGTGTTTTTGTGTTCAAGTTAGGTCCCAATCGCCCCTTCCCCGTTCTTTATCTCCATCCCTAATGCATTTAATTACTACACGTTTGTGTTGCAATGCACTTCTTTTACGAGCGTTAATAGCTGGTGGAAGCTTTTACTCGAACAGCCTTTTATGGTTGGTTGGCATTAGTCGATGCAATGGGCTGTTCTGGTGGAGATATCGACTTTAGCCCTTGACACCAGGTGGCGTTTTATTTAATTTAAATGTCGTTTCTTAGCAACACGAAACTCTCTCTCTACTTTTCTTCTCTCTCGCTCTCTCTCCTCTCTCTCTCTCTCTCTCTCTCTCTCTCTCTCTCTCTCTCTCTCTCTCTCTCTCTCTCTCTCTCTCTCTCTCTCTCTCTCTCTCTCTCTCTCTCTTCTCTCTCTCTCTCTCTCTCTCTCTCTCTCTCTCTCTCTCTCTCGCTCACGCGCGGCAAAAAATGAATGTTCCCTCTTATTTAACAAAGGGAAGTAATATAAGCCGGTAGAGTGATCTCCAGTTAGGCGGCCAGAAGCGCCCATTTAGGCAAAGAGCAAAGTGAGAAAGGGGGGGGGGGGGAGGGCTATCATAATCGAATTCCTATTGTTGTGGAAAATCACGACAGACCTCCATAGTATGCCAGAAGTTACTAGTCTATCACAAAAAGAAATAAGAAGACTGATCACCTACCTTCTAGTAAATACCTCTCCATTGTATCTAATCATATCATGTGGATCTGAGAGTCGCGTAGTATTTTGGTCCTCATAGTTTAAATAGCATTTTATTTCTGAAAGTCACAAATGAAAATCATCAATGATCGTTAGATAGGGCAACAAGAACACTCATATAAAGCCCTATCTTAAATTAAAGAAAAAAGTGCACAGACAATAATAGTGACGGACGACCAAGCAGAGTAATGAAGCGCTTATCTTAATTTTCAAATATGTTTTATGTATTAATGTAATACATAGACAATCGAATAAAATACAAACAAACAAACAGTAAGAAGAACATACAAAGGTAACAATATGAAATTAAAAAATATATGAAATTATATTAATGAATATTAAACAAATGTGATAAGAAATGGAGATCAGTCTCAGATTACAAGGAAGCAAACTCTTATATGTATGCAGCACAATAGTATGTAACATACAAAAATTTCATTCCATGAGCCGGGATGAAGAATAAGAAATTATTTGTGTGTAGACGTGAGAGAGAGAGAGAGAGAGAGAGAGAGAGAGAGAGAGAGAGAGAGAGAGAGAGAGAGAGAGAGAGAGAGAGAGAGAGAGAGAGAGAGAGAGAGAGAGAGAGAGAGAGATTAATTTAACCCTTTCATCGCCACTGTCGCCTCTTGGCACCACAATGATTTAAGACCCATGTCACTGAAAGGTACCAAATGAGGGTCTGGTATCCAGTGACATTGTGTTCTTCATTTTGGGAGTTAAGGAGAGGCCTTATTTTATGCATGTCACAGAGGAATGCCCAATATTGCAGACATA
>CM065684.1:30976388-30981388 GCA_017654935.2 Phymorhynchus buccinoides
ACAACACAACACACACACAACAGTAACACACACACACTCACATTCCGGGCCTCTTCGCGCCCTCCACACACACACACACACACACACAACCACGCATCGTTTTCGTACACACAGACGCACGCGCACACATCAGACCCATACACAAACACACACACACATACACTCGCATCTCCTGCACGCACGCACGCGCACTCTCATGCACATACCGTAACACACCTGCGTCGCACTCACAATCCTCGCTCCATCCTAAGGCACGCACACACAATCTTCACACACACACACCACATACACACACGTCGAGAAACGTGTGCGATCTCTTTTATGCATGCAAAGCTATGCATCTGCGTATACGTGCACTGCAATCACACTCAACGGTCTCCGTGCCTCAGAGAGAGAGAGAGAGCAGAGAGTCCCATATATCAGAGATTCTCGTTCGACTGAGTTTCTCATCTCTTCTCTCCAATTATTTCTCCGAGATTCCGGAGAGAGAGAGAGAGAGAGAGAGAGAGGAGGAGTCTACTCATCTTTAGAGACATAGAGAGAAGAGACGGAGACGGAGAAGAGAGGAGATGTGTCGAGAGAGAGATGAATGATGGAGGTGTTGGTGGGTGGGATGGTAGGGTGAACGGGTGAATGAGAACTAATGTCGCTTCGTTCATCTTCTTGTATCTCTCGTTGCTCATCCCACTTCAATCGTGCGAAGGATTGCTCATCTCCTCGTCTCTCTCTCTCTCTCTCTCTTTCTCTCTCTTCTCTCTCTTCTCTCTCTCTCTCTCTCTCTATTCTCTCTCTCTCTCTCTCTCTCTCTCTCTCTTCTCTTTGTCTCTCTCTGTCTTCTCTCTCTCTCTCTCTTACTCTCTCTCTCGATCTCTCTCTCTCACCTTTCCCTTGTCAGTAATGCATGCGTTTTCAAACCCACAGTGTGTGCGTAAATTATGCTGCTTAGGACCTCATTAAAGTGACGAATTAGGTGATCTAAGAGCCCCCACCCCCCCCCACCCCCTTCCATCAATCCTCTTTACAGTAGCTCGTTAGAAAACTCAAGACACAATCGATCATGAAATGAAAAACTCACAATGTTTTCTTCAACTAAGCCAATAAAAGCCATCCGCTAAAGCGTGAATTTTTTGTAAACTTTTTTTCCCCTGTCATTCATAGTGTGCGCGTTTTCTTTCTGATTGCCTGTCTGTCTTTTCTTTTTCTTTCTTTCTTTCTTTCTTTCCTTCTTTCTGTTTCGCTCTTTTTGTGTGCTTATTTATAATTGTTTTGGGTCGTGGAGGCTCGTTGCGCTCGTAATTAGCTTCATCAAAAGTCCTTTCTTCGACGTTATTATTTTCTACTCTATTCGTATCGTAGCTGTCTGAGAGTGATCCGAGAGAAGAAATGAAAACTAAGGATACGAAATTGATTCAGTAATGAGCTGTTTTGGTGAGGTTATTGTCCGTAGACCTTGACACCGGGTTGGCGTTCCATTCGAAGGCAGTTTCTTGGTGTAGTTTGCAAAAAACAAATATGGAGGGTATAAACAGTAGATTATTTGTAACGTATCGTCGGTAATAACAAAACTGCAAACATGTTGAGGGTCTGCAGACAGTTCTACAGCTTCAGCAAAGCCTATCACAAATCACGTGACTGTCCAATATGGCGGTTTAGCCCTACTTTCTTGACGCAAGACGCAACAGCTCCTGCCTAAGGAACTGCCCCACCAATTAACATGTATTTTTAATTTTGATTGTGATTGAGAATAGTGACAGTGATGTCTTTCATAACATTTGTAACCTCTATGACGTCATTGTTTACCTATGAGAGGCCAAGGGGCAACATGCGCGTTTTGGATTTCTTTTACGCGCAAATGACAAGAGTGAGTTGAAACATTAGGGCGCGGTTTTCTTTATTAATCATGTCTGAATACTCCTCTGCTATTTAATGTTATTAGCACGATATGCAAGTGCGTCACATTTGACCATTTCACTCAAACGTCACGTACCGTCTTAAACGGTCTCCCATCGGCGCATTTGTAATGCTGTGCGTGATATTTTCATATTGCATCAGCGTTCAGACACTGGGCTACAACATTATTTCATCACAAAGTTGATACATAATAGGTTAAGCACTGAAAACAGCGTTTCGAATTTTCGCGTTTCATTTGCGTTTCTTTTGCCCTTGAGTTTATTATGCGGCAACCGTCAATTTGAGCGGGCATGCCAAAAAGCGCGAATACTTTCTGTATGCAAAATGCGCGAATGTCTGATAGTCAAAAATCGCGAACCTCTTCCGTGAATGTCTGATAGTCAGAAAGTTCAAAACAATGGTGATATTATATTTTTAAAAATAATAAAATAAATAAATAAATGAATTAAAAATTGGGTGTGTGTGTGTGTGTGTGTGTGTGTGTGTGGTTGTGTGTGTGTGTGTTGGTGTGGGGGGGGGGGGGGGTTGTGTATGTGTCTGTTTTTTTTTGTGATTTTAGTGTGAGTGTATGTGTTTGAGTCACTGTGTGCGTGTGATCCGTAAGCAATAGCTGTTGAATTAAATCTCACTTTGTGACTTTGTGCCTTTATGTTTATTAGAAACCAAGACGGGTAGGCAATGAGTCCAATAGGCCTACTTAGTACAGAGGATAACAATTAAAAACATATTTACAGCATTTGCTCTCAAACGATTACACAGAAAATATACTAGACATAAATAGTGCACATGAGTTAGAAAAACAACCCCCTGTTGAGATCTTTCATTCAAAACGAAACCTGTTCCACGATATAGCAATGTAAATATTATATAGAACTATGCCTGTCTCCGGCTGTTGCATGCGTCTAGTGTGATGTATCACCGCTGGCTAGCACCGCCTTCTGACAGCATCCGCGAAAAGGAAAGCCGAGTGCGTAAGCCTTTCTCTGTCAGTACACAGCCTCTGCAACAACAAGCCCTATGTAGTGCCTCCCCTTGGCGGCAGACGTCAACTGGGCAGCTCGCGGTCCCAGGCTAAACTACAAGAGTCTTGGAGGAGATCTGCAGACCCACCGGCGTGTGGATACGCCCTGGTGCCCACGAACCAGATCCCCGGCTATGGGCAAATAGCAGCCCCGGGTAGATGGAGCTCATCAGCCTTGGAAGGCAGTCCATCTAGGAGAAGGAAAACTCTGATCTCAAGCCCCTGAAGGTTCATCCACACCCGGATCCCTTCAGCCGACAATCCTCCGGGCACCAGCATGGGTGCAAGAGTTGCTGCTGGCCACACCGGGCAGATGGGGCTCACAGCTTTGGACGGCAACCTGTCTAGGAGAAGGATACTCCGAAATCAAACCATGCACTGCTCTGAAGACGTAACGTGTTGGCTGAAACCAGCAGCGAGCAGACCTCCTGCACCTGCACAACAGGCATAGGTTTCCCCTAGGCGGCGACAGCACCAGGCCCTCAGCCTCAAAAGGGCTCAACCGCAGCTACTGGAAATGCGTTTCAGGGAGTTGATGCAGGACTGCCCTACCCTACCTTCGACACCCTGAGATGTAAGATCTGGCCCAGGCCTGTGGCACTCCGTGACAAGCTGTGGGGTCCTGCTGAGGCGCTGCTGTTGACTGCGACCTTCATCAACCGAACCGGACTGAGCATCTGATATGGCCGGAAACAAAGAATAATAATAATAATATAGAATTATGACACAAACAACAACATAATTGTACGATGGGTTTCAGAGAATGATATCTTGTCCTTGAGAACTGTTCGATAGCATAGTAAAGAAACAGCCTGACAAAAACGTTGAAATTAAGTGGAAAAGTCGCCAGAAAATGTATGGGCGTTTTATTTTTATTTTGGTTTTTACTTTTTTTATATAATAACTACTAATTAACTTAATGCTTTTTTTTATAATAACCCCCCGATACGATACGAATAGAGAAACTGGGTAACATAAAGCTTGCGCTTGCGCTTTTAAAGAATATTGCATAAATTATTCTTCCCTTCAAACATTTTGGTTGGAAGTTCTACCCTTAAAGACTTAAACTTGACTGTTCCTTGGGGGGGGGGGGTGGTGGGGGGGGGGGGGTTTGGGGGGGGGGGGGGGGGTGCGTGCGTGCAACTTGTTAAAATCATAAAAGTCGATCTGGGAGGTGGATCGGTGGCGGTGCTGGTAATGAGTCCATGGCAGATTCCTGTAACATAACCCTATCACGCTACACTGCCGAGCACTTAGTCTTCTAAACAACCCCACTCCTCCGGCCTACCCCACACCCTATATCCCCCATAAACACACCACCTAACCAGCCCCCCCCATACCCCCCCCCCCCCCCCCCCCCGCCCCCCTACAAACCCCCCCCCCTACCCCCCCCCCCCCCCCCCCCCCCCCCCTACCCACCCCCCCCCCCCCCCCCCCCCACTTCCAACCTCCTTGACTTGAACAAAAATCAATCTGCTTGACCCTGATAAATCTTGGAGGCCCAAAGCCTCTAAATTTCCTCTTTATTCCCCGATGATGCGCAAAATTGGCAGCCAGCGAGGCAGAACTGAACAGACTCTCTGTTAAACGATCGACCACGCACGCGCCATGCCAGAGATCCTCCGCGCGGTCCAACGTCTTTAAGAGTAATTTCCCTTAGATTATTATTTGTTGTTATTTTTCTTCCCTTTTTTCCCCTTTTTTTTTCCCCCCCCCCCCTTCCTCTCCCCCCTTTTGCTTCTTATTGTTTGTTCTTTCTTGTCTGCTATGCACTCCCAATTTCATAAACACATGAGCTCCTTGGTACATAAGACTCCGTGTTTCTCAATCGTTGTATACTATGTCTTTGTTCAAACAAGGTTGTTTCAATCTTGACAACGGAACGGCCATACTTTTTAAAACAATGTCTAAAAGACTGGTTCCTGACTTTTATTTTATTCATCTGTATTGCTACTAATTCGGGACTTCCCTGGTGTTGCGCTGCCTCCGGGCATTGCCTCCAGGATCGTTCCCACCATCTTTATATCTACTAATGTCCCATATGTGTGTGTTTCAGACCGGATGACGT
>CM065684.1:30991388-30993888 GCA_017654935.2 Phymorhynchus buccinoides
CTCCCCCCCCCCCCCCCACCCCCCCAAAAAGTCCTGATCCTTGCTCCTGTCTTCAAAGCAGTCCTGTTTTTACAAACACGAAGCGAAATTTCATTCACGGGCTGACCATAAATCAGATTTAGTTCCCTCTGCTTGCACCCGACTTCCGACGTTTAGTCGATAGCAAAAGTGACAAGATGCGACATTATCACGCGGCACCCGTCTTCAATTTTAGGGTAATACGCGCCAATCATCCACAACGCCGTTTCTGCAGCTTTTTCGAGATTTCATACAGGTCATCCCCATTCTGCTCACCTACCTCCACGCCCCTACCCCCAACCACCCCTTATTCAACGAACAAAAACTAGTTAGGCTCTCTCTAACCTCTACATTCTCTTTTGCTATGTCCCTGTTAGGTTTTTTAAGAAGGGGGGGGGGTTCCTAAATCGGAACCTGGGTGTGTTCTGTTTTGTTTTTGTTCTTTTCTGTATGCTTAGGCTAATTGTTTCTGTCTGTCTGTCTGTCTGTCTGTGTGTCCGTCAATGTGGTTTGGTCAATGGGATTGTAAACAGAAGATGTTGGAATTGATGCAACCTGAAATAATGTATACACTTTTTGTAAATGCGGTCGCGTATGTAGGTTGTTGTTTTTTTTCTAAAAGGGAATATGTTCTGTTGCTCTCTTTGAATATTTTACAGAAAGTATACCAAAATGATCTCTCTCTCTCTCTCTCTCTTCTCTCTCTCTCTCTCTCTCTATCTCTCTCTCTCTCTCTCTCTCTCTCTCTCTCTCTCTCTCTCTCTCTCTCTCTCTCTCTCTCTCTCTCTCTCTCTCTGATTTACACTTTTTGTAAATGCGGTCGCGTGTGCAGGGTTGCTGTTGTTTTCTAAAGGGGAATATGTTTTTTCTTCTCTTTGTCCTAAATCCCTTCCACCCCCACCCAACCAAACGCCCACCCACACCCCACACGCACACGCGCACGCACCACACACACACGCACACGCACACACACACGCACACGCACACGCACACGCACGGTCTCAAGATAAGCTTCTATGGCATAGACATAGCATATTTCCTTATGTTTTAATTTGCAGCGCTTTGGGCGGAACTTCAATTATACACGGTTCACGTGGTTTAATAATCAGTCAGGGCTTTTCTCCCCTTTAACCTATGCGGCAATGTTCCGCCATAGCACGCAATGTGGAACATGTTTGAAGGTGTTAGCTGGCAAACGGTTATCTATGTTATCGGGAGAAAAAAGAGAGCCGCCAGGGGCTGGCTGTTGTATGTCAGATGAAAACTAGCTATTAATTTGAGAACCACCGTGGGTTTTTTTTTCTCTTTTGATCCTAGCAATGTGTGGTGTGGTGTGGTGCGGAGACATACGTATGCATCTGTGATGAATGATTTGAGAGAGAGAGAGAGAGAGAGAGAGAGAGAGAGAGAGAGGAGAGAGAGAGAGAGAGAGAGAGGAGAGAGAGAGAGAGAGAGAGAGAGAGAGAGAGAGAGAGAGAGAGAACGCTGAACGCTGAACATTTTAATGTACATTGGCCTTTGGCCACAATACATGGGTGGGGTTTTGATCAAAATTTGGTCCAAATATCACAAATACACAAAGATTTCGAATACTACTAGAAACAATAATAACTGAGAGAGAGAGAGAGAGAGAGAGAGAGAGAGAGAGAGAGAGAGAGAGAGAGAGAGAGAGAGAGAGAGAGAGAGAGAGAGAGAGAGAGAGAGAGAGAGAGAGAGAGAGACAGACAGACAGACAGACAGACAGACAGACAGACAGACAGAGACAGAGAGACAGAGGCACAGAGGAGAGAGGGGGTGGGGGTGGCGTGGGGAATTCCATTAGAGATAGATTGGAATGTTGATTTGTTAGTCCTTATATTAATTTCAGATTCTTTAGCTGGTGGGTCGAAGGCAAAGGAAGATAGAACTAGGTTAACAAGCTGTGATTCATTTCTTTTATCTCTTTTGTTTGAAGCAACTGGGTGATCTTAGTGCACATTTCTGGCCTATGGACGCTCACGTAATAAGTGAAAGCAGTTCTCCTTAGAAGCCCCTCTCTCTCTCTCTCTCTCTCTCTCTCTCTCTCTCTCTCTCTCTCTCTCTAACTCTCTCTCTCTCTCTCTCTCTCTCTCTCTCTCTCTCTCTCTCTAACTCTCTCTCTCTCTCTCTCTCTCTCTCTCTCTCTCTAACTCTCTCTCTCTCTAACTCTCTCTTTCTCTCTAACTCTCTCTCTCTCTCTCTCTCTAACTCTCTCTCTCTCTCTCTCTCTAACTCTCTCTCTCTCTCTCTCCTCTCTCTCTCTCTCTCTCTCTCTCTAACTCTCTCTCTCTCTCTCTCTCTCAACTATCTCTCTCTCTCTCTCTCTCTCTCTCTCTAACTCTCTCTCTCTCTCTCTCTCTCTCTCTCTCTCTCTCTCTCTCTCTCTCTCTCTCTCTCTCTCTCTCTCTCTCTCTTTTAATACAAAGAATACAAGGGAAAAAAAGATCCAAAGAAACGGACACAT
>CM065684.1:31006388-31016388 GCA_017654935.2 Phymorhynchus buccinoides
ATGGGAACACGGGACCTCGGTTTATCGTCTCATCCGAAAGACTCCAAGTTCAGACCGTAAGGCCTAGTGCAAAGTGAGAGGACAATTCCCCTGTACCCAGGTTCGAACTCGGGTTTTCTAGACACAAGGCGAACGCGTTACCTCTGTGCCACTCTACACCGCTGACGATGAGGTACACGGTGCCAAGTCATCCAAATGACAAGTCATACAAACATACTCCAACATACTCCCATTGAGTTATATTGTATTGATGAAAATGTGTGGGTAAGGTTTGGGAATGAAGGGAGGCAATCACTTGTTTGATCATAATCCTTCAATCCAGCAGGAGTTTTCTGCATTGCTTAAAACAACAACTGGGAGTACCTGTATGTCTTTGCCATCTTGTTGTACTCATTCTAGTTTTAACTAGAGAACACACACAAAAAACAAGGACAAAATCATTAACTAGTGCAAAACTCAGCAAAGAGAGGCAATTAAACGTTATTTTCTGAACCAGTAAAACGGCTGTCAGTATTGAATAAGAAATGAAATGGTTTTGTTTTTTTGTTTTTTGTAATGTAGACATTCATTTTTAGGCTATTCATCGTAAGGATATTTGTAAGGAAGTGGGGCATTTATCATTGTAATGAAGTAAAACGTATGGGTAATGTCAATAAATAAGGTGTCGATTAACAGCCTAATTTTGGGCTTATAAAATAGAAAAGACCATACATCTGAGATGGTGATGAGATTAGCGTCCAATCGGTCAGAGACCCTTATGGACGGTAACATGCTTTTAAGACTGCCTAGCATTTGTAGTAGAAACCTCTCTCTCTCTCTCTCTCTCTCTCTCTCTCTCTCTCTCTCTCTCTCTCTCTCTCTCTCTCTCTCTCTCTCTCTCTCTCTCTCTCTCTCTCTCTCTCTCTCTCTCTCTCTAGCGTCTTGTTCCTTTGATGTTTTTTTGCGGGTGCAACGACGGCTAGGACAGGTGCAATAATGCACGCACCTTTTTGCCACTGCACCACAGATTTTGTCAAGTCAAACCAGAAAAGGCAGAAGGGCGGTGTCACCCTTAATTATGCAGTGTTTTTGTTGTTGTTGTTGTTGTTACGTGAAGATCATCTCCACCCAGAACAAACGACCTAATGGAAGTTCAGACTGCACCAAACCCTTAATCACGCAGCGTCCACAGATAGTTTTTTTAGACAACGAAACTACTTTGACAATTTGTTCCACTTTTCCGGGGAAACACGCTACAAGTTTGTTTTGGGTGGTGTTTCTTGCTTGGCATTTTAGATTACCCATTATTTTGCTCGCTCCCTCTCTTCTCTCCTTTTTCTTCCCCTTTTTTTGGTCTCCCTTTGTAGATGCACCTTTCTCTGTTCTGTCCTGTACAATCAGTGATGTTTGCTGCACTTTGTGAGGACCTAAAAACCTACAAAACGACGACAAAGTGAACAGCAACGCTAACAAATAAATGCAGCGAAGCTTCTTTTCTCGTTTCGAAACATTGGCGTCTTTCTTTGTGTACTCCCAATTCTGTAAGAAGAACAGGGGTGTATTGGAATAGGACTGAGGGCTGTGTGTTTCTCTGTCTGTCTGTGTGTATATGTGTGTGCTTGTGGTACAAAAATGTCTTCCATTTTACAGTGCCTAAACTACTAAACCTTCTTCTTCGTCGTCGATCATTAGATGGTCACACCAATGGCCCTCACGAAGAAAGCGGTTGTCCAAAGGTCCACCAAGCTGCTGTAGAGTTTGTCCCTCGGTGATGTTGGGGTTAGCCATGCTGCTTGTCTGGGGGCTTCGTGGAGCTGGCGATTTTGCAATATACGCTCTACAGTCAAACTCGCCAATCTTGATTTTTTGTACTGCCAATCTTTACGAAAAATGGCAGAATGGTTCCTTCACGGTGTTCCAAAGGTCAAGCCATATGGCCGTAATCTATGTGAATCAGGTTTGAATATTGCAAAACAACTTTATTTTATTTCGACGACAATTAATGAATTGAAACTAACATGTGTGCAGCATAATAAAATAAAAAACAAGAGGCAAAGCCTGCAAGGCTCACGTCTGATTTTTATTACTATAGCAGGCATGGGAATTCCCATGACAATTCCCATGCCTGTATAGAGAGAATACTGTTATGTAGACACTTGTGCATCTGAAAACATAATTAATTTTTATTTTACTGTGTAAATTAAAATTATTTCTATGCACCCCTACCCCTTTCTTTAAAATTTAATTATATGTATGCGCATGTAACAGTGGAGCCCTATTTTTATTTTTGGCAAACAAGTAAAATTGAAAAGCATATTGACCAAGCTTTCAGAAAAAACATAGTGACCAATCCCCCCCCCGCCGGGGTAAGGGGGGTCTACGGACACCTGTAGTAGGCCTAGTCTTTGCCTGTGGGTCTAAGCCTCTTACTCTTAGAAAATTAATAATTGAAGTTGCGTGATCTGTTACTGTTTTAAACTGATCGTTCATGCGATGAAAACTTGTTCCACATCATCTACATTTCTGTAAGATATTTTATATTAGTCCTAATATTTTATTTTCGTTTCGTTAATTCTCCCCCCCCCCCTTCTGCCACAAAGCAAAGGTCAAGGTCACAGCCAGCAAGCTCATCCATGTTTATCTTCCCCTGTACAGTCTTTGCTCATGGTGATCAATCGTCTAGGCCTAACAAAGGATTCGTACGTCGAAGGCAGTGAAATCGACGAACCCTGGATTTTCCGTATATTTGTTTTCAAGACTGAAATGAATGTGGGCTAAATGTTAAGTACGTCGTCTTGATTATGAGGTAAGGCATGGACTCTAGGCCTAGGCCTTGTTGCCGGAAGTGCAGTAGGCTAATTTCATGCGCAGAGACGATGTGCAAATGAACACGAACAACCGTTACTCAAAGGCGCAAATAAAAGCTAAACAACCGGGCCGTCAACGCACACACTCGGTACATCCATTTGTTACAGAAAATATAAGTTGACGACGTTACAATGTACCTATTTGTACACACCTGAAGTCTTGTGTTTCTTTTTAAAGAGCGTTTTTGTATATCTAATGGAGAGTCTTCTTTCCAGTATGTATCTCCTACTCGGTACAACACAACAGTTGCAACAAATGATTTTCTTTCTTTTGTTCCTTACCGATGTATCTGACTGCTTTGATCGTCATGACTTGAAGGCTCACGTCAAAATCAAGTATCCTGCTAACTTTAACCCTCTATCATCTTATGTTTTTTTGAGAAAATGACAACGTTAAAGTTTCAGTGGAGAGTGAGAGTCTTCTTTAGTTTGAAGAGTGTGACTGAGTCAAGGTTCAAGGTTGCACAACCTTATCTTTATTTTGTTCTTTATCAATGTATCTGACTGCTTTGATCGTCGTGACTTGAAGGCTCACGTCAAAATCAAGTATCCTGCTAACTTTAACCCTCTAACGCCTTATATGTTTAGAGAAAATGACAACGTTAAGGTTTGAGTTAAGGTTAAAGGTCGGGGCCACGGACGCAACACACACACACACACACACACACACACACATACACACAGACACACAACCGAACATGTACGATACTATAGACTCACTTTGTTTTAAAAAACGACGTGAGCCAAAAAGGGTCATCTAAGGAGTTTTGTTGTAAAATATTTCATTACTCAGTATTGCCCTGCGAATACCTAAACTTTTATAATACCAAAGAAACACAAAAACAATGACCCAAGAGTAAAACAAAAATCTCCCTTGACTTATATCAGTAGCTGGGAGTACAGTTTATATGGCTCGTCAATCTTGTTGTTTTCAAGGAACGCTGTCTATAAGAGGCTACATCTAATTAGACGTTAAACCAACCATAAACCGCTGTTGTTTTCACAATGTGTAGACTTCCCCACTGGCTCTATCCCCCCCCCCCTCCTCTTTTTAATTTGTTTGTTGTTGTTTTGTTTTCGTTGGGATTTGTTGTTTTTTGTTGAATGTTTTGGGGTTTTTTCACTTTTCCTTTATGTATTTTTTGTCCCCTCAAAATGTGCCCTCCATGTTTTCCCCTCACAATAATAGTGATATTTGTTTCATTTCGTGAGGAGCTGAAAATCTAGCAAAACGAAAACTTCTGCTGTGTTGTTCTGTCCCTTACAATTAGTGACATTTGTTTCATTTCGTGAGGACCTAAAATTGTAACCAAACGAAGACAAAATTGACATCAAAGGGAACAAATAGCGACAGTACTTTGCACATGTCGAAAGGTGATGGTTTTCTGTTTGTTTTTACACTTTGCAAATGCCCATTTGCCCTCTCTCTCTCTCTCTCTCTCTCTCTCTCTCTCTCTCTCTCTCTCTCTCTCTCTCTCTCTCTCTCTCTCTCTCTCTCTCTCTCTCTCTCTTTCTCTCTCTCTCTCTCTGTCTCTCCCTCTCCCCCTCTCTCTCTCTCTCTCTCTCTCTCTCTCTCTCTCTCTCTCTCTCTCTCTCTCTCTCTCTCTCTCCACACATACTCATACTCACTCTCTCTCAGGAACCTCTCTCTCTCTCTCTCTCTCTCTCTCTCTCTCTCTCTCTCTCTCTCTCTCTCTCTCTCTCTCTCTCTCTCTCTCACCTCATCGTTTGGTCTCTCCTATGTCTTCCTTTCTGTGTTGCTGCCTTACAATTATTCATTTTCTTTTGCTTTTGGATGCACCGGAATCAAACAAAAGTGACAAAAAGAACATTAACTACAAACAGCAAATCTAGTCTGCTCACTTCAAACGCCTATTTGTTTCAACAAAAAGCACCAAAGAAAAACCTTAAAAGTTACTTGAAGCAGTATGCCACTTATTGTGTGAGAACCTAAACTTTAACAGAAGGAAAATAAACTGAACATCAAAATAATCAAATAGCAGAACTACTTTACTGATTGAAAGTGCATATAGCCACTTTTCTGTTTCCTGGGAATATTCCTGTTTTTAGATAACTTGTGGAGTACAAACAAAATGGAGAGAGTTATCACACAAAAAATGTTTTTCTTTGTTCTGTTGGCATTGTTACAACGCGCCCACTGTGTCCAATAGAAAGAGGAACAGCGATAGTCTACGTTTGAATGACAGGCCTACTATTAGACTGACCATTTGTGAAATTTGTGTTCAGTATGCACGTGCGCCAAGCTAACAAAACAGTTATGCGTTGATTACAGTTTTCACTTTCTCTTCATTTGGATGGAAGTTCAGTTTAACGTCGCGTATCGGCTTTCGCCATGTACGACGGGCTGAACGAACCAACCAGGGTATAAACAAAAAAATTATGTTCCTGAATCACTGTCTTAGCCAAAAGGCCGAGAAGCGATTAGGAAGTTTTCAAAGTAAAAACTCTGAAACTTGATCTTCATTTGTTTTTCGTTTACTATTTATTCAACTGGTTGTCATCTTAACCCTTTCACCGCCAATGTCACATTTTAGCACCACCATGACGCCCATGTCACGAAACTTCAAACCAGGGTCTGTTATCCAAAGTCCCTGTTTTCTTAATTTTGGGAAGTAAGGATAGGCCTTACGCTATGCATGTCGTAGAGGAATCGCTCATATTGTAGATTTTTTTTTCTCTCTACCCAGGAAGCTTAATGGGTTTTTTGTGCTGAAAAATGGCTGGCGGCGAAAGGGTTAATAATAATATTTCACACACACGTACACACGCACACACACCCACCACACACACACACAGACACACACACACACACACACACACACACACACACACACGCACGCACGCGCACACGCACACACACACACATACACACATATGTCAGGTGTGAGCGCGAGGCAGATTTTGTAAATAGAGGTGGAATAGACATTGGACGAAATGAGAGTTTAAAGATAGCATGTATTTGGTAGTTTGGATTTTTGTGACAAATGTTCTGGTTGGCCAGAGCGATAATAAATGGGCCAATGCAAAAACGCGTTACCGCAAGTGAATTGTATTCAGAATTAATTAGGATTAAATTGTGACAAGGAGATTCACTTTTCACCTGGGTTGGCTGCGAGACCACATCTTCTTCTTCTGTGTTCCTTGAGTTTGTATGGGTTTGAATTAGGTTAGGGAAAAATAATTTATAGGTGGTATTAAAAGAAGCAGATGGCTCATAGAAATGTAGGATTCAATATAATTTTAGTAAGAGGCTTGTCCTCCTTTGTTTTCTCAAAAGAGCTAGTATTGTGTAGCTAAACCAGTGATTAGTCCTTAGAAAGGAATTTCTTTTGAAGAAGAGGAAGAAGAAGAAGAGGAAGAAAAGGAAGAAGAAGAATGATCAGTTTTTAAACAGATTTCATTGTCCGAATAGTTTTATCTTTAATTGTTTGGTATTCAATTTTCTTTGTTTCTTCTGCGGACATTTTGGTCCTATTATGATTCGGGACACGGGTGAAATTATATTGTAGTAACCCGAGAGAGAGGTGTCAGATTATGAATATGGAGATAGAGGTTCGGGGTGATGATTGTTTTGTCTACGATGTGATGAGCTACGTTGTGTGGTGAATTTTTGGGTGAGTAATGCCTGACATGGATTGCTCGATTGGATTGACGGTAACGGATTTGGCCTGAATTTCTGATGATCCTTTTTGATATAAATACGTAATTAACACTAACCGAGAGGTTAACTTATTACCATGACTTCAATAAACTAAATGATTGATTGGTGAACCTTAACTTCTTGGTGTTGAGTATACATCTTTGGGTGGAGTCAGATTTGCGTGTGTATGTTGTGAGCCCGGGGAGTTCACCAATTTTGGCGAACATCACACACACACACACACACACACACACACACACACACACGACAACGCGTGTACTAAATCTAGCACAATACCCATCCAATAGGCTTACCTCCTCCACCCCACCCACTCACGTCCCCACCCTTCCACTTTGGTTTCAATACCTCCCCCCCCCCCTCCGTGGGGATACCGGGGGGGGGGGGGGGGGGGTCTTCTGTACAAATAGTTCCCCCACCTTCTGGAAGTTATGTGCTTGTAACTTCCTCTAATCTGTCTCTCTCTTTGACTCTGCCTTTTCCCTTGTTTGTGTCATCTACTATTGTTCTGACTTTGTGGCCCATTCTCCTGCCTTTTTTCCGAAACAATCTTCCATATAGTTTTCTCCTTTGAGCTCCTCCGAAATCGGAATGTGTCGGCTGAATGCAGCGAGGAGACCTTTGAAAACTGGAAAACGGACACATACATACCCATTGTGGCCTTATGGCCTGGGAACGCAGAAGAAGAAAAAGAAGAAGAAGAAGTTTCAGGTCCCGAAACCTTTACTTTTCTCTTTCCCTCCGACTCAGCTTTATTCTTTCTCGCCCGCATTACTTCGCCTAAATAAAAAAAAAGACAAGAAAAGCGAACAGAACAGAAAACAAAGCATAAACCTGACGAAGATGGACCGACGCCAAACCACCGGTCTCATCTTTCCTGACAGTAGCCTTGAATTGTCCCACCCTCCACGTCGACTTCAACAGGATAAAAGTAACGCAGGGTGAGTCTACAAAACAGGGGAGGGCAACAACCTAACAATTATTTATTTTCTTTTGCTCTCTTCCCCTCTTCTTTCTTGGACAGCTGCAATAGGAGCATCTCTCTCTCTCTCTCTCTCTCTCTCTCTCTCTCTCTCTCTCTCTCTCTCTCTCTCTCTCTCTCTCTCTCTCTCTCTCTCTCTCTCTCTCTCCTCTCTCTCTCTCTCTCTCTCTCTCTCTTCCTCTCTCTCTCTCTCTCTCTCTCTCTCTCTCTCTCTCTCTCTCTCTCTCTCTCTCTCTCTCCTCTCTCTCTCTCTCTCTCTCTCTCTCTCTCTCTCTCTCTCTCTCTCTCTCTCTCTCTCTCTCTCTCTCTCTCTCTCTCTCTCTCTCTCTCTCTCTCTCTCTCTCTCTCTCTCTTCTCTCTCTCTCTCTCTCTCTCTCTCTCTCTCTCTCTCTCTCTCTCTCTCTCTCTCTCTCTCTCTCTCTCTCTCTCTCTCTCTCTCATTAGACCTTCCGATCTGTTTTGAAAAGAAGACACCACCCCTACGTACACTCCTGATATTATTGACGCTACCACCAACACCCCACCCCACTCCCTCCGCCCGTTTATCCAGAAAGTGACCGTTTACTGTCTGGATGCAACCCACCGGTGGGAAGGCGACCCCCCAAAAAAAATGTTTGTGAAGGTGTCCAGTTCATAGCTTCAACACTAAAGGCAAAGAGGCATTCGGATATTGGGTCTTTGAATGCTATCTAACATTACAACAGCGTTTTGTAGAACTGTGGGTGCAGAGATAAATGCAGTATAAGACATGATATCGGTAATTATCGACCGTCAGTCGTGATTGGCGACTCAGGGTCATTATCGAATCAACAACAACAACAAAAATACAGCCATTAATAAACATTGAGGACGGGTTCCATGCGCAAACTTGCAAGATATTACGTTTGGATATATTGGGTTTTGTTTGTTTGCTTGCTTACTTTACAAACGCAAGCACAGAATAATCAGTACAACTGGGGGGAGGGGAGGGAGGGGAAGGGCGGAGGATTGGGGAGGGTATGGTTGTGTGCGAGTAAAGGAAATTTAAAAAAAACCACACAGATACAAAAATGAGTACCAGGATAAGGGGATGGTGGTTGGTGGAAAACATAAAACACTACTTCGAAAACATAACAAGTAAGATTGTCGTGTGTTGCACTTGAGAAGCATGGGAGACATCTTAGCCCTGACTGTCTCTGGTTTTTGTATCCAGTTTGGTAACAGTGGAACATGCTTTTTGTGAGCGTATGTGAGTGTGTGGTTGTTTTGTTTTAGTTTGGTGGGGGTTTTCCAGTTAAGATTACTTGTACCGGAGGTGCGAAAATAGATACATGTTCAAAAGCAAAGGAGTAGGGTGGAAAATAAGACAGGGAACAGGACAGACAGCAAGCAAGAACACCTTCGTAACAGAGAACGGGGAGATAGCAGAGACGGGATGTATACTTTCAATGTCGAGTATGATTGATATACACAGGAGACAAGTAATCTTTTATACACACATGTGGAAGTATTTTGTTAACATTTTTTATTTAATTAACAAAACAACAAAAGACATATGCATACAGATTCTCAGGCTGACCCCCCCCCCCCAAACTTAAAATTCATTTTAGCTTCATTGATCTACGTCAGCGGTCTATGATATCAATTCATAACAACCTAACTTGTTTATTTGAGACACTCATACATGCATGTATGTACATAGACACACAGACACACACACACACACACACGCGCGCGCGCACGCGCACACGCACGCACACGCACACACACACACACACACACACACACACACACACACACACACACGCACATGAATATACAAAATAACCTGTGCTTATTCGTTTGTTAATTGAGTGAATGCGCACGGACGCACGCACACACACTCACATACTCACACACACACACACACACACACACACACACACACACACACACACACACACACACACACACACACACACACACACACACACACACACACACACACACACACACACTGACTGTCAAATATTATCCAGCCCTTTCGTCTTTGATATTGCTACTGTTATAGTAAATTCTGAAATTGCCAAATTGTTATGATTTGTTCACGCCTTGTTACTAGAAATTGTATCTTATGCATTAGCTTAGTTAATTATTCATACGTATTTTGTTCTTTCTTGTGTCTAATATCACTATTGGTGAAAATACATTAAATTAAACTACCGAACCGAACCGAAACACACACACACACACACACACACACACACACACACACACACACACACACACACACACACACACACACACACACACACACACACACACACACACATATATATATATACACACACACACACACACACACACACATATATATATATACACACACACACACACACACACACACACACACACACACACACACACACACACACACACACACACACACACACACACACACACACAAGCACGCACATTAATGACAGGCGGACACAGACAGATAAACATACAATATGATAGATTCAGAGAAAAAAT
>CM065684.1:31021388-31058888 GCA_017654935.2 Phymorhynchus buccinoides
TGGGTTTGCTTGGGGTGGGGTTTTTTTACGGAGGCTTGATGATTCCAGATGCGGGAGAAGAAGAGGGTGGGCAATGCACACAAGATTTTAATACTGCAGTTATAATCAAATAACGCACACGCACGCGCACACACACACGCGCACACACAGATACACACACACACACACGCACGCACGCACACACGTGCGCGTGCGCGCACACAGAGAGAGAGAGAGAGAGAGAGAGAGAGAGAGAGAGAGAGAGAGAGAGAGAGAGAGAGAGAGAGAGAGAGAGAGAGAGGAACACGCATACACACATCACACATACACATTTACGCACCCGAGGGAGAGAGGGAGAGAGAGGGAAGACGCATGCGCGCACACGCACACACACACGCACGCACACACACGCGCGCACGCACGCGCACGCACACGCACGCGCGCGCACGCACACGCACACACACACACACACACACACACACACACACACACACACACACACACACACACACACCCCATCACTTATATGCAGTCATACACATTCACACACATGCGTTCGCACACACACACATACATGCACATAACTTGTGAAACTACATGTAAATTGAGGCATTTTCTACACACATGAAAAGGGAAGAGAAGATGAATAATAAATGTGTGTGTACGTACGTGCGTGCGTGCGAGCGCGCACGCGTGCGTGTGCATATTATGTGTGTGTGTGTGTGTGTGCGTGTGCGTGTCTGTCTGTATGTCTGTCTGTCTGCCTGCCTGTCTGTCTCGGCGTGTCTGTGACGTGTATGTAGGCATACGTGTCTTAGTATGGGCATTTACGTGTGTGTATGTGTGTATGTGCGCGCGCGCGCGTTCGTTTGTGTGTTTGCACTCACAGCGCACCATCTTTGTGTGTGTGTGTGTGTGTGTGTGTGCTGGTGGGGGTTTTCATACAAGTCCTGACTAATGTTATTTTTATCAGAAGTCTTGCGGCCTGGCAGAAGCGTGTACCCCCATAAAGCGATAGGTCCAGTGTCAGAGGGGGCTCAAAGGGCATCTGTCTTGGCAGCTATCGCCTCCTGCTCTGTCGGTTATGATCCGATAAATCGTATGCTCCACTTTGAAGGGGCAAATCAAGGAAGCCTCTTTGAAGATAAAGGAAGCGATACGTCACGTAAAGGTATGCAGATTTTAAGCAAATGCTAATAAAAGGGAAGAAAAAAACAAGACAGAAGGGCAAAATGCTTGCATTCAGACTTAAAACGTGAACTGTGCTTTATAAATATGTTTGGGATTTTTGATGATATACCTCTATGAACCGATTATGTATAATACACTAGCGAACCAAAGTTAAGGCCCAGAAAGACAATCATCTCCGAAAACTCACGAACTCAATAAAACGCACTCAGCTCATAACAAAACTGAATTTATTCTTTTAACATTAAGTTCATTCCAAAGAATCATTAATCAGAACGAGTTCAGTCAACAAAATGCCCCTTTCAACAACTTCCCCCTCCTCTTGAAAAGTCACACTCAGAATCAATGCACTTTGGAACAGTCACAGAGAGAGAGAGAGAGAGAGAGAGAGAGAGAGAGAGAGAGAGAGAGAGAGAGAGAGAGAGAGAGAGAGAGAGAGAGAGGGGGGGGCGATAATGAGACATTCATATAGATATACAGAGAGACATAAAAGATTTACAAGAATCTTGGCATAAGTTGCTGTTTGCAGTAAAACTCATTGACATAACTGATGAACAAGATTGTCCATTATGTACTTGTGAGAAGATTTGCGAAAGGAAGATACGCTAGTTTTATTTTTGCAATTATCAGGGATTATCACAGAGAGAGAGAGAGAGAGAGAGAGAGAGAGAGAGAGAGAGAGAGAGAGAGAGAGAGAGAGAGAGAGAGAGAGAGAGAGAGAGAGAGAGAGAGAGAGAGAGAGAGAGAGAGAGAGAGAGAGAGAGAACAAGTTTAACCCTTTCACCGCCAAAGTCGCATTTTAGCACCACAGTGATTTAACACCTATGTCACTAAAAGCCATCAAATTGGGGTCTATTATCCAAAGACCCTATTGTCTTAGTTTTGGGAAGTAAGGATAGACCTTATTTTATATAGGTCACAATAGAATCCCCAATACTGCAGATGGATTTTGTTCTCTACCCAGGTACATTTAATGGGAAATTTTGGCTGAAATATGGCTGGCGGTGAAAGGGTTAAATGCACTGGAGTTTTCAACAATTTGTCGTCTCTGTTTGCTCAAGCTGTTCTATCCCCCACTCTGACATCACGGATACACAAACAACAGAAACAACTGGCAATTCATTTCTCACTTTTCCTTCCATTCTTGACGACAATTCCTGTGAGGGGAAAATGCAAACTCAAAGTTAAACAAAAAATAATAATACAATCAACACAGAAAGCACGTACTGTCGAAAATGAAGAAAACCTATCCGGGATAACGAAAATGTTCTCCGTGTTGAGGAGAATCGTTTGGCAACTTTGTGACAAAACGTGGTTCCCTCCTTCTTTGCTTCTCGCTTACTTGTTAGTCCGCAATTGTCAACGTAAAGGGGAGGGAATTTCCTTATTTTGTAAGATTTCAGTTGTCGTCCTTGAACACGTATTGTGGGGTTAAGTTACAACACTAATAAGGCGAAATGTGAAATGTGTCATTGTGGAATTGCAATGAGGAAGTAGGGAGTAAAATGGGGTGGGGGATGAAGGGAGGGAATTGAGGGTTAACTTGTTCAGCTGTTGTCAATCCCACAGATACTGCAACACTTCTCTTTTTGAGAGAGAGAGAGAGAGAGAGAGAGAGAGAGAGAGAGAGAGAGAGAGAGAGAGAGAGAGAGAGAGAGAGAGAGAGAGAGAGAGAGAGAGAGAGAGAGAGAGAGAGAGAACTTAAACACTTGAACATGTTATTGTCATCACCACCTGGGTATGAAAACAAGTGTGTGGGGGGGGGGGGGGGGGGGGGGGGGGTCCTTAAGTATTTTCAATGGAATAACAACATTCGACAACTTAGACATGAAGTAAAAGAACTACAATCGAGAAGCACTGGCCCCACCTGCCCCACCAGCACAAGAGCAGGCCTACATCAGCCTTGGGAGCCTGTGCTGTGCTATGCAGATGTAGGCATGCACGGGGCATTCCATTAATCGCGCAAGGCCAATAACTTGAGCTTGGTGACCATGTAGATACGACGCAAAGGAGTCCTTGTGAAAGTGCCCCATGGGTGTACTGAATGATGTGGAACAGCAAATGTTCAACAGTTCTTATGTGCTTGCGTGTAGATAGTACAAGTACATGGTGTTTAGAGAACAAACTTATTATGGTACCTCTAATTAATCCATAATTATTCTGTTTTGTTTGTGTTCCACGTTAATACTTTAATTGTTTGTTTAATGGTTCATGTTTAATGGTTCACGTTTTTTGTTTAAACTTTGGTATCTATAATCAATCCATATTCTGTTTTGTTTGTGTTCCACGTTAATACATTACTTACCCGGCCAGAGGCCGGGGTTTTGCGATTTGTTTGTGTGTGTGTGTGTGTGTGTGTGTGTGTGTGTGTGTGTGTGTGTGTGTGTGTGTGTGTGTGTGTGTGTGTGTGTGTGTGTGTGTGTGTCTGTGTGTGTCTGTGTGTGTGTCTGTGTATCGATTATCTTAAAAACTACTATTTGGACTTTGATTGAAATTGGCAGAGGGGTAGACAGCTTGTAAAGGAAGCTTCCTGTCGTTAATCAACACCGTGCTGACCTTGACCTTGAAGTTTGACCATGAAAACCGAAATGTCCTTCTTTGGGCTATGTAATTTCCACCCAGCTTTATTTCGTGAACTAGTGAACAGAATCGCTTCAAATTTGATGTGGTGGTGTACCATGGAGCAAGGCAGTTTGCATACAAGTTCAGCTGTATCTCGTGAACTAGTGAACAGAATCGCTTCAAATGTTGGGCTATGTATTGTATGCGTTCTGTAAGGGTGGAAAGTGGTGTGTTTATTGGGGGGTGGGGGGGGGGGGGGGGGAGAGGACATAACTCTGGCCGGGTTTGCATTGTCACAATGCCTTGCTGCCGCTCGGCGATGCACTTACAATGCGTTGCTGCCGCTCGGCGATGCCATTGTTGTTTGTTTAATGGTTCGTTAAAACGATGAAGATGTAGCTCCCTTCTGTCTCCACATTTGTTTTGTTTAAGCATGTTTATTAATTGAACGCTTTTGTTGCTGACGTTGTTTGAACGAACCATACATCACTGCTGTAATTTCCACCCATCGGAAAACTAAATTCAAGAAAGTGATGGCAGACCACTGAATTCAATACTCGGTTTTTTTTAGGCAGAAGGAATCTAGCAGTAAAGAAAAGACAAATCAGCATCTTGGTGACAAATACCTTTTTCGGGTGTTAAACTGATGACTCGCGCTTTGTTGCACGTGCTCTTATGACCTCCCGACTTCCCATAATCCTTAGTGACTTCCTTTTTCATCTCCATCTTGTCTCCCCTCGCCATCTGCTTAGTCGCCTGGGAAGAGGGGTGGGAGGCTGGGGTGGGGTCATGAAAGAGATGAGGAGAGAAGAGGGATGTGTTTTAACTGCATGGGGACAGAGGGTGATATATGCTTGTGGAGCAGGGGAGGCGCAAGGTCGAGGGATCGTTAATTTCCAAGACAGAGCTGTGGTGTTGTAACGCAACGATTCTTGCAGCATCCGGACACTTTAAAGACTCACCAGTTTCACGTGTTTTCCCTCTTATAACTGGTAAGAAATCTTGTTTTGACCCAGTTTGACTCCCATAAAAAATGTCCCCAAATTAAAAAAAAGATACATCATTTGTGGACATTTGTATGTGGGTCACAGCTACCAAGAAAAAAACAAGGGACTTGACCCGGCTGGATTAAGTCCCTTGGTTTATTCTGGGTCGGTGTGGCCCACATACAGACGTTACTCATATACGATCGAGGCTGCTCTTTAAAGTGATGTCTCGCTTTCGTGCATGAGCTGGAAATTTGTATGGGAGCCACACATGGTCAAAATAAGATTTCTTACCAGCGAGAGAGGGAAACACGAGAAACCCGTGATTTTCACTCACGGACCTGGTGGGTCTTTAAAGGCATAGCAAACCAAGGCTATTTTTCATAGATTCTTTGTGAATCTGGATTTGCCCTTTGAAAAAGCCCCAACAACATAGAGTTTTGATAATATATTGTATTTGAAAATGGGAGGGAAGGCGCGAGTGGGTGGGAAGAGGGATTTCATTGCCTTTGTTTTTATATTTGTTGTTGTTGTTGGTGAAGACTCTTCAAAAAGCTGAAACCTTATCTGCAGATACAAGGCAGCGAATCCTGGTCCGCCATAAACCCACCACACGCGGACAACGTTTGTGTCAAACTTTCTCGTGAATCGATGAGATATCCCCCCTCCCTTCTCGCCATTTAAAAAAAAAAAGAATCTACGTGGAAATTATTTTTTCCTGTAAAAGTGTCAAGATGTTCCCTGGTAGTGGGTGGAATTATTTTAAGGGTTTGAAGTGAAAGTCAGTCTGGTGGTGTTTTTCTGAAAGATGGGAAATGTCGTCTGTGGGTGGTTGATGTGTTGGCAGTGGCTGTTGTTCATTGTCTGAGAGATGGTGTCAGGTTTCTGCGGTCTGCATTCATATGGCCTGTCACCCAATGGTGGTTTTGGTTTACACGGGAGTGTTGAGAATTGGCAGTTAGAGAATGGGATGGAATGTTGTGGGGGTAGAGCGGAGGTGGTTGTGTTAGAATGATCACAGTACATAATGATTTTGGTGTGAAATAACAAACTGCGTGAAGACAAAACGTGACAGTGTGATGATATATGGACTGTCTTTTTGGTTGACAAAGATAAAAACACGAATACACAGTTTGAGGATAATAACAGTGCAAAACATGTGTATGCAATAAGTCGTTCTATTAGAAGGGTATACTGCAGACAGCAATAATAGCAGAAACAATAAAAATGAATTCAACATCGCATCTATAAAGCAACATTGGAGTGAGAAGGGGTGATAGTGATGATTTGATTACAATGTAGGACAAAAATAACAACTGAAATAATGTAATATGCGGTACTGATAATAATAATGATAACGACAATGAAGAGATTAATGATTAAAACAAGGATAGGGATGTAAAACAGGAACCACAATGGGTGGTGGTGACCATGAGGATGATAACGATGTAGAGGAGGAGGACGGGGAGACCAACGACGATAATGATGGTGATGTCAATAATGGCGAAGTTGATAAACTTTAACCCATGAACATTTTCGTGCCATCTTTTAAGTTTGCGAGAAAAACAACAACACAAAGCAAACAAAAACGTTTGTATAAACAAAAACAAATAAACGTTTTCTTTATATACTGGTATACCGTTGCAGCTGTCTTGCTACGATGCAACAAAATTTTCCAATAATCCCCAGTGACTTCCCTTTTCATCTTTATACTATGGTTAACTTAGGACGCACCTTTCACCGCCAGGGGGCAGTTAAGCCAGTAGGGGCTTAGCGCGTGATATTCTTAGTTGGGGGTAGTGAGAGAGAGAGAGAGAGAGAGAGAGAGAGAGAGAGAGAGAGAGAGAGAGAGAGAGAGAGAGAGAGAGAGAGAGAGAGAGAGAGAGAGAGAGACGGAGATGAGCTGCTCATTGTCTCCACCTCGCACATCGCCAACAACCCTGGTGAAAGGGAGAGAATGACGGGGGTTGGGGGGGGGATAACATGGTAAAGATGGGGCAGAGATAGGATGTGCTTGGAGTGATGAAAGGTGCGTGGGTGTAACTGACTATTTCAGAAGTCCTGAGCTCCTCTGAGGTGTTGGGCAATGGTTGTCACCGCTTCCGGACATCTCGAAGGCAAAACTACCCAGGCATTTTATAGCTTCCCTCATGAGTCAAATTACGCCCCTCCCAAATATAATGCTATACGGACAATATATTGCTTTTGTCAAGGGGCTTCGTTGCTTATCTTTTATTATGTCTGTGGCTGGCCTCTCGTGGGATGAAACTTTATCTCCATTGGCAGAACTCTGAATCTCGAACCTCTATGGTAGAACACCTTTCATGAATCAATGTCTATATGTATCTATTGCTTCCATTCCATTTCCTATTGGACCACACTGGAATTTTATATTCTCATGTTAAAAAAAAAAGGTAATTGTATTTCGTTCCAGAATCACATTAAGTCATGATATATAAGATGTGAAATACTTTTTTTAAGGATATGTATTGTCATGATGAATTGACTGATGTCTTGGCAGTTCATTGTATGAGAGATGATCTCTGGTGTCTGTGGTTTGTGTGTATATATTCTGTACGTCCCCGTACTGTGGTTGTGTGCTAGCGAAGGGGAAATGTTAAGGGTTGAGGCGGTTAGGAAATGGGGTGCAGTATTATACGGTGGTGGAAGTGGTATGTCAGTTAGGACAGGTACGGTTATATTGTGATGTTGATGTGGAATTTAAAGCGGTGACAAGAAAAGAAGGAAGAAGTGGACTGACGTTTGGTTGACAGACACGCAGTATGAAAGGGGGCATGGAAAAGGGAAAGAAATAGATGAGCAAGATATATCGCTTTATTGGGTTCATGAGATGGGGATGATAACTGCAGAGACAGAACAAATGACATACATTATAAAGTCAACATCAATGATAAAATGGTGGACAATCATAACTGGACCGAGCCCAACTGGACATGGCATTTTCCATTGCAAAACCCGTGACGGAGTGACGTTAATGAGGACCTTGACGATACACGTCTGCATGACAATTGTCACAATTAAATGTCAAGTGTCAAAGCAAGAACGAGGGAAGATCAAAGAGGAAGACAGGGATGGTAATTATGACAACTATTGAAGAGTTGACCACCGTTAACCCATCAATACCTTTTGGCAAGGGGTTTGGTACCTTACCTTCAGCAAAATAAACAACTACATAATAAACTAATTAAGAACAGACGGGCGGATTATGTAAATACATACTTCTTTTTTCAAGTTTTAAATTGACACTGCAGAATGTTCTCATGTTCTCTTATGCAATCATAGCTTTCTATGTCCCCAATGGAAATGTTTATCTTCATAGTGTGTCTCCACTCGCCATCTGCGAGTGGCCCGGGGGGGGGGGGGGGGGAGAAACCAACAGGGGAGAGAGGTAGTGGGTGAGGAGGAGAGATGGGTAGGGTGGTGGGGAGAACAGGCGCGTGGTGCGAAGATCATTTATTTCAGAGACTGGGCTGTTGTTGGGCAATGCTTGTCACAGCTCGCAGAGACTTGGATGGCAATAACAACTACCCGATCATTTTTTATAGCTTCCCCACCAGTTCAATTACGCCCTCTCGAACATAATGCTGCATGGATAATATATTGCTTTTTGTCAGGGGGCTCCGTTGCCTATTCTTTATTGTAGCTGAGGCCTTCCCTCTTTTCAGTTGGGGTGAAACTTTCAGTACGCTGGTCTAGCACGTTTTTGACAGTTTGCAATATCATCCTTTCTAAAGCATACATCTTTAGTGTCAATCTATCGTGTGGATCGATGGGATTTCCCGTCTGGTTTCGCCGTTTCATGTCCCCCAAAAAATGTCTGTGTAGAGTTTATATTCCTTGTAAAGTTCCAAGCTCTCATATCCTTCAGAACTTCCCTCTGTATGAGGAAAAAGACCTGGCCTGGAGGGACTGACCTCATAACCCAGCTCTAGACCTTCGCCGGGCATCCCGTTTTTGCGCCAGCACTCGGTTTCAGTATTTGATGCGCAGGCAGTTGAAACAAAGGCACTTAGCTTACGCTTTGGTTGAATGCAGAAGAAGAAGTACCAAGCTTCCAGGTGGTTGTGGGTGGCGTTACTTTAAGGATTGCAATGAAATGTCAGAAGGATGTCAGAAGGATTTTTTGAAAGATACGAAACGTCATGTCTGGCTGGCTGTTGTGTTTGAAGCATTTTTTTGTTCATTGTCTGAGAGACGATCTCAGGTTTATGTGATCTGCGTTCCATTACCCTATCCCAGAGCTATGGTGTAGGTTATTTCCAAGGAGAGTGGGTAAGATCTAGACTATAGGTCCCTTGGAAGAGTGGCTCAGTAGTGTTGATACAGGTCGGCTTACAGGGTCGTTTGAAACTGATGGTGTTTGAAAGGTGAAGTTGATGTGAAATATAAAGCGGTAAAGATAACTTTAGGGCTGAAATTCCAAGAAAGGAGGAAAACAAACCTCATGGACTCTTTCCCGAGTTTGGATCATATAAAACGTTGTCTGTTTTAAAATGGGGTTTATTACTGGATTGAAGTTTGGTCTTCTGCCATTGCAGAAACATATTCACCGTGTGAGAGACCAGGCCTCAGCAATAAAAACAAAACAAAAAACAAAGGTAGGCAACGAATCCCCTGAAAAATAGCAGTATGTCATCAACGGAACTTTATGTTTTACTGGGCGTAATTGGGGGAAGTAATACAAATCAAGAGGTAGCTATGCATTCAAAATGTCTGGGAGCCATGACAACCATGGCCCAACAACAGCGTGGTTTCATGACTTACCTTTGAAACACGCAACACTTCTCCCCACAACCAAGGAGCTTCTATTGAGTGTCTTTGCCACAGTATAACCTGTTCCTTTACATTGCGTTCCTCAGCCTTGCCCCCCTCTCTCTCTCTCTCGTTTCTCTTTCCCTACCTCCCAGGTAACTGGCAGATAGATGGCGAGGGTAGTAGACAAGATGACCATGGACAGGGAAATCACTAATGGTTACTTGATGTCAGGAGTTCATGATAAAAAAAACAACCAAAATGTAAGTTATTGAACGCGCACGCACGCACGCGCACGCACGCGCACGCACGCGCACGCGCGCGCACACACACACACACACACAAACACACACACACACACACACTCACACTCACACACACACACACACACACACACACACACACACGCGCGCGCGCGCGCAACTATCTGTAAAAAAAAACCACCACCCACACCCGCCGAGTTATATTCTTTGATTAATGTCTTTTGATGCCATTTGTTTTAATGATCCGTGTGTAAGGGAATCTTTATAGTTCTGAAATGATTGAGTGATCGGTCTCATCATTATTTATCGATCACAGTCTATGCAATAGAGAATGCAATGTCCAGCTATGCATGTCTATGATTATTATCAATGTTGTTGCTGAGATTGACAGCTCATAATCTTTTATTTGTTTTATTGACCTACTTGATATTGTTGTTGTTTCGATGTATCCTGTCAATAAAATGCATAATTATATTCATAATCCTCTTCGTTTAGTATGCTAGTTTCGTATCAATGTCGTCATCTCTGTCAACAATCTGTCAAGCCACTCTCCTTTCATTTCTTTTTCTTCCGTTCTTTCTTTTTCTAAGACGTTTATAATCGACATTAACCCATGACCCACTCTACACACACAGTTGGTCCTAAATGACAAAACTCCGCGCCGTGCGATTCCACGATCACTTTTACCTTTATTTAACCCCTTCTCAACAACACACAGAAATTTGACCACCACTGGGTGACAGATCATTTGAATTCTGAAGACAGAATTCACAGATAACGAACAACAACTACTGCCAACACATCATCCAACCAGACAAGGCGTCGCCCATTTAAAGAAGAAGTCCCTCTGACTTCCACTTTAAACAATAAAATATATTATCCTATGACTTGGGAGAACGCTGACACTCTAACGGGGAAATATAATTTCCATACAGAGATATCCTTTTTAAATAGAATGCCAAGAAGGAAGCTTTTGTAAAAAAATAAATTAAAAAAAATCCAATCGGTTCTGAAGAAAGTTTAGATCAGAAAGTTGTCTGCTTTAGGAGGGATTTTATTGCGGACTGAGATTTGGTTTTCTGTCAATGCAGATACGGTTTCACCCCCAAGAGAGGTCAGGGCTACAGTTATAATAAAAGATAGGCAGTAAAGCTCCCTGAATAAAGCAATACATTATCCGTGCAGCATTATGTTTGAAAGGGACGTAATCGGACTCTAGAGGGAAGCTATAAAAATGGTCGGACAGTTATGCCTTCCAAGTGTCTGGGAGCTGGGTGGCAAGCATTGCCCAACAACAGCTCAGTCTCTGAAATAAATGATCTTCACACCACGCCAGGACCATGTTCCAACCCCTCGTCCCTGCTCACTCCAGGCCCCTCTACTCCTCTGCTTCTGTCTGGCTTTTCTCACGACCACTATAGCACTGTTTCGAAATGAAAACGGAAGTAACAGACGGGTTGTGTGCCCGTTAGGACACTTAGTTCCGGTTAGGAAATGCTGTAAACACGGCATGGATGCTCCGTAATTGAAATAGAGGGGTGTTTAATTGCTCAGTTATCAGTTTGTAGATTTAATAATATTAAGTCATGTTTCATGTTTCTTTCTTAGAGTGTTTACATTCGTTGACTATAAACAGTTATGTCTTATTTGTTTACTTGATACGACCACATTAATACCCTAAGACTTGAAGACAAGAACAAAACATAGTTGTTGTCTAAGGTAGGTAACTTCCAATTTTTAATTCTAATTTTGAACCGGAACTACCCCAAACCGACTTCAAGACGAGACAGTAGGGAAATATAACCCCAAAAGACCGAATTATGAAACAGTGCTATAGCAGAAAGTGAGAGAAGACCAGATGAATACGAAGAAGAATGAAAAAACCACGTAGTCACAAACGATTTCTGGAAGTTAGAAGTCCCAGACCCGTTTACTCTACTCTTTTCGAGTAGTATTCTACTCATTTTGGACCTCCACTACTCTTCAAAACTGAAAATAAAGCTCTTTAATTCTTGATTACTACTCATTTTTAGTGAACATTATTTGATGGTTTAATGAATAAAACTACACATGTTGCACCAAAACTACTCATTTCAGCTACCCAGACTACTCAAGACTTGTGTAGGTGGTAAACAGGTCAGGAGTTCATAAGAGCATGTGCGAGAAAATGTGAGCCAACAATGTATTAAAGCATGTGCGCGCGCGCGCGCGCGCGTGTGTGTGTGTGTGTGTGTGTGTGTGTGTGTGTGTGTGTGTGTGTGTGCGCGTGTGTGTGTGTGTGTGTGTGTGTGTGTGTGTGTGTGTGTGTTGTGTGTGTGTGTGTGTGTGTGTGTGTGTGTGTGGGTGGGTGGGTGTCTGTATCAACGAAATAATATTTTGTTTGGGGGCAATGCTACACTAAGTTTTGTTTGCGGCCCTCATGCAGCTTTAGAGAGAAAAGTATATGCAAATATAAACAAAAGTTAAAAAGCTGACAAAGGTGCATCCATTCTTATGAATATTGTCATCTCTGTCAAACAAACAAAGGTTAGGCAATATATTTTCCGACCCTTCCTATTTTCTCGACAGCTTCACATTTCACGCCGACATCATTCTCTAAGCACTGTCTAAATAACAACAACACACCCACCTGGTTTCCAAATCGTCTCTACACCGTTTACATTCTCCTGTCACCACTGCTGGGCAACTGGACATGGGAATGGCCACAGACATTTGAAACCATCTCTCAGACAATGAACAACAGCTACTACTGCCAACACATCAGTCAGGCTCATGCGACGTTTGCCGTCTTTGGAAACAAAACTAAACAACTCCATTCTAACCTTTTCGTTTAGCATTTTATAGTAATTCCACGTTTTCCTAAGGATAATATTGACAGGAAGACTTCTTACATAGACGAAATTTGGCGATAACGTTTACTGTTCTTTGTGGCGGACTGAGATTCGATGTCCCACAACTATAGATGGAAGTTCAGTTTAACGTCGCGTATCGGCTTTTGCCATGTACGACGGGCTGAACAAACCAACCAAGGTATAAACAAAAATTTATGTTCCTGAATCACTGTCCCAGCCAAAAGGCCGAGAAGCGATCAGAATCGATACAACTATAGATACAGTTCTATCCTTTATAATGTGTTGCTGTCTCAGTAAAAGAAGGGGGTGTAATCGGAAATGAGGTGTGTGTGTGTGTGTGTGTGTGTGTGTGTGTGTGTTGGGGTGGGGGTGTTATATTAAAAAGACCGGATAGTTATTTTCACTTTAGCTTGATATGTGATATGCCTCCTTTTCAGGGACTTCGCTATCAATCTCATGTTTGAACACCGTCGAAGAGTCGCCAAGGGCAAAACAAACTTTTGTTGCAGTATTTCCAGGATCGGCCCACATATTATGAAGCAGTGATTGCGTTGACTGGTAACAATCAGTACAATACTGATTGCAAAACCAAAATACTGAAACACATTTCACCTGTCAGTCCCAGGGACTGATAAATCGTTACTAGAACTGGTAAATTGCAGGGCTTTCATATTGTGGTTTTCACTGGGTTTTGTTCCCCTAGGACTGGTTTTGATACTGGTAGTTGGGAGATTGTCGTTGATGGGACTGGTTTCAACATTCGTAGCGCGATCCCTGATGCAGACTACCGCGCCAGAAGAACTTGTCTCTAGGGGCAAAAGACACGAGGACGTAGAACCTTCTAAGAAATAAATTTTCTTTCTACTATACCATTTTTTTCTATGACTACCATCCAACAAGAACTTGTCCCTAAAAGCATGCACTATGAGCACACAATTGGTTTTGTAATTGCAATCCTTGCATTTCGTTGCCTGACAACAATACAGTCTCTGAAATATCGCGCGTCTCTTCTCTCTATGCATACCTTAATAGGAATTGTTCGCAAATAAGGGGGGGGGGGGGGGGGGGGGGGGGGGGGGGGGGGGGGGGGGGGGGGGGGGGGGGGGGGGGGGGGGGGGGGGGGGGGGGGGGGTAATCTCACGGTGTGTGAGGGACAACCAGGAGGTTACGCTGGCTTAATTAGCCGTCGCCTCGTGTGTTTGAGTGGACATGATAGAGGGCGTAGAATACAGTGCGTCATTCTAACATTGACGTCATTTATATTTTTACATCACATTTTGCAAGTTCCATCAATGTTTTGACCACTTTCCACCCCTCATTTCTCTAAACAAAATAAATGTTTGCGAGTTGCTCACTCACATCCTGGTTTCACTCTTCAACGCCATGGTTGCTATGGTTTGTCCCTCTCAGCTTAGGTAAACAACTCTAACGTTCACGAAGTGCTCTCCCCTCGTGTTTTTCTCTCCCGAAAATCGTCTATTATCCACCCCCCCGGGGGGTCGCATAGATAGTCCCCCACCTTCTGGAAGCTCTGTACTTGTAACTTCCTCTAATCTGTCACTCTCTTCGACTCTGCCTTTTCCCTTTGCTTACTGTCATCTACTATCTTTCTGCCTTACCGGTCCATTCTCCTGCTTTTTTTTTCAAGAAACACTTTTTTAAAAATATTTCCTCCTGAAACAGCAAAAGAGCGCCGACCAACAGTTGAAAGCTGTTACTGCACCTAGGGATCTGGAGAGATAGAGGGTCGGAAGCTGAGCGTAATGTGCGAGCTGGCGTATATATGGAAATAGAGGTCACACACACACACACACACACACACACACACACACACTGTGGCTGTTACGTGGCGGGGTAATCAAAAACGGTCACACACGTAATGTTCTCATCACTAGCTGATGCATTTGTACCATAGTGTTCAAGTGCTTCGGCTGTTGGGATGATCCCTGGAGGGGTACATCAACAGTCAGTGTACATCGACATCAACAACACAATGTCACACACACACACACACACACACACACACACACACTTTTTCATACACACACAGCTTTTGCGCACGAATGTTCACACACGCTGGCATTTTCTGTGAAAGCGGTCCAAGGGAAGTAACAAACATTCAGGCCTGTTAGAAACCACAAAACTCACGTTGTCTCCCTTGAATGTTTTCCTTTTCTTCCCACCCCTTTTTTTCTGCTCGTGAAGCGTGCATCAAAACCACGGTAATTAAAAACTAAACCAAAAATAAGTATTGTGTATAATCAGATTCTTCGATTAATTTTATGAATTTCTTTACCTGAATTTGTTTAATTGTCTTATTATTGATTTGTCATTCATGATTATGTAGTTGTTATGCACACTCAGTAAGTCTAAAGATAGTATGGTCCTTATATACATAATAATATATCTGTATTGTTAACATTTTCTGGACTTTACTGGTGCTGCACTGCCTCCGGGCATTGCCTCTAGGATCTAGGATCGTTCCCATCATCTTGATATCTACTAATGTCCCAATGTGTCTGCTCCAGACCGGAGGACATTAAACAGATTTTCATTCATTATTGTCCCTCTATTCATGCATTGTTAAAAATTCGGGACTTTCCTGGTGTTGCACTGCCTCCGGGCATTGCCTCCAGGATCGTTCACACCATCTGTATATCTACTAATGTCCCATATCAAATCAGGGCCTGTTATGCGAAGACCCTATTTTCTTACCGTTTTGGGAGGTAAAGATAGGTCTAATGCTAGACATGTCACAGAGGAATTCTCAATATAACAGATCATTTGTTTTCTCCTCCCAGTTAGGTTTAACCCCTTGACTGCCAGAGAAAATGCAAGAAAAAATAATTGGGCAAATCATGCCATAAAAAAGACAACAGATAGAGCCAATCTGGCAAAATGGTCTGAGGATATAACTCTCTTGACTGTGTTAGAGCAAAAGCCAGCATATCAGGGTTCTTCCTCTTCATCTGATGACGTCATCACTGATGTTATCAGGTCAGTACGTGATACGTTGGTGGCAGTCAAGGGGCTAAAGGTATTTGGGGGCTAAAACAAATGTCTGGCGGCGAAAGGGTTAAGCAGAATTCCATCATGGTTCCTCTATTCAAATCACTAGTAAGACCTGTTCTAGAGTATGGAAACCCAGTGTGGTGCCCACACCTAAGAAATAATATAGATTTAGTTGAAGGGGTGCAGAAAAGGCTCACAAAGAAAATTCAGGGCACCAACAATATTATGAGTTATCAGGAAAGACTGACTGACTTAAAACTACCAAGCCTAGAATACAGAAGACTTGGAGGTGATCTTATAGAAGTATACAAAATTCTCCATTGTCTTTATGACTATACTACCACTAAACCATTTACTAACTCTGTGGGAGGAGAAAAGAACCCCCGGTCATACTTTTAGACTATTAAAACAAACTACTAACACCAAGCTTGCACAAACCTTTTTTTTACTAACCGTATTAGCTTACTAGTGCATGGAATAACCTTCCAAACTAAACAGTAAATGCATCGTCACTAAATGCATTCAAGAACTCATTAGATCGATAGTTTCATAATATTGTGTTTTCTGTAAATTTAAACAAATTAGACAAGTAAAGCACGACTGCCAAAGTAGTCGATCGGTAATGCTGGTGCTAAATGCTGGCGCATATCATAGATTGGTTCTATTTGTTTTTAATATTGCATCGGCATTACCGATCGACTGTTTTCTACAGGGGATTAAAAGCAAGCCTGACCAGTGGGTGTTTTTTTTAACTCATGTTTAAATACCACGACAGTGAAAAGTCAATACCAAGGGGATCAGGGAGAGTTCCGCTGCCTGATTTATTTCACCCTCCTGCTAAATAAAAAGAAAGAAAGATGGCGACACGCTCTCCACCAGGTGGGAGCAGCCCGAATTTTAAACAGATTCGTCCCTGTGAGTAAAAAGCACATGTGATACCAACACCAACAGGACTACCAATATTAATACCAGACACTGAAGTGTTCATTTAACTGACCAAAAACACGCACGTACGCACACGCACGCGCACACACGCACACGCGCGCACACACGCACGCACGCACACGCACACACACACACACACACACACACACACACACACACACACACACACACACACACACACACACGCACGCACGCACGCACGCACGCGCGCACACGCACACACACACACACATACACACGCGCGTGACACACAACACACACACACACACACACACACACACACACACACACACACACACACACACACACACAAGGGGGAAGGGGGAAATAAACATGAAAGTAGTGCGTAACAGAGTAATACAGTGCAGTAATACAGAGACAAGATTTAAAATTTAACTTAGCTTGTACCTGTAGCCTACAAGATTGACAGTGGACAACGTAAGGGAAATAATCACACCATCAAGAGCTGACTGGGAGCTACACAGTCGCTTTGTTGTGTCCCTTGACAATACACACATACAGTACTCTCTCTCTCTCTCTCTCTCTCTCTCTCTCTCTCTCTCTCTCTCTCTCTCTCTCTCTCTCTCTCTCTCTCTCTCTCTCTCTCTCTCCGAGAGGTAACAATTTGAACTTCTTTTTTTTTATTGCAAAGGCCACCCGACCAATCCGCAAGGAGGTGAAAACAATTTAAATTCATATATATCTCCCTCACACACAAACACACACACACATGCGCGTGCGCGCTGACTGAGAGGAGAGAGAGAGAGAGCAGAGAGAGAGAGAGAGAGAGAGAGAGAGAGAGAGAGAGAGAGAGAGAGAGAGAGAGAGAGAGAGAGAGAGAGAGAGCGGGGGGGGGGGGGGGGGGGGGGCGGGGGGGGGTGGGGGGGGGGGGGGGGGGGGGGGGGGGGTTGGGGGGGGGGGGGGGGGGGGGGAGAGAGAGAGAGAGAGAGAGAGAGGAGAGAGAGATAATATGCGCATCTTCGTCTTTGGACCCCTGTAGAGAGACGGGAATGTCAATATGGCTGGATATTTGCGAGAGAGAGAGAGAGAGAGAGACTGAGAGGGAAGAGAGAGAGAGAGAGAGCTCCTTCTGGACTTTTTGCTCCTTTTGCTATATTTGCTGTTTGCTGTTTAATTGCTTGTCTGTGTTGATAAAGAGAGAGAGAGGAGATGAGAGAGAGAGAGAGAGAGAGGAGACAACAAAAAAGAGAGAGAGAGAGAGAGAGAGAGGGGAGTAGCTCCAAGTGGTCAGTTGGGGTGGGGTGATGGGTCGAACAGAACGAAATGTTATTTATTCAGGGTAATGAGATAAGCTAATTAATTACAGCTTTTTTTCACTCAGCCCTGAGGCAAACAACAAGAAAGTCAACAAATGTGTAGTGAATAAGCTAAAATGGGCAAACTATAGAGAGAGAGAGAGAGAGAAGACTGAAATAATGTGTTTCGTTTCCTTGTGTCCTTTCTGTTTTTGTTTTTTTTTTTGCCGTTATAAATTTTTTGGGGGGGGGCACAATAAAAAAGAGAGGGGGAGAGGAGAGAGATACTAGAGAGAGAGAGAGAGAGAGAGAGAGAGAGAGAGAGAGAGAGAGAGAGAGAGAGAGAGAGAGACGAAATGTTATTTATTCAGGAGAGAGATAAGAGAGAGAGAGAGAGGCAAACAACAAGAGAAAATTTAGAGAGGGAGGGGGGGAGCATACTAGAGAGAGAGAGAGAGAGAGAGAGAGAGAGAGAGAGAGAGAAATAGGGGGCAAAACCTTGCTTGGTATCTCTCTATTATTGGTATGGTTATTCCCCTTTGATCGCAAACTAGGCAACTTACGCCTTTATCATTTGAACTAATAGCTGCTCTAAAGTATTCTCCGCAGCAGGTAAGTATTGTAAATCTACTTTCGATAAATAGTTGACTGATCATTGGAATATTACAAGACTTCTCTACTTATCAGAAGGCAAGACAAATAGACTAGCATCAACACTAACTTTGTAGCGACGTCAAGCGCCTATTTCATTATGACGTCATTGGACCAACTTCCGGTCACATTGGAAGCAGACGATAGCAAGCCGGCAGATTCAAGAACAGCGATAGCGTTGTTTTTAGGGTTGTTTTTCTTCAGCAATGCATCGTGACTGATAGATCTTGCACTTCCCAGTTTGCACAACAGTTTTTCTGACGTGCATGCACCCTTGTTGGTTTTGCCCGCCGTTTGTTTTAGTCCTTGGTTGCAGCAAGGTGAGCAGCAGAAATTTGATTGATTCATTTCAGGGGAGTGAGGCTGAGCGTTCAATATTGTCCTCCAAATATGGAAGTCAATTTTTAGGTGATGTTTTTTAAATATATTTATTTGACCATGAATGTCTTGATATTTTGTCTTCGTTGGGCTATTATAAGTATAATTATTTAACGATCTTATAAATTTAAAAGTTTTAGTTTTTAAAATAACAAATGGATTATTTGAGGCCGCAAATTCTTCATTATTTACAATGTGTGTGTGTGTGATAAAATCAATTTCGATAGTTATATATAAAAATGAGCAAAGATAACGCGGAGAGGGATCATTAACTAATTCACACACGCACACAACTTATGTCACAAGGACTAAAAAAGTAAATAACTTTAAAAAAACCTGTTCAAACGCAGGTAAGGCAGAGGGAAGACTGAAAAGGAAGAAAACTGTATTCCTACGGTAATGTGTAAGGGAAAAGAAGTAAGGACAAAGACTAGTATTCGTAGAGCAAAGAGAGTTACAAGATAATTGTGGGGTAGGGTAAGGTTACATCACAGCCCAGTTTCAACGACCTTTGCAATGTGGTGTGTGTATGTACGTGTGTGTGCGCGCACGCGTGCGTGTGTGCGCGCGCACGCGTTCGCGCGTGTGTGTGAAAGAGAGAGAGAGAGAGAGAGAGAGAGAGAGAGTGTGTGTGTGTGTATGTGCGCGCGCGACTGTGTGTGTCAAAGTCAAAAAGTCAAAAATAATTTATTACGTAAGGTGAAATTACTGTGTGGTCTCGTGTAGGCCTACATGCACAATACAAGCAAGGAAACACGTTTGCATGCATTAACAATGGAAATAAAACTAAGGGAAAATGAATAACAAATCATGCTTCGCCAAAAATTGGACATAGTTAGGGTCGATGCAAAAACATTAAGAACTGCCCTCTTTCCCACCATTTCTATCCTCGCAGTCATTAATTATTTTATTCACCCCACCCTACCCCCACCCCTCTCTCTCTCTCTCTCTCTCTCTCTCTCTCTCTCTCTCTCTCTCTCTCTCTCTCTCTCTCTCTCTCTCTCTCTCTCTCTCTCTCTCTCTCTCATCTAGGGTTATTTTGTTAGTTCTTATATATTGATTATAAAATGTTAAAATAAATATTGGGAGGAAAACTGACAACTTACTTTGATAATAATGATTCATGTAACTGATCCGCTTCCCCTTCCCTTAACATGTGTTGTGGTCCATGTCCAATATGCATTAAACATTCCAGTGTTCAGTGTTCTCTCTCTCTCTCTCTCTCTCTCTCTCTCTCTCTCTCTCTCTCTCTCTCTCTCTCTCTCTCTCTCTCTCTCTCTCTCTCTCACGCACCCACATACACACACAGACATAGAGACATACGGACAGACAGACAGAGACACACACGCACGCACGCATGCACGCTCACACACACACACACACACACACACACACACACACACACACACACACACACAGGTAGATTATCGCACAAGAGGCAAAGCCTTCAAGGCTCACTCGCTTTGTGTTTTTGGAGCTAGATCTAAATGCCAGATTGTGTGTTTTCAGTATCACATAAATGCCATACCCCCCCAAAAAAAACCCAGAAAAACAACTTTGATCTGAATAGTATGTAAAACATACAGTATAATATATATAAAAAGGACACTCAAAGAAATTGGTTAGTATGTGTACTCGCTTTATGTTTTGGGAGATATATCTAATTACCAGATAGTTCGCTTTGAAAAACACTCCGAAGGTCAAGGTCAAGGTGTTCAGTTTCTATGCTGAACATATCAGCTTGATGTATACTACCGTACAACGTGTTAAGTGATTCTGCGCAGCAGTTCATGCGAAAATGCAACAGACAAAAATCCAAAGTCAAGGTCACCGAGGTCAACAGTTTTTAGCATTCCACATGATCTTAAGCTAGTCTACCTCTGCCAAATTTGGAAACTATCTCACTATCTGCCTCTTTTTTTTGGGGGGGTGGGGGTGGAGTGGGATAGTCAGTATGGAGGGGGCATGTTTTGGGGGGAAAAGGAGTTCGCTTTCAAAAAGAAACAAAAAGAGATAGAGATCCCAAGGTGTTCCCCCCCCCTCTCTCTCTCTCTCTCTCTCCTCTCTCTCTCTCTCTCTCAGTTCTGCTCTCTCTCTCTCTCTCTCTCTCTCTCTCTCTCAGATTGGAAGAATAGGCGTTGCCTAAAATCTATATCCTTTGAAAATAAAGTTTAAGTTCTCTCAGATTGGAAGATTGGAAGAATAGGCGTTGCCTAAAATCTATATCCTTTGAAAATAAAGTTTAAGCTCTCTCTCTCTCTCTCTCTCTCTCTCTCTCTCTCTCTCTCTCTCTCTCTCTCTCTCTCTCTCTCTCTCTCTCTCTCTCTCTCCTAAAAGTCGGGTCAAACCATTGACTTATGACTTAAAGTTATAAATGTAAAAAAAGTGTTTCTCAACTGACAAGTTACGTCTCCTTTATCACCCTGTAATCAAGTTGTGAAATCAGACATTTGACCTAGAACAGTTAAGTGACAATAAAGAGAGGTTTTTGTTATTAGGGAACAACCTAGACTAGGGTCTAGGTTATAAAAAACATCTTGTGACAAAGGCCTCTTAGGATGGTACAGTGACATAGTTTTCGCTAGACCTAATCTTTCTACGTCATAGCCTACGTTTGCATAGACTTGCGACCAGTATACTTATTGTCTATAAGTTATAGGCAACATGGAGATAATAACTTTGAGATGTTTAATAATAGAAATTCAATTGTGAAGATTATATTATGGAGAAAGCCCCTATG
Organism: Phymorhynchus buccinoides; assembly: GCA_017654935.2. Classification (NCBI taxonomy): domain Eukaryota; kingdom Metazoa; phylum Mollusca; class Gastropoda; order Neogastropoda; family Raphitomidae; genus Phymorhynchus; species Phymorhynchus buccinoides. The sequence goes on from CM065684.1 coordinate 31,042,974, forward strand.
TGGGCGCATCATTTAATAGTCCATACAGACAAGCCTTAAAACCACTTCCCTGCCTGGCTACGAGATAGTCTCGTACTGAATGATGTCATTGATGATGTCATAACTTTTGATGTCACAGTCCTGGGATGATGGTTCTGGATTTAGATTATAACAGTATAAGCAAGGAAAGCTATATCTCTAGACCATTTTCTCAGATTGAGTCTAAATGATTTGTTTTAAACTTTATAATTAAAAAAATCGATAATTTCTCAGTTTTCCTCTGGCAGTGAAGAATCTCGCTCTCCCTCTCCCTCTCTCAGCGCCAGTATTAAAAATTATGCTTATGCGTATGCAAGTTTTATAAATCCATATTTTAGCTGATCACCTGCTTTATTATCTTTGTGTTAAGCTCTGTATGTGTAATAATATGCCTTGCCACGTTTATGTTCTATGCGAATATATGTATATGTATCAAGGACAGATTGGATGAATAGGCGTTGCCTAAAATCTATAATATATTATCCTTGGAAAATAAAGTTTAAGTTCTCTCTCTCTCTCTCTCTATCTCTCTCTCTCTCTCTCTAAGTTCTCTCTCTCTCTCTCTCTCTCTCTCTCTCTCTCTCTCTCTCTCTCTCTCTCTCTCTCTCTCTCTCTCTCTCTCTCTCTCTCTCTCTCTCTCTCTCTCTCTCTCTCTCTCTCTCTCTCTCTCTCTCTCTCTCTCTCTCTCTCTCTCAAGATAACAGGGATTAATTAAAGTAATTATGTCCATTGATATTGACATTGTTGCTTACTGTGTCTTTTGACAGATAACAGTATCAGTATTATCAGTGATGTCCCGAGGCCCCGGTCATAAGCCATTGACCTATTAAAATTAAAAATGTCCTATTGTGTTATTCCTTGTCAGGACAAATGCAAACCTGTTTACCCCCTACACAAGTCTTGAGTAGTCTGGATAGCTGAAATGAGTAGTTTGGGTGCAAAATGTGTAGTTTTATTCATTAAACCATCAAACATTATTCACTGAAAATGAGTAGAATCTAGCATTATTTTCAATTTTGAAGAGAAGTATAGATCCAAATTGAGTAGAATACTGCTCGAAAGGAGTAAAGTAAAGAGGTCTGCAAATGTTTCATTAAATTTTAACACTGGCACGCTTTGTCTTATTTATTTCTGCAAAACCCAGGACATTGTCTTATTGATTTATCTCAACTCAGGGCGTTTGGTCCTATCACTTTTCGAGCCTTGGTACATCACTGTATTATTATGTTGACCTACTTATCAATCTTAAAGAATTTGGGTTTTTTTTAAACGTGATCGATATTTGATATGCTTATGATATATGACTTTGGCCTTTCTAAGGGCCGGTGGCCTATATAAATTAAAACTATTGTTCTCTCTATTATTTTAATATTTTATCGCGTATTGGGTGACAAAATGAATGTCAACTGATATCAGGCAAACTCGGCTATTGTGTCAGTCATCCTGCTTACTATGTAACTCAAAGTTACCCATGATAGTATGATAAATGCAATCTTGTTCAAACGTACTAGTAATTGATTTGAATGGTGGGTTTTATAATGTTACTTACATGAAAGGAATGTTTTGAATCAATCTCTCTCTCTCTCTCTCTCTCTCTCTCTCTCTCTCTCTCTCTCTCTCTCTCTCTCTCTCTCTCTCTCTCTCTCTCTCTCTCTCTCTCTCTCTCTCTCTCTCTCTCTCTCTCTCTCTCTCTCTATCTCTCTCTCTCTCTCTCTCTCTCTCTCTCTCTCTCTCTCTCGATATATATATGTGACGGGTGATTCTCCAATCAGGGGGAATTTCAAATTCCCCCGGGGGAAAGTCCAATTGGAGTTTCCCTGGTTGAAACTGCAATTGGAGTTTCCCCTTGGGGCGATTTCAAATTCACCCAGGTGAAATAGCAATTGGAAGTTGTCCCATAAGAATTTCAAATTCCCCCGACCCCACTTACTGAACTCTCCTACTGACGATTTATTTATTCTGCGTTTTCCTTTTCTACGTTTTGTTTTGCAATGAAGATGTGATTACATAAAGACACACACGGGTACACACAAACAAAGACACATAACTATTATTGGCAGAAGAAAAAACACACAGACCTTTACTTGTGCTGCACTCTGACCAAAAACAACTTATAGCGGGTTTTGCCGGTCGTTTTAGATCTGGAGGTATTGATTGCATGGACCACAAACTTCAATCCTTTACTCCTTTGTTTGCTGTTTTCCTCCATCCATTTTTTTTAGCTTTCTCTGGAGATCACCATTCCCTACCTCCACACACCCTTGGCTTTGAGGGTGTCGTAGGCGTCCGTGGATGATAATTAAATCCTCCCAAGAGCTCTTCAATTCATGTATTACTGAGGCAACGAACTCTCTGCCATTGTCCGATTGCAAAATGTTCGGTGAACCAAACAGACAAAACACTTCGGTAAGCCTTTCTGCAACTTCTTCTGCCCGCTTGGAAGTGAGGGGAAACGCCCAACTAAATTTGGAGAAATGGTCCCTCATGTGAAGGATGTATTTGTGTTCTCCATCAGTTATACTTGACATGTCCACCAGGTCAATTTGCATGCGGCTCATGTAGTTGTATGTAGTTGTTGGAAATGATAGGACGGCCAGCTGGTGGCTTTGGTATGGCCTGGCGTGTTGCACATGCTAAACAGGTCTTCAGGAACAAGGGAATGACATCAAACTTTATCCATGAATAGGTTTTCTTTACTTCATCCCATGTCTTTTCCCTTCCAGAATGTCCAACTCTTTCATGACAACTTTTGATGACTCCAAACATATGTTCCATCGTGGCGACAGGGCGATCTGTCTTCTTGCAGTACAAGACCTTGCAAAGAATAAGAAAAGAGATGTCTTAATTTATATGAAAGAGCAGTGACATGGCAGCATTAGTTCAATCACATTTAATAAGATAGGCTGCGACATGGGGAATATCTAAATTTGAATGAGCGTAGGCCTAACTAAGGAAAAACATTCATTGTATTACTAGCCCTTTGTCCACACACATCAACAGGCGAGAGAGAGAGAGAGAGACAGACAGAGACAGAGAGAGAAAGCCTAAATAAAAAGTAGTTTAAATAAATTCGGCGACACTGGCTGCTCTTTCTGTTAACAGATTATCTTCTCTTACGGGCGAACATGGGAATGTTGCCAAAGAACGGACATGCATATGCACGCGCGTGCGAACAAGCACACACTCATACAGAGAGAGAGAGATATAGACTTACTATATTGGTTCCCACAGTCGCCAGCTTGAAATGCTTTTGACTCCAAAATTTGAAGTTGGCACTGTTCTCACACTTTTCGCCTTTGTTCAGCTGCAATGCCCGAACAATAAGGGCGTACTTTGCATCACACACCGCAAATACTTCTCTGTACTCTGGGGCAATGGATGACAAGTGATTTGGCAGAAGATTCGAACATTTCTGCTGTTGCTCTTAGCAGGCCATGACTGAAGTGTTAAAGTCTGTACGGACCTCGTTCACTGACTCACTAAACAAAATGTAACCAGTCCAACTGAGAAAGGATTGCTTGAATATTTTACTGAACATAGATCACCTAAAGGTGAAAACGTGAAACACTGACAACTTTACTTATTTTTTTAACTGACGCATAATCACCCAATCACACCTGACACATAATCACCCCTAATGTGTAATCACTCACTCTCTCTCTCTCTCTCTCTCTCTCTCTCTCTCTCTCTCTCTCTCTCTCTCTCTCTCTCTCTCTCTCTCTCTCTCTCTCTCTCTCTCTCTCTCTCTCTCTTTATCACACACACACACACGCACGCATGCACACACACGCACGCATACACGTCGCAAACTCTAACAAGAGTGAATACAATTAACATTCTAGTTGAACTTTGCCAAGATAACTAACTACATAGCTGGAGATCACTCCAGGAGAATTTGAAATTCAGCCACGATTGTAAGTTCTCCTGTCTCTGCGGGAATTTGAAATTGTTGCAGGACAACTTCCAATTGGAGTTTGCCCCACCTATGTTTCCAGTTGAAACTCCAATTGGACTTTCCCCAGGGGAAACTCCAATCCAACCTAAATTGGACTTTCCCCTGGGGGAATTTAAAACTGCTTCTCTTCTCAGCCTTTATTACCAACGTTTCGCCGTATGGCTTTGTCACAGGAATGACTTAAAAACAACACTAACGGCACATCATAATACGAAACACTACTCACTCAGGTTTACATTTTTTTTTTTATAATCCTTATTATATATATATATATATATATATATATATATATATATATATATATATATATATATATATATATATATATATCCCTCTCCCTCTCTCTCTGTTTTTGTCTCTGTGTCTCTTGAGTAATCGCTTGACTAAACTGTTATTGTTATACACAATTAACACGCTGTTTTAATCTTCTTTCAGATCGCCCCTCCCCAAGATGCCATCGATGTTCATCTCGGCTGCAGAGCGGAAGGACCTCATGCTGGTACCTTACCTTCTCCTCACCTCCTTCTACCTCTACACCTACAACCCCGTGCTCCGCTTCCCCCCAGAGACCATCACCGCCGCCATCCTCAAAGCTGCCCCCATCTGGTACCTGGCACTTTACGTCGGCTTCGCCCCCAAGTTCCCCAACAACCGCTTAGCCATTGGCACGCGGGTGGGGCTGGTGCTGTCCAGCCTGGGCGACATGTGCCTCATCTGGCGGAACACCCTCTTCCTCCCTGGGATGTTCTTCTTCGGCTTAGCCCAGATGGCCTACGTCTACGGGATCATGTCATGGCTGAAGGGAGGTAACTACCCAACTGGGCGGTACATCCGGGAGAGCGTTCTGCTCTGCCTGGGTAGCTACTTCGTCGTTTTCCGGGGCATCGAGTCGTGGCTCATGTCGGTCTGTGTGCTGGCCTACAGCGTGCTGCTTTTCACCGTGATCAACATGGCGCTTCAGCGTCATCTGGTGGAAAAGAACAGAGGGTCGTTTTTCGGGGTCGCTGGCCCCCTGATTTTCGGCGCGTCCGACTTTTTCATCGCCGTGGCTCGCTGGCTGACCGAGTTTCCTGCTTCTGAGGCTGTGATTATGGTCACCTACTACGCGGCTCAGGCGGCTATTGCCTATGGAGTGGTCCGGGCAGCACGTGTCAAGAGAAGAGAATGACAGACTGATGGTTGAATTTAAGCGATTGGGGTGAGGATTACAATATATTTTTGTCATGGATATTTTGCAAATTATTGGACTTTTGTTTGTTTGTTTTCTGAGGCATGGTTGATATTGTATTTGTTTCCTGATAAATGGTTTGATTTTGGTTGGTTGTTTTCTGATAAATGATTGCTATTTTTGACGAATGATTGGATTTTCATTTGTTTTCTAATCAGTCAGTGGGTGCAATTGGAAGCTTGGATGTAGTGATGATGATGATTGTTGCACTTTAGATGATGAGATCTTTGTCCGTTTGTTTCTTTTCCTATTTAACTGCCTATGAGGCAAAGGTTGATGGAGGCATGGATGAAGCGCGAAATAATAGCTTTGACATTATTGGAACTGGCTTTGTTTTCTGATCAGTCATATTATTAGGAAAAAGTGAGTGAAAGGGAACGCTTTATAATGAGATAACAGTAGTACTGAAAACAGTTACCTTTTTTTGTTTGTTTATGATCAAATGCTGAGTGAACACGGAAAGTAGAGGAACTGATGAAGAGATGATGCTTGCCTTGTGAATGATTATATGCGTGTGCGCGCACATGTGTGCCTTCATTTTGTTTTCTAACTAAAGAAGCCAATGGGGAAAACACAATATAATGGAGGCATGATGTGAGGGGATAATGTTATTAGGAACTGAGATGACTTTATTATTTGGTCCGTTTAAACGTTTTCTAGTTATGACGTAGATGCGGTAAAGGGGAACAAAGACGTTGAGAAAGTGATAATATTAGCAATCCAATTGACATAACTGGATTGTAGTGCATTTTCAAGTGAAATGATCCATTTTCGAAAACAAACAGATTAAGCGATAACAATAGCGCATCAGAAATGATTACATATATGTGTTTTTCCTATTTGTTTTCCTGTGTTTTCTTCTGTTACATGATTGCTGTGCAGTATGTTTCTCGCACGCATACTTCCTTTGAAAAAGATGCGTGTTGTCGTTTTGTACTTATTGTCAAGGATTGAAAGTAAGTTTCAGAATAAGGTTAAAGCTGGTTTGGACTTATTTCCTTTCAATTAGCTTGTTCACCATACTTTTGATATTTCTGTGTTCAGTTCATAGAGATAATTGGCATGTATGTAATATGACTTTTTTTGGACTTAGGTGTACATTGATTCGCACACAGACATATATACCTGTCATGTAGACACAATTGTTCACATGCACACATGTGCACCATCAAATGAGAAAATGTATATCACTTATACAATATTTAATTTATCACTGTTTAAGGCCAGACAATCAGTTTACAATTATCATGACCTAGTTTTGACATTTATATATTACAACTGATATGATGTATATTGCCATAGGGGGTTGGGAGGTCCGTTGGGTTGGTAGAGGGGAGAGGGGGTTACTTTAGTGCCATGCTATGTTTTGCAAATCCCGAGGGAACTGTGTGAGTGGTTTTTAAAAAAATTATTTGTTCCCCCTTTGTTGATGATTATCATAGGTAATATATTCATTTTCAATATCATTAATATGTTATACATACAGTGTATAGTTGTTTAATTGAAGGCGGGCAATTGAATGTGGGTGGTGAGGAGATGGGGGCTTCAGAATATACCAAATACCAATACCAATACCAGATTTGAAGTGGGTGCCATGATGGATCCTTAAACCCTGAGTGAGTTGATTTTCTGTATCCGCGTTACGGTTATCCTCATCATTTACATGAATGTTCAATGTTGTTGGAATGTTATTTTATGTATAAGCTGTAAGATTATAACAATAAAATGTTATTTGGGCATGAAACAGGAGTTGAGATTTTAAATAGTGTCCATGGTTTGTCATTAAAACCGGAGTAAACTGATTTTCCATGTCTGTTACATTTATTTTCGTTAAACAATTTTTCACTATTGTCGTAATCATATTTTATGTATACTAATAGGCATTACATAATTACGTTTTCAACAAAAGTGGAGGCGGGGGGTGGGGGTCCAATAGATGCCACGGGCTGCATCAAATACTGAGTAACTTGATTTTGTCATGACTTTGTAGCAAGGTTTGTTACGTTCATCATCATTTATTTACACGACTTTTGGGGACATTGTTGTGACGTTATACTGAGAATGAAGGTGGTGGAGAATTTAAGTATGTGCCATGTCATTAAAATCCCAGTGAGCTTATATTGAATGTGTTTGTGTGTGAGAGAAATCTGTGCATGAAATCTCTCTCTCTCTCTCTCTCTCTCTCTCTCTCTCTCTCTCTCTCTCTCTCTCTCTCTCTCTCTCTCTCTCTCTCTCTATATCTCTCTCTCTCTCTCTCTCTCTCTCTCTCTCATTGTGGCAGAGTTTCGGTTAGCAAAATGGTGTTTGACGTGCTCAATTGCATGAACGTTATCACGCGTTTTGTTTTCTATGCACGCACGCGCGGGTAAGCACAATGCAAGTCCAAAGGAGAGAGAGAGAGAGACAGACACGCAGGTACACAAAATAAACAAAATCATGTGTTCATGTTAAAATGTGATGGATTATTTTGACAAATGGTGTGGAGACGTTTGCCAGTCAGATGTCAAATAAGTAATGGTCCTCGTCTGACAGTATAAAATAAACTTTGGGAGAGAAACGTGTGGTTTAAAAACAAACACACATTCATGCTGATCTTTTATTGTGTGGAATTCTGTTATAAATCCAGAAGAAATGTTTAATAATTATATTTCGAGCGTTTTCGTTATTAATATCAGATCTATTTAATGTATGTACAGATAAAAACAATCGATTCTCAGACATGCATCCAGAGAGCTCTCTGATGCATCCGCTAAACTCAGCAATCACAAAATGTCTTTTCCGCCCGTGTACACCCAAGAAACGCAATCCATTACACGTGGAACGAAATCAGTGATCCCAAACAGTGTTACTTCCCTTGAATCGTGTCAGAATCTTCATCACCTTGCAAACCACAACGGAAACTTCTTCCCAGGAAGGGATCTCTCTCTCTCTCTCTCTCTCTCTCTCTCTCTCTCTCTCTCTCTCTCTCTCTCTCTCTCTCTCTCTCTCTCTCTCTCTCTCTCTCTCTCTCTCTCTCTCTCTCTTCTAGCAATTTAATTGGTTGTTTGTTTGTATCCAAGGACAGATTGTAATAATAGGCATCGCCTAAAATCTTTATCCTTGTTAAATAAAGTTTTTTAGTGTTCTCTCTCTCTCTCTCTCTCTCTCTCTCTCTCTCTCTCTCTCTCTCATCTCTCTCTCTCTCTCTCTCTCTCTCTCTCTCTCTCTCTTCTCACGCTTCTAGCAATTTAATTGGTTGTTTGTTTGTTTGTATCCAAGGACAGATTGTAATAATAGGCATCGCCCCTAAAATCTGTATCCTTGTTAAATAAAGTGTTTTAGTGTTCTCTCTCTCTCTCTCTCTCTCTCTCTCTCTCTCTCTCTCTCTCTCTCTCTCTCTCTCTCTCTCTCTCTCTCTCTACACACACACACACACACACACACACACACGCATGCACTGCATGCATGCATGAACACAAACACACACCTTCATGCTGATCTTTCATCTGGAATTCATGGACAAATTTGGTAATTATATTTAAAACTTTTTTTTTCCACTTTGCAACGGTCAAAGTATGATGGGTTTTTTGTCTGTATTCGACTGCGTCTATATATGTGATCCCTAGCGAATATTGCTAGGTATATTTAGTAAATAATGGATTATTTAAAAAAAGTCAGTTGTCAGACATGCATTGACAAGCAAAAAGACAACACAAACAAAACTAACGAGCCAAACTCGGCAGGCACAAAGTGTTTCCCCTTAAACTTGTGCACCCAAGAAACGCAATCCATGACAGATGGAAACTAAATAGTGGTCCTAAATATGGTTACTTCCCTTTAATCGTGTTCAGATTCTTCATCTAACAAACCATACGGAAATTAATATTCGTTCCATAAAAGGGATCTCTCTCTCTCTCTCTCTCTCTCTCTCTCTCTCTCTCTCTCTCTCTCTCTCTCTCTCTCTCTCTCTCTCTCTCTCTCTCTCTCTCTCTCTCTCTCTCTCTCTCTCTCTCTCTCTCTCTCTCTCTCTCTCTCTCTCTCTCACAAACATGCATGCACACACACGCACATGCACGCATATACACACGCACACAAGCACGCACTCACGCACACACACACACAAGCACACACACACACACACACACACACACACACACACACACACACACACACACACACACACACACACACAACACACACACAATTATTCGTTCCATAAAAGGGATCTCTCTCTCTCTCTCTCTCTCTCTCTCTCTCTCTCTCTCTCTCTCTCTCTCTCTCTCTCTCTCTCTCTCTCTCTCACACACACACACACACAAACATGCATGCACACACACACGCACATGCACGCGTATACACACGCACACACGCACGCACTCACGCACACACACACACACACAAGCACACACACACACACACACACACACACACACACACACACACACACACACTTTCTCAATCTTTCTCCGTTTCACCACCCGCTCCGAACCCACCCAACCCTACACCTCCACCCCCGGCCCCGAGGCACCTGCCTTTTCCTCACCCTCACCCTCAACCCACCTACCCCACCACCAACGACTCACTTCCCCAATACCTCTCCTCATTGCGAATCAATGACCACCACACAGTTTCAATGCTATTTTAGCAAAGAACCATATAACTAGTACAACTATACCCGCCCCTTTTCTTCTCTCAAAAGAACGGTCAACAAACATGAAGAGACTGAAGCAAAATAGCCCACTACTAGCGATATGTGTGTTTTATATTATACGAAACAGGAGCTTGAGTTAACACTTGTGCTACCTGGCCGGGGGCGTATCAATGACCGTGTACAACAAACGTTTAATTTGCCGGACGTGAAGGGTTAAAAGGGGTGGTCTCTGGCAGGGCAAAGTTTGCCCATCTCGGGTGGTCTGGCGGCTCGCTCTTCCCCTTGCCTTGCTATGTTTCTTTCTCCACTTCTCAGTACTTGCTAAGTTAGTAGTATTACTCTCGTCTCAAATCTGTAAGAGCACGAGCACCTTGTGACCAGGGCAAGAGACTTTTATTTGTTTCTGCATGTCTATCTGTGTGTCTGATTGTAGTGTGGTGTGTGTGTGTGTGTGTGTGTGTGTGTGTGTGTGTGTGTGTGTGTGTGTGTGCGTGTGTGTGTGCGTGCGTGCGTGCGTGCGTGCGTGCGTGCGTGCGTGTGTGTGTGTGTGTGTGTGTGTGTGTGTGTGTGTGTGTGTGTGTGTGTGTGTGTGTGTGTGTGTGTGTGTGTAGGTGTGCACGTATGTACAGTATGTTGAGTTTGGACTCTTAACAGACATTTATTAAATGATGTAAAATCTTTGAAATTTTCACAGGAATACTTTGGTTGTAAAATAGCGCCCCGCCACCCCCCGTGGGGATACCGGGGGGTGTCTTTTGTATAAATAGTCCCCCCACCTTATGGAAGTTATGTGATTGTAGCTTCCTCTAATACATCTCTCTCTTTGGCTCTGCCTTTTCCCTTTGCTTACTGTCACTTACTATATTTCTGCCCCTTCTCCTGACTCAAGAAACACTTTGAAGATTTCCTCCAGCCGAAGTCGGATTTGCTGGACCTAACTACTTCTTAGCTAGGCGCATAACGGCAGCATGACGCATCTGTGCTCATTATTGACAAGAAACTGTCTGAGCGATCGAAGAAAAATAAGAAAAATAGCGTTTGCAAAATGAAATATTGAGTATGCATTCTTTTGAACAGCGTACGTTGGCCTATGCATGTATTCACTTGTATGAATGTATGTATGTATGTATGTATGTATGTATGTATGTATGTATGTATGTATGTATGTATGTATGTATGTATGTCAAGTCAAGTCAAGTCAAGTCAAAATTTTATTTCCAGATGGGAACATTGTATAAGCAAAAACATGCTTTTTTCAACAAGCCATCCATACAAAATGATGTAAAGAAAAATTTAAGAACTAAACATTCCAAAGTAGCGAACAAGAAAAGGAAAATATACAAGTAAACAATTAATTAAAGAAACAAGCAAATATTCCACACACAAAAACAGGAAAAAGGATGGGGACTGGGCGAATATATTATGTACAATATATACATCAACATCAACAACGAAACATTTAAAACATCAAATTTACTTACCAAAATATTTTGTATGTATGTATGTATATACTATGTATGTATCAAATCAAATCAAATCAAATCAAATCATCTTTATTATCTCATAACTGAGAAATTGCAGCCAGGTGCACATAAGAAAAACAGCAACAATAAACACATTTATCAACAACAACCAAAAAAACCACAACAACAATAAACACATTTATCAACAATTAAAGAATATAAACTAATAACTAATAACACTGCAATATTGTAGTTAACAAACTGGACGAATACGAATACAAATTCAATCCCAAGGAGATGGACAGGCTGCTCAGCAAAACAATCACTCAATGCAGTGCATTAAGAGTTCAACAGATGAATTGATCTTGGTAAGAAAGTTTTCTGTGCTCTTATTTTCAGTTTTAGAGTTCTGTATCGACGGCCCGATGGTAATACTTCATAGTATTTTGCCAGAACATGACTGTTATCATTAAGAATTTTCCTGGCTTTCTTGACTACTTGTCTGTCATACAACTCTTGCATACCACTCTGCCTTGCACCCACAACTTTACTGCACACATTCACCATATCACTCAACACACGCTTACTTTTTACACTCAAGCTTCCATACCAACAGATAAATGACACAGTAAGAACAGATTCAATGCAACATCGGTAGTAGGTTTGAAGAATATCTGAACAGACACCAATATTCCTTAGCCTCTGTAAACAAAAGATCCTGGACTGACTCTTCTTATGTATATGCTCAATGTGTTTATCAAAAGTAAGTTTCTTGTCTAAAACTGTGTCTAGGTATTTGTACTCATCAATTCTTTCAACCGTTTCACCATCAATTTCCAAATGTGGCACTGGCACTGGGTTTCTACGAAAATCTACAAGCAGTTCTTTTGTTTTAACAACATTTAAATCCAGATAATTATCTTTGCACCATGAACAAAACATTTTGACTTCACTGAAGTACACAGAATCAGAGTTTGACAAATCTTCGATGACAGAATCATCTGAGTATTTAATGACAGGTGTTTCTTCAGTGCCTCTACAGTCGTTTGTGTACAATGTAAAAAGAACTGGGGACAAAACTGTTCCTTGGGGGGCACCTGTAGAAGTCGAACGTTCTGAGGAGATTGCAGATTGAAAGCGGACAGACTGAGTTCTATTGCGTAGGAAATTGGTTATCCAGAGAATGAGCTTGGGGTTAACATTCAGGTCTAGTAGTTTCTGGGCCAGTAAATGGGGCTGTATTGTATTGAAGGCAGAGGAGAAATCGATGAATAAAATACGAACAAAAGAGTTGGGGGTATTTAAGTGAAGAAAGGCATTGTGAAGAAGGGTCAGTAAGGCATCATCTGTTCCTCTACACCGTTTGTAGGCAAACTGAAAGGGGTCAAGGAGTAGGTTAGTAAAAGAAAGAAGGCGATGTATGTATGTATGTATGTATGCATGTATGTATGTATGCATGCATGTATGTATGTATGTATGCATGTATGTATGTATGTATGTATGTATATATATATATATATATATATATATATATATATATATATATATATATATATATATATATATATATATATATATATATATATATATATAATGGAAGATATTCACTCCTCCAGCCTGGTCGCACACCATATATATATATATATATATATATATATATATATATATATATATGTGTATATATATATGTATTATGTGTATGTGTGTGTGTGTGTGTGTGTGTGTGTGTGTGTGTGTGTGTGTGTGTGTGTGTGTGTGTGTGTGTGTGTGTGTGTGTGTGTGTGTATGATTTGTGATGAGTCTTGACAAGAGGGCTCGCAATCATTGTTACGTGAGGGAAAGACCCCGCCATTTGTTTTGAATCAAACGATTCATTCGTTGTTTATTCATTGATAGGTTTGATTGAATCGAATGTCGCAATGGATGGGCAATTAGCTAAATTGAAGACCCTTTTTTTTATTAAAAATAATCATGTCCTTAAAAACAGACAAATTAAACAAGAAAAGGGGGGGGGGGGGAGAAAGAAAAGCAACTTTCAAACAAGTCCTGCTAAATAAGAAACGGTTCACACACACACACATACACGCGCACGCTCTCTCTCTCTCTCTCTCTCTCTCTCTCTCTCTCTCTCTCTCTCTCTCTCTCTCTCTCTCTCTCTCTCTCTCTCTATCTCTCTCTCTCTCTCTCTCTCTCTCTCTCTCTCTCTCTCTCTCTCTCTCTCTCTCCTCTCTCTCTCTCTCTCTCTCTCTCTCTCTCTCTCTCTCTCTCTCTCTCTCTCTCTCTCTCTCTCTCTCTCTCTCTCTCTCTCTCTCTCTCTCTCTCTCTCTCTCTCTCTCTCTCACACACACACACACACACACAAGAAGAAAAACAAGAACAAGGAAAACAAGAACAAGAACACACAAAAAAGCCAGATGGTTATCATTAACAGAACTAGTCATCATTCCTTCGAAACCGTTTTGGGGCTTTTTTATATATTTTTTAATTCACAATTATAGTACAATGGCAATGAATTGGGACTACGTTTATGTGCTTGCCACCAAGTTTCCCTGTGGTTGCAGTGGGTGGAGAATGGAGAGTGAGAACTCGGTGTATATTTCCCTGTAAATGGACTTGGCTCATTTTTGTTTTGCCACACTTCATGTTCAAGGCCTTTGCTTTCTACGCGGCGGATGTGTCAATATTTCCCTATCAGAAGCACATTACTAGGCCAGTTATGTCCCCCCCCCCCCTCCCCCCATATACAGTGGAGAACTGATAGCTCAAAAAACGGATAGCTCAAAAACACTGGATAACTCAAAATAATTTTGGGGTCTCTATGTTGAAAAGTCGTTTTAACTCAAAATATTGGCTATCTCAAAATAAAATGTCAGTCGTTTCAATTTTGACTTAAGCGATTTTTACGGTATCTCTTTCTCTGTCTTTTCTTGCCTCTGTCTCTCTGTCTCTGTGTGTCTCTGTCTCACTCTCTGCTTGCCTCTCTCTCTCTCTCTCTCTCTCTCTCTCTCTCTCTCTCTCTCTCTCTCTCTCTATCTCTCTCTCTCTCTCTCTCTCTCTCTCTCTCTCTCTCTCTCTCTCTCTCTCTCTCTCTCTCTCTCTCTCTCTCTCTCTCTCTCTCTCTCTCTCTCTCTCTCTCTCTCTCTCTCCCTGATTATCTAAAAAATAGAACTAGCGTCTTTTCCTTTCGAAAATCTTATCACAAGCTCCTAATAGACAATCTTGTTTATTAGTAATGCTAATTAATGAGTTTTACTTCAAACGTTACTAATGCCATCAGCTATGCCTAGATTCTTATAAATCTCTCTCTCTCTCTCTCTCTCTCTCTCTCTCTCTCTCTCTCTCTCTCTCTCTCTCTCTCTCTCTCTCTCTCTCTCTCTCTCTCTCTCTCTCTCTCTCTCTCTCTCTCTCTCTCTCTCTCTCTCTCTGTCCCTCTCATATTCCCATGTTATCATATAATGGTTTTTGTTTTTTTGTTTTTTTCTTCCTTAAAATTGGGTTTATTCTGAAAAATTGTCATTGTCTCAAAATGGTTTCCCTTTTTTCGTACTCAATTTAAACTACCAATTCAAGTTCACCATTGTTAAGTATTATCCATGTTTGCTTTAAATCCCATTTTTGATTTCCTTTTTCAATTATTTCATGTGCCAATTTTTGTTCCATTTTCTTGACTTGATTGTTTTATGTCAAATTTTCTTTGCTTGATGCATGGTATGAATGTGTGAGTGAGAGGGCAAGGTGTAAAGAAGCTATTGTAGCTTATCCTTTTTACCCTCAATAAAACATTCGTATTTCGTATTTCGTATTTCTCTCTCTCAGTCCTATCTTAGATTTATCTGTCTACAGCTTGAATTTAGCATAAGGGCACGTACACATGCATGCGGAGATTCCGTGCAGGTAACCCGTGCGCAATCCGTAAATGAGTAAAAGAAAGAAGGGAACAGATTTGCGCATGTGTCCGTATTTCCCCTAATCCATAAATGTTTACCCTTCTTCTTTTTTTTACTTATATAGGGATTGCGCATGGGATTTCTGCATGAACTGTGTACGAGGCCTTATTTTGATTACGTAATTCATAGAATAATGTCAGAAAAACGTGGGTGGGGTTTGTGTGTTTTGTGTGTGTCAAGAATGGTAATAATAATAATAATAATAATAATAATAATAATAATAATAATAATAATAATAATAATAATTAGCATGTATAGCGCCTAATCTTAAAAAAAGCCCTAAACGCTTACAATAATAAATGAATAAACCAGCAAGCGATATAAATAAAGAAACGACAAAAATATATTATCACGCGCGCGCGCTCACGCACGCACTAAACACAGACACACGCACGCACTAAACAGACACACACACACACAAACACACACATGAACGCACCACACGCGCACGCGCACACGCGCACGCACACACACACACACACACACACACACACACACACACACACACACACACGCGCGCGCGCGCGCGCGCGCAACACACACGCACAAACAACACGCATGCACACAAACACACGCGGATGGAAGGGGCACAGTACTTTGAAAAGAAATATAGCAGGCTATGATTTGAAAAGAGTAGTTTTGAGAGAAGACTTAAATGAAGAAAGGGAGTTGCA
>CM065684.1:31083888-31088888 GCA_017654935.2 Phymorhynchus buccinoides
TCCCTCTCTCTCTCTCTCTCCCTCCTCCCCTCTCGCTCTCTCTCTCTCTCTCTCTCTCTCTCCCTCTCCTCTCCTCTCTCTCTCTCTCTCTCTCTCCCTCTCTCTCTCCTCTCTCTCTCCCTCTCTCTCTCTCTCTCTCTCTCTCTCTCTCTCTCTCTCTCTCTCTCTCTCCCTCTCTCTCTCTCTCTCTCTCTCTCTCTCTCTCTCTCTCTCTCTCTCTCTCTCTCTCTTCTTCACTCCTTAAAGTATCTCCACTGTACCCTCCCATAATTAGTGATCATAATGCCACCATTACTCCAAAACTTCGTTTCTTCTTTTCAACCAATGAGAGAGAAAAACAACAAACCAAAAAAAAACACTAGCTCCCCGAACCTAAAAACCTTTGGGCAAAGGGGGGGAAGAGAACACTAATGTTTCCCCCGGAGCCTAGTAGTCCGGAATCAATAAAGAGATGCTCCCGAAACCGGCAAAGACGAGTTCTGCCCTGTCGCTTTATCAGCACATTCATAAAACAACAGTTGCATTACTCAAACACTCTCAGACCCTCCAAATATTGTACTGAAAATCTTCCGCAGGGGGGGGGGGGGGGGGGGGGGGGGGGGGGGACCATCACATCCAGTGGCTACCATTATGAAGATACCCAGTCGCCATTTCCAAGCAGTATGCGCTCCTTACTTGTTTGTCCTTTCATTATTCTATCTTTCAATCTCTTCTCTCTTTCTTTCCTCTGGTTCTTCTCTCTTCCATCTCCCCATTTCATTTTCCTCTCATTCTTTTCCAATCCTTCTATAGAAAACGTCTTCCAAATGCTGAAATGATAAAAGCACGCGAACTCTTCTGAAAACAAAAAGGACGACGCTTTGCCAGGGTTCTGGCTAAGGAAGCATGGCGAATGGCTTCTATCTCTTCTATCCCTGCTGTTTTTCTCAAAAACTGTGTAGTATGGGGCGAGGACAGTGGCAGGCGGGGCTACTCCTAATTGTTGAATGTTTCGTCTCGTACGACCATCAAGCTGTGATTTGAAAATGGAGAAGTTTTCAGCGAGTGAGAGAGAGAGAGAGAGAGAGAGAGAGAGAGAGAGAGAGAGAGAGAGAGAGAGAGAGAGAGAGAGAGAGAGAGAGAGAGAGAGAGAGAGAGAGAGAGAGAGAGAGAGAGAGAGACTGAGAGAGACAGACAGAGAGATACAGACAGAGAGAGACAGACAGAGAGACAGACAGAGAGAGAGAGACAGAGAGAGAGACAGACAGAGAGAGACAGACAGAGAGACAGACAGAGAGAGACAGACAGAGAGAGAGACAGACAGACACAGAGAGAGAGAGACAGAGAGAGACAGACAGAGAGAGAGAGACAGAGAGACAGACAGAGAGAAACAGAGAGAGACAGAGAGAGACAGAGAGAGACAGAGAGACAGAGACACAGACAGAGACAGAGTACTATTCAGTGGTTGTTGTTTTTTTCAACAGATGGCGACACGCGTGCAGTCCTGTCGACTCTAGGGTTGCTGGCATCAGTAGCCACGTGTTGGATGCTGGACCCCCAATCAGCTCTTCATTAGACTCTAATTCTGGGAGAGCTTTTCCAAGAGACCATGACGGGGGGGACTAAAAGGTGACTCACAAAAATCACTAGCCCATCGGTTTGTTTTTTCCTTCTTCCTTTTATTTCTTCTTTCTCTTCTGCCTCTTCTTCTTCCTCCTCCTCCCCACTTCTTCCTCTCCTTAATGCCGACTGCTGTTGCCCTCCCATCCTAATACGGACAAATTATTATCTTTGAAAAATCACGAGAGATGCTGGCGAATAGAGAAGGGAGGGTAGCCAACTTCAGATTCCTTCTTCTTCGGGTTTTTATTTTATTACTACGTGTAGGATGGTGTGGGGTTGTGTTTTTTTTTTTGGGGGGGGATTTGGTCTGTAATTAAAAGCTCTGGCTGTTAAAGCATTAGTTCCAAAATCAGAGAGGGATGGCCGGCGTTCGGGGTCAATGGATAATTTGTGGATAATTGCACACGTTTTAGCCCAGCCTTTGCGAGCGATCACGAGTACCCGCACATGCAATTTAGCAACAGATTTCTTTTTTTTTCTGTTCTCCATTGGTTCATTGTTTAGTTGCTTTTTTTATTTTGTCATTTTGTAGGTTCTTTGATAGGTTAATTTGCTCTCTGTTGGTAAGTAAGACGTAGGATGTTTTGAATTGGCGAGTTTTGCAGTCAGTGAACAAACCATTGGCCAGACCTATCGGTAAAAGTGTTCAGGACCGAACGATAGATGTTGACTGTGTATCTGAGATGCGTGGCCTTTTTAGTTATTGGTGTAAATACGTTTGAATAGGTTCACAATCCCTCAGGTTTATTTGTGTAAGCTTAAGGGAATCACATAGAGTGGGTTTTTTTTGGTGTGTTGTTTTGCTCCTTACAACACCCTTTGTCTTTTCCATACAATGAATGACACGAAATAAGAAACAAAAGTAACTAGAAATCAAGAGGCATGCGTTTGCCAATGCAGCTCCATTTCTCAATATTGTTATTATTGTAGCAATGTTCCAAGTTTTCCTGGAAGGAAACGTAATCTCATGACGGAAACAAGAACATGGAATCTGCCCTCTTTTTTCTGGAAGAACTATGAATATAGCGAGTGTTCTTAATTTAACAAAAGACAATACAATGTGTCACGCTTAGAGAAAACTTAAAACAGAAATAATCCAACTTTTATTCCCCAAAGAACGTTGCCCTCTGCTGATTCGATTTCACGTTTGTTTTCTTGGAAGGAAAAAAACCCAAACGCAAATCGCCAGCCTTTTGTTACACTCTTAAAATGTTAAGGATACACTCACGTTGTAGAGTGGCACAGTGGTAGAGTGGCACCGTGGTAGCGCGTTCGCTTCGTGTCAAGTAAACCCGAGTTCGAACCTGGGTACATGGGATTATTCCTCTCACTTTGCACTAGGCCTTACGGTCTGAACGTGGAGTCTTTCCGATGAGACGATAAGCCGAGGCCCCGTGTGCCCATGCACTTAGCATACGTTAAACCCAGTGGCAACGAAAAAGTTGTCATTTGGTCAAAATTTACCACCACCACCCTCCCTTTCCTTTCTCATCAGTCATACAAAAATCGCATGCACATTTTTTTTTAAATTGGGTGGCGCGCCTCTGGCTGCGACGCGCTCTCCAGGTGGGAGCAACTCGAATTTCGCAGACACCTCTGTGACTATAAAGTACCTAATAATAATAATAATAATACATTCAAGATAGACCATCAGTCAACGGATGGCGCTCACGAATGAAAAACTATCCACTGCCGTTTCTGCGCAGAAAATATCACAATGTGATACATTTCCCACATCAACAAGAAAGCCACGAGAAGAACGCAAACAAAACAGGAGTTCTCTCCCTTCGTCCGTATTCCGTGTGAAGCTGGTTCCCGTTCCTTCTCGATGTTGGTATTTTCTCCACGATGAGGCTATGCTTTGTTCATCGTCTGTCTGTCTGTCTGTCTGTCTGTCAGTCTGTTACGTTTTCTGTCTGTCTGTCTGTCTATTGCTCTGTCTGTCGGTCTGTCAGCATCAGTAACATAACAAGTAAACAGTGTGAATCGGCTTAGTGTAAAGTTAGGCATCGCCTCAAATAGTTCTCTTTCAATATTGGAGTAACTTGGGGTTGTCATTTCAACCCATTAAAAATTGTATTAAAATGTTTTTTTATCGCTCTCTTATCTGTTACCAGCATTACTAAAATTGTGAACAGATTTGAATTAAATTTCGTCAGATTCCTTTCAGTTTCAGAAAGTAGCAGGTATTTTACGTCCTGCGGTTACAGCAATTTGTAATAATTATATTTTTTTTTTCTTATTAGGCATAAGTAAAAAAATTAGGAAAGTGTTTTTTCATTCATCGAAATGTCACTTGTCACTTGTGTGTGTTTCAAGGTAGCAAATGGCTCGATTAAATGCGAAAGTGTCGCTATTTTATTCCCCGATTCCCCGTGTCTTTAAGCTTCGATTTCCCCCCCCCCCCCCCCCCATTCAATTCCCCCTCCCGCCTTTCCTGTTCCTCTGCCTTTTGGGATTAAATTAATATCTGGACTGTCATTCAAATGATTAACAAAAGCCTGCGTAGTGGACTGACTTTACACACATTGAAACAGAGTTGTCCCTTGATAGAGGTCTGCCCTGTATCAGTGTTTTCATATTTGAGTGTTTGAACTTTTTTAATTGCGGAGCAGTGTCAGTATCATGTGCAGTGTTTAGTCTCTGTTTGATTTTGTATGAGTTTGTCTATCTATCTATGTATCTGTCTGTCTGTTTGTATGTCTCTCTCTCTCTCTCTCTCTCTCTCTCTCTCTCTCTCTCTCTCTCTCTCTCTCTCTCTCTCTCTCTCTCTCTCTCACCCATACACAAGCACACACACACACATAACACACACACACACACACATACACACACGCACGCACGCACGCACACGCACACACACACACAGACACACACACAACAAAACACACACACACACACACACACACACACACACACACACACACACAAACAAACACACACACACACACAACACACACACACACACACACACACACACACACACACACACACACACACACACACACACACACACACACACACACACACACACACACACACACACACACACACAAACACACAAACACACACACACACACACACACACGGCAATCATTGAACCAAGAAGAATGCAGTTTGATTCCCGACACGGCTGATTTCATTACAACAGGCAGCGCTGAGTCCTGGGTTTATCCCACCCGACACTGATGGGAGATACTTACCTGATGGGTGGATACATCGATGATGGAAAATTGATCGATTCATTGATATGATAAGTGACTTGATCACTGACCAACGGGTTGATTGGTTAGTGGAGAAGTTCATTCTTTTGTTAAGACAGGTATGGTGTTGGCTATTTCATTTGCTGGGTGCGCAGAATGGACGAGTAGGAGCAAGCACTAACAGCGTCGATTTTC
>CM065684.1:31101388-31116388 GCA_017654935.2 Phymorhynchus buccinoides
TTCAATGATCAAGTCCAGTTTTAACACACACAAATGTTGGAATAGAGAATCTTGGTGGAAGTGGGAGGGTAGTGTGGGATAGAGAGTGATAGGTGGGTTATAGCACCATTCAAAAAGACAAAATGAATAGAAAGAACCCTAACACATGACCAGAGGATACAAATGCTCACCGACCTATGACACGTGCACATAATATAGATATGACACAGAGGAGGTATTATAGATATGACACAGTGTAGTAATCTCATCTTGGTATCCAGTCCCTCTGGGCTTTTGTGCGTGTCTCACAAACTGAAATGAAAGATGATAGTGGAGCTATAGCTTCACAATCTCACGCTTCAATAGGATTCTCGTACGGCTTACTTTGCTTCAAGACCTCATTGAAGAGGTATTGTATAGCGTGAAATATCCGCATTATGTCGACACTGAAATATTGACTATTGGCATGACGTATCTTCCATACTTTCGCTCGTGGTTTTTTTTTTATATTGATGAACTGTCAGTCGAGGGTGTGGAGGGGCAGGGTGACGATTCTTTTGAATTACTGCTGTATTCGTGGATTATGATGTTGTGATAGATAAGCCTCGTCAGTTTCTTCTATGTGTATTTGTGTCTGTGTCTCTTCGTCTCTTGCTCTGTCTCTGTCTTTGTTGCTGATTTTGTATTTCTGTCTCTTTGTATATATTTGTCTCTCTGTATATCTTACCCTCTCTGTCTCAGTCAGTATCTGTTTCTGTCTGTATGTCTGTCTGTCTCTCTCTCTCTCTCTCTCTCTCTCTCTCTCTCTCTCTCTCTCTCTCTCTCTTTCTCTCTCCCTCTCTCTCTCTCTCTCTCTCTCTCTCTCTCTCTCTCTCTCTCTCTCTCTCTCTCTCTCTCTCTCTCTCTCTCTCTCTCTCTCTCTCTCTCTCTCTCTCTCTCTCTCTCTCTCGCTCTGGTCCTAGACAGGCAATGGCGAACTCCACAACATAGCCTACCTCATCCTGGAAATTATTTCATTCTAACAACCCCCTCCCCTCCCCCCTCATCCCCGCACCCCAACACCTCACAACCTATCCCATCCTCCCCCCGCCCCCCCTATGCCCCACTCCACCCCCCCCTCTTCCCGCGTTGTTTTTCAATGACCACCCGTTCCTTTTTCATCATCTCCATTGTAAAAACTTCACATTTCACACGCCATAGACACCCACGAATAAGGCTACCCGTATTTAAAAGATACCACAAATCCAGTATGCAATCCGGTCTGGGTTTTGTTGCTCTTATACTCTTATACTGATTTGATCTACACCCACGTAATCCCACCCTATCTCTCTTCCAATGCTTTTACACATATTTCACCCCACAGTTTCTCTCCTCTGTCGTTCCTTCGGGCATCGCGGGTGGTCAAGGTTTATGTGTGCCCCTCTCTTTATCACCCACCTCATCCTGACTGGCCAATAATATCAGACTGTCACTTTTCTTTGCTCGTGTAGATTATAATAGGCCACCACCACACTGGACTCTTGTTGACAGGGACAGTAATATGTGGAAAGATATTAGGCTGTGCTCTCTTCTTCTTCTTCTTCTTCTTCTTCTTCTTTCTTCGTCTCCTCGGTAAGGGTTTAGTCAAGGGCATCATTTAAGATCGGCGTGTCCACCAAGTTTCGCTAATGAGCTGGCCATGACCAGGTCTCCTTGAGATAACGGTCATCGTGAAGGCTTAGCAGATAACGTGAAGATTTGGGGGGAGGGTGGGGTGGTCGTAGTATTTTCCTGTCAAAGGGCAAGAAATATGAGCAATGTAAACAGCAATGCCCTTCTAGAAATGTTTACCTTATAATTATTGACGATCTGGCTGAATAAACTAGCTTTGTGAGAGCTTTTATTAATCTGTTTGTCTATTTTTCGTCTTGAAGTTGTTGCAAATGGTGAGAGCCAGGTCTTGTCAAGATGACAACAACAACAACAAAATGATGATGATGAAATTCTCAACTGCCTGCCGACAAAGAACATAAGTTCGAAAGCTCCTCAATGACTTCCTTTACAGGTCAGAATTTCCTCATCATCATTTTTTTGTTTGTCATAATAATTGACTTCTTGTTTACGTCCTAGACCGTACGTCTGCCCAGCCTGTCTGTCTGTCTGTCTGTCTCTCTCTCTTATTGAGTTCTATATTTAAAACAAAAGTCTTCTTTAGTGCCTTTTAGAATCCACCCTCTGTCTGTCATCATGATCCACGAAGACAGTAACGTCCTTACACAAAAAGACCTTGCGGAAAATGTACATGGATTGTCAGGTTGATGTCTGTGTTTGTTTGTTTGTACAAGTACTGTTTACATTTAACATAGGTCCCTATGTGTGTTGCCAGTCCTCATAAAACCAAGCACTAACGGTGTCATCTCGGTATTAGCCACAACGTCCGCTATCTTTTACGTGACCCCCTAAATGGAGAAAGGTGGCAGAGTGGTTAACACGTTCGCCTGCCAAATGTAATGCGTGACTGCAGCGTGAGTGACCCGGGTTCGAATCCTGGCCTCGCCCTTTCTTTCTAGTTTGACAGGAAAATCGAACTGAGCGTCGAGTCCTTCGGATGGGGACTTAAAACTAGTCTGACCCGTGCGCTTTACGCACGTAAATATCCCACGGCAGTTGAAAGTCGGTAAGAGCAGGGATAAATCCCGCTGCCTGGTATGGCCAAATTGATAGCTAGGTTTTCCAAGTGTCCACACCCCTCCTGCAAAAACCCAATTGGGTAGGCGCTGCACTTGCGGCGACGCGGGGGAGAGCAGCCCGAATTTAACAGCGATAAGTCTCTGTGACTAGAATATACCAAATACCAAAAAACACCTAATACCAAAAGGCCAACCTCTATTGTTCCTGTAGTCTACATAGACTTGGGGCAACATTCCACGTGAGACCAGGGGTCTCTTTGCACATGTAGTCCAGCCCTAAGTGATAAGATAGCTGCTACGTTATGCAAGCTGACACCTCCTCCAACTGTGAAAACTGCCTTCGTCTGTCAATCATGGAAATGTTAAGCCCGTGAAGCACTTGGAGAGGCGAGTTTATTAGTATTGGCATTGGTATTGGTAAATAGTGTAATCTCTCTCTCTCTCTCTCTCTCTCTCTCTCTCTCTCTCTCTCTCTCTCTCTCTCTCTCTCTCTCTCTCTCTCTCTCTCTCTCTCTCTCTCTCTCTCTCTCTCTCTCTCTCTCTCTCTCTGTCTCTCTCTCTCTTTAATTTTTCTCTTTCTCCCCCGCCCCCTCCTCTCTCTCCCCCTCTCTCTCTCTCTCTCTCTCTCTCTCTCTCTCTCTCTCTCTCTCTCTCTCTCTCTCTCTCTCTCTCTCTCTCTCTCTCTCTCTCTCTCTCTCTCTCTAGCGAACGTGAGAGGAACATCAATTGGATCTGTTTGTTGGTCGTGGGAATGCGAAAGGTTTGAGAGAACATCCATGTTATGTGCATAATCTTCAAATGGCAACCCTTTCTAAACCATTACTCTACATCTTCCACCGCCGAAACCATTCTTAGCTGTAGAGTGTAATAATGAAACGTTTTGAGAAAATAAATATTCTTCAAATGTGTGTTACTTCCAAGATTCACTTGATTTCTCAAAGACAAATATCCCTTCTGGTGGCAGAGTGCCTTCAACCAAAGAGTGCCGTTCTCTTTTAAGGTATTCTGAACCTTTAAGCTAGTTTGGTAATCCACTATACACACTTATACGCCTAGGATCTTTAAGCTCATTCGCTGACGGTGCCAATCGTTGGAAGATTCTCCAAGTGTAGATAACACAACTGTTATCTCTACCAACGTGCTATCTAGTCCTTGTACATATGGGAAGCAAGAACACCTTTAAAAGTCTCTTGGCCGTAAGCACCAGTATATCTAACTAGTCCTATGAAACGTAAATATTGGCCTTTCCAGCTGTACACTCCACTTAAGTTTGCTACCAGTAGATGGAGTTCGAGGTAAAAGCAACAAACACGAACTAGAACTGTTGTTCTATCCGATATTTGGGTTTACAAAGTCTGGGCAAGTTGAGCCAAAGACTCTGCTCTCAAGGTATTCCCTGGGGCAGAGTTTTGAATCTCTTCTACACTATCAGTTGGCAGAGAACAGAAGCTCGAAGGCTATGAGTAAAATATAATAAACACTGAACATTATTTCTTTATCTATTTCTTTCCGTTGCCAGTGAGAGGAAGAGTGCACGTTTACGTTTCTATCTCGTGTAAAACAATTGGGGTTTTTAAGTTCTGAGTCAAACTTTCTGCCATGCTTTAATGAAAACTGTTGGTTTGTTAGTTGGCTGGTTGCTATGGTGTGCTGTTGTCTTTATTCCAAAGTTAGTTTTATCTATATTTATTTCTCGCACGATCCAGCATTAACAGGTGCTAATAGATAACCCTTTCCATTTAGGCCAACTTCACTTTCTATACACTTCAAGGACAAGGACATGCATACAAAAACATCTTCAGAGGGACACAAACAACCAATTCAAATATACAAACCGGTAAACTCACTGACCATCAAGAAAACCTCATGCGTTGTACAGAAAAGAAAAGACTTCTGGTGTGCCCAGCAAAGCCACACCCCTTTGAATTGCCCCGTCAACAGCAAACCTATTCATAAATTGAAAAGACAGTGACGCATCTCACGACGTCCTTTGACAGGTGATTGAATGACACAAAAGATTATACGAACGCTTTCGTCAAGATTGGCTTGCCGAGTTATGACCAGATATCCATATACTAAAGGATTAAAGGAGGTGAATGTTGAAGAGCGCAGAGCCACACGATCTACCTATCCGTTTACATGTCAAACTATTACCTGTCATCCCGGTGATTTCATACAGTGTATATCTACACTGCAGGGGGTGTACTTCAAGGGAATCTTCCCGGAGTAGGGGTATTCCGATTAGACACCAGGAGGAGTCACTTGAGGGTGTTAATCTTGCTGGGGCATATAGGATGGAGCACCCTGGCATACATAGTTCCCTGGTTCCACGGTATGGTTTATCTATGGAATGTGTAAGATGCCTACTGATTTAGTCGCTATGGAAATTGTGTAAAACATGGAAAGTTTATATTTGAAAGAAAGTTCGATTCCGTCGAAAGTATTTGGACGTGCAATTGTTATAATGGATGTTTTTGTTTGCTTTTATTTTTATTTTGGATTGTTCCTTTTAAAGCTAAGTTGAAGGGGTTTTGCTTCACCGTTTTATTCTTTGCATAACAAAAAATGATATCGGGGTGAATTTAATTAAACGTGATTATAATCTGAAAAAAATACTAAACAGTTTCTTATGACAGGTAGACGTCAGAGATAGATTAAGAAATCGCTTATTTATCGGATTTAAGCTGTCTTTTGGCACTCTTCTTTCTGCATTCTCATACTACTGTCTTGTTCTCTTTTCTGTCTACCTCGTTGTAAGAATTTAGTGGCCATGGAATGGCATTGGTTAGTGGGATTGTGGGGTGGCTTGTGTGTGTGTGTGTGTGGGGGGGGGGGGGGTGAAAGCGATTGGGTGAGCATGGATGGAAGGGTCGAAATGGAATACGCTTATCAAACATATCCCCTGATCTTTTCTTCTCCCCCACCCCCACCCCACCCCCCGTATCGCTTTACATTCTTTTCCTCTCTATTTGTTCTTCTTTTTTCTCTAACTCTCTCTCTCCATGTTTGTTCCAAGTGAACACTGTAATAGAAACTGATCACAGACTCCGCTTTCGGGTTATGCTTTATTTTATCCAGCAGTGGGTGTTATCTATCTATCAAAAAGTGACTTCGTTAAAAATTCCTAGTGGCAGGATCGTCTAGCACTTAGTTCAAACCTGTGTCTTGTTTGCTCTCAGGGTGGGTGGGGGGTGGGGATGGGGGGTAGGGTCGGGACCAGGGGAGCCAAAAGGTGTAAAAGGGGCTGATTTGAGGAAGGTATCTGAGATTATACCAATATGCAGATGGAAGTGACTCAGTTTACAAAAAAATAAAAATAAACGAGATCCTCCAAAAGCTGTTCTGAGCTATTCCAGCAAACAGAAAAAAAGGCAAATAACCTTGGCATGTACGGAAAATAGATTTTTGTTTGTTGATCTATTCTCTGTTTGTTTGTTGTTGTTGTTATTGTTGTTGCTGTTGTTGTTTTTGTTGGTGGTGGTGGTAGTGGTACTGGTAGTGTGATGTTTTTCCTACAACCGTGGCATCCTTTGTGTTGTTTTAGAAATCAACCTGCAATTATTCATCTGACTAAATCTAAACTTAATATTCTTGAAGATCTATCGTTATATGTTCAATAAATTGAGAGTGACTTCATTTTATGAACAGTATATAATAGTGAAAGTTTAGTAATACTTATGCCAAAACAGTACAGAAACACACGTTACAATTAAGATAGCGGAGTTGTTTTCACGGGACGTTTTATGTGTATCAGTGAGTGCGTGCGTGAGTGCGTGTGTTGTGCGTGCGTGCGTGCGTGCGTGTGCGCGCGTGCACGTGCGCGCGTGCGTGTTCACGCGCGTGTGCGTGCGTGCGTGCGTGTGCATATCTTCGTGTGTGTTTTTGTTTTGTAATGTGATTGCTTTTTTTTTTGCTTTTTCTTTGTGTTTCTTTCTTTTTTCTTTTCTTTGTACTGAAAGTTATCCATCGTCACACCTTTCCTGTATGTAGCCCCCCTCTCTGCTTCTTATCTTCTCCTTATTAGCCTCTTTATTTCTCTCTGCATGTTGGTTCCATGTCAACGCTGGAATTGGAGATGATCACAGATCCTGCTATCAGTTTTGTCTCACCGTTTAGCATCGGTTTTTATCAACAAGTTTGTTTTAAAAAACACTCCAAAAAACACACACACAAAATGACTTCGTTAGAAGTTTCTAGTGGCAAGATCGTATAGCTCTTATTCCAGTCTTTTTCCCCCTTTTGTTTAACTTCAAAAAGAAGCCCCTAGGGGTATAGGAATATAGGAAAGTTCTGGCGGTTACAGAACCAGAGAAGGTTGGAGGGAGGAGGCGGGTTCAGATAACAAGGATGTTAACGAGGTGTGGTTATCGGAGTGAGATTAAATAGCAATAGATAAACGTGTATGTCTTGACAGAAAAAGATCTCACGGGTGTTTGATAGGACTGAGAAAGAAACAAAACATAGTTATAGCCTATTGGCTTGTTGTGAATATACACAAAGTTCTATGGTGATTTATAATGCTCTAAAATGGTATTTCCTCCATTTCACTCTTACTGATATGTTACCGTTAGACCTGTGGGATACAAACACAATAAGAAAGAAGAAAGAAGAAAGGGAGAGATATAGAGTGGTGCAGAGTGGTAGCGCGTTCGCTTCGTGTCAAGCAAACCCGAGTTCGAACCTGGGTACAGGGGAGTTTTTCCTCTCACTTTGCACTAGGCCTTACGGTCTGAACGTGGAGTCTTTCGGATGAGACGATAAACCGAGGTCCCGTGTGCCCATGCACTGACTTAGCATACGCTAAACCCAGTGGCAACGAAAATGTTGTCATTTGGTCAAAATTTACACCACCCCACCCCCCCCCCCCCCCCCCCCTCCCTCATCAGTCACACATAAATCGCATGCAAAAAAAAAAAAAAAAAAAAAAATGGGTGGCGCGCCTCTGGCTGCGACGCGCTCTCCAGGTGGGAGCAACCCGAATTTCACAGAGACGCCTCTGTGACTATAAAGTACCTAATACCTAGAAAGAGGGAGGGAAATAGAGTGTTTGGTATTGTGTGTGTCATTTTCGTGTGACTATGTGCGTTGTTGCTGTTGTTGTTGTCGTACCCTGGCTTAAAGACTCCAGGGATCATCACAACAGCCCGAAGCACGTGAACACTATGGTACACATGCACCAGCTAGGGATGAGAACATTTATATGTGTGGCCGTTTGTGATTACCCCGCCACGTGGTCAGTCACACTCCGACTTTGGGGGATTTTGGACTGATGATGTCATGCTAGGAGCTTGCCATGGCTAAAGACAATCCCCGCATAACTATGCAGAACACAGCATTTTGATATAGCCTTGGTGTTGTAGCTTATGTCAATTGGTCTGACACAGCCTTATGCCAAGGCGGTGACTATGCATAATTGTGTACACAGGCAGACAAACAGATACGGACACGAAAGATAATGTCATCAAAAAAGTGAATGACACTCTTCGACCTGCCAAAGAAATGTGAAACAATGATTTTATTCGCATATTTGAATTCGCATGTAAATAATCCAATAACGTACTCTCCCAGTTATAGCCCCTCCTAGTTCAGGAGGACTAATTAAAATAAAATATTTACTTTTATTTGTGGCAACTAACAAGCTAACTAGCTCACCAGTTACTAACTCCCGCCTTGGCTGAAGGCTGTGACATAAGCTAGAACACCAAGGCTACATCAAAATGTTATGTTCTGCATAGTTGTGCGGGGATTGTCTTTAGCCATGGCAAGCTCCTAGCATAACATCATCAGTCCAAAATCCTCCGAAGACGGAGTGTGGCTGCCCACGTGGCGGGGTAATCAAAAAACGGTCACACACGTAATGTTCTCATCCCTAGCTGATGCATTTGTACCGTAGTGTCAAAGTGCTTCGGATGTTGGGATGATCCCTGGAGTCTTTTAGCCAGGGTACGACAATAACAACAACACTAACTAACTAACTAAACATACGTACACGCACACATAATATAAAGTGAACATGCTTTTCCTCAAGTAAAATAACGATATGAGGAAACGTTCCCTATCATGATATATGATTTACGATACATAAATGGAAATAAATAAAGAAAGAAAGAATGTCTACCTGAAGAAGAAAACTACGAAAAGTTAGAAGTTACACAAACAAACATATGAATTAAGATCCTTGTTAAATCATAGTTTCCACACAGTTGCCTGAACAGTTAACTAAATAAATGTCGTTGTTTTTTCAAATTGCTAAAGGCACACAAATCGGTCTTAGAATTTAGCCCAAAAAGTAGCAATTTTTTTTATTAAAATGAAAAACACCGTATCAATAAAATAGTGTTTAGATTTTAATCTGCAGGCCTAGAGTGTATCGTGCGCTCTAAAATTGCATTTAACAAATAATATTGTAATATAAATAACAATAACAAAAAGAGACATCCTCATCATAATCCAGCATTATCATCGACGTCGTAGAAGTCGTCATTATCGCTGTCGTCATTTACAATTTAGAGCGAGAGAGAGAGAGAGAGAGAGAGAGAGAGAGAGAGAGAGAGAGAGAGAGAGAGAGAGAGAGAGAGAGAGAGAGAGAGAGAGAGAGAGAGAGAGAGAGAGAGAGAGAGAGAGAGAGAGAGAGAGAGAGAGAGAGAGAGAGAGAGAGAGAGAGAGAGAGAGAGAGAGAGAGAGAGAGAGAGAGAGAGAGTCTTCGAATCTGCCAGATCCAAGCAAGCATGAAAGCATCCCAATACGACGTTTGGGGTCTAATCCTTCCAATCATTATCGTCACCAACATCATCACCGTTGGCACCCTTTATTCGCATCAACGGAAAAACTCCCCACAATAGAGACAGGCAAAGAGGTTGACTAGCCCCTTCAGTTATCAGGAACTAACGCCCAGTATCAGCGATATGCATCAGTGTCACCTTTTTCAACAGCGAAATGAAAATCGGGCGACTAACTGGAGACGCGTCTGGTGTCAGTGAGGCCATTAATGTTTATCAACTTTCCGTGGAGGCAGAAAGATGCCTTCCTGCTCTATCTCTGCTTCAAGAAGTCAAGAGAAGTCGAGAGACAGCCATCTCCCGACGTAACGCCCTTTTCTCCCTGGGAAGCCGTTATCCATCGAAGGTCCTCCTCCTTTGCAAGAAGATGGACACGAAGACATTGTCGCATCACTAGGTCAGAACCATCTTTCGTAGACACGCGACCGCACGCGCAGGCAGGTTAATACCATTGAGCAAAGTCATCCCGATCAAGGCCGTGGTAGCTATCACGGGAGGGGTGAGGGGTGGGGGCTGAGCAACAAGCACCCTCTCTCCCCCGTGCCAGATAGAGCTCAGAAAGGCTTTGCTACTTTGCGCGTTTCACGTGCCGAAGATGACATTTTGCTCTGACACTAATTGGCGAGGAGCGGGCGACAAGGTGCGACCAAGAGCTTTGCGGCAAAGTAGGCGTGGAAGAGGTGGTCCCGGGTGATTAGGGAGGAACGGAGGAAGATGTTGGAGCCGCAGCTATGTTGTGGACACAAGGAGGTTGTTGGTAAGGGGATGGAGGCGGGAATTGTCGTTGTTGAGAGCACAGACTGTCGCGTCGCTCAGCCCTATTGATAGCGGTTTATTGGCAGCCCGTTGTTGTCACGCTCCTCTTGACTGGTGAGGGTGTTAGGATGTCTTTGTAACTAACCTGTAGTTGTATCCTCCCAGGTTTCGTTACAACAATAACCCCACTCGCCTCCAAATCATCCGGTGCAGCTGCCCAGCATATACTTCAAAGAAAACACTGACTTCTGTGGGTTAACTAGCAGTTGGTTTTCGGTTAAAACTAGCATGCATTCCTTGTTTCCTTGACGCAGAGTGGTGATTTTGCAGAATCGCGTGCGATAAGGGTAGGATGGTTACAGCTGCTAAAGTGATAGAGTTGACGGTAGCCTATAATGCCCAATCATCTTTTCATCATGCTGTGCTTTTGTTTTGGTTCAGCGTATTCATAATAAGTTGTGGGATCAGGTGTGATCCCAGAACGAGGTATGGTAACGATCACAGAAGGGATCTAGGTAGATAATTTCACAGCTTTTGCACGACAAGAACGTAAGAAAATGAAGACAGTAGTAATGTTAATAATTGGCTGGCTCCACCAGTTTCATTACATAAATTCAGCGTTTGGTGCGAATCACATGTTGCAATGCATACTTACATGCTGCGCTTATCTTGATAAATGTTATGTAATTTAGAAGAAACAAAAATTGTTCACGAGTTACATGTTCTTTCACGTTGCCTCTCTGTTCAGGTCAACTGCAGGCGTTTTTCCTCTTCTTCTTCTTTAAAATTTGGTTTATATTTATTTTACAGAAAATGTCAAACATTGTGTAAAACTGGAGCTGCAATACATTGTAAGCTAAAGATGGTAAGTTGACATTCATTCGGAACTGTGGCAGGGTGATTTGAAAATAAATGTAATAAAAGTGTTTATTTAAAAAATAATTCAAAACAAAACAAAACAAAACAAAAACAGCCGGCTACCTGGGATGGCAACTCACATTCATACACGTTTCAGTCGTCTTATTTATCATTTTCCATTCCCTTAATATGGGAAAAGAAAAACTTCATTCAAAACATGCTCTTAAGGAAGAAAAGAATATGGAAAAGATAATGATTGAAATAACTCATTATCCATAAAAGGGAAAGAAACCTTTATTGTGGAAAATGATTACAAAATATTTTATGAGGAGCAAGAGCATCATGGAAAAAGCGAATTATCAAGAGAAAAAAGAACAAAAAAATAAAAATAACAAGAAAAACTATTAACGAACCATTAACCTTTCAAACGGGAGGATTTCAAAAGTGCTCCATATCCCCTAGAACCTGGTCTGCACAGATCCATTTACCATTGTAACCCGAAGCCTCCTTCTGGGCCAAGCTCAGGGGACACAACCCTTTACGGTGACAACACTCCAGAGTCGTGCCCCTTCTTGTGATGTCACGACACAACGGGGGATCACTCTATGATCGCGGGAGACGATCCCTTTCGGATGGAAACGTACACGAGAAAAGGTTTTCCCGTCTCGAGGGTCTCCCCGACTATAGATATCGTTTAGTCTCATGACAGTATAATTGAAGTTCGTTTGCTTGCGGAGAGGGTCTAGTCTTTTGTCCCTGAAGGCACGAGAGTGCTGGAAGTGACGTGATTCTGACGTTATGGGTTCAGATCTGAGCCAGGAATATTCGCCCTTCGCTGTCCACTCGAGAGCTCTTCAAACGACCGGTGTTTTTTTTTTCTTCTTTTAAAATGAGCTGGAATTTTCCCGTCCATTACGGGTTTTCCCGAAAGAATTTTTTTTTTTTGTGCGCAAGAGCGACGAGTCTGCATACGTCTATCATGTGTGTATTCTTTCCGTATCTGCAGCTAGTATTCAAACGCAATGGTGCATGCAAAGTAAATCAATATTCATCGAGATGGAGATTTTTGCTTGCAATTAGGACTAGTCTATTGTTCACGTTATTCTGTATTGTGTTGTTGTAAAAGGTAGAATATCCATGGGGAAAATGACTCCAAACCCTTAGCATTGTAGTTATTTATTTCCCTGGGTAATTCTTGTCAAACTTAGCAAACGCGTTTTGATTTTTAGTTCGACAGTTAATTATAGTTTCTTCTGGATGTAAAAATAAATATCAAGGGTTTTTTGTATGCTCAATCAAGCTCAAACGTATTAATTCCACCCATCCCTCGCCTTCTCTCTTCCCCTTCATCACTTCTGCTTGGCACCAACCAGCCTCATAATTCAGAACACCCTTAGAAATGATGAAACTCTGCTTCAAGGGGCACCCTGACGGATGAGTATTTTGCAAGAAACACGTCGAGATCACCAGGAAAACACCCTTTACATAGACCGCAACACTCATATTGTTCTGGTTTCCTAGAAATCAAACCGTCAAATCGGGGATTCCTCCTTGGCGGAGATGCGGGAAGTCAAATTATTTCAGTGAAAGAGAAGGCACATGCCTTCTCTTTTTTCATGGCCGCCTGAGTTTAGACCAAATCGTTCGCACGAATTTTTTACAATACAAGCCCTTTTTTTTACCATTTTATACAGTTTACCTAATGGAGTTTCGCTCACAACAAAAACAATAGCTCCGATTTGTTTTTACTGCACTACAAACAAATCTTCAACCACAATGAGTGGCCTCCACCCACCCCATCCAAAATGGCTTCTCTCTCCGGCATCTCCGCCAATGAGGAATCGCCGTTTTGACGGTTTGATTTCTAGGAAACCAGAGCAAAGTGAGTGTTCCGATCCTTGAAAAGGCTGTCTTTCTGGTGATCTCGACGTGTTTATTGCAAACACTCATCCGTCAAGGTCCACCTTTAACGTTCTCCGGTCTAGAACAGACACATATGGGACATCAATAGATATAAAGATGTTGGGAACGATCCTGGAGCCAATGCCCGGAGGCAGTGCAACACCATGAAAGTCCCGAATTTGTTAACACTACAGTGTATGGCAATAACCCTTAGAAATGAATCCTTCGCTATCTTAGACTAAACAAATCTCTCGTCATTATCTCCTTTACCCTTATTTTTTGTCCCTTGTCCATTCTCTATACCCATTGACAAGGACCAAGTGAATGGGGTGAAGAGAGGACGTTTGTGACACGTTTGTTGGGTGCATCTCCCACCCCTAACCCCCAAACCACACACCAGTACCACAGACCCCCTCCCCTCCCTTACCCAAATCCTCAGTCTCCGCCCGTCTACGTGTCAACTCCGCCAGAAGCCTTTAGCTACTGACAGGCCAGTGACTGTCTTGGTTGGAAGCATTGTCCAGTGTCCGTCAGGCTCTGCCTACATGCTCTCTCTCTCTCTCTCTCTCTCTCTCTCTCTCTCTCTCTCTCTCTCTCTCTCTCTCTCTCTCTCTCTCTCGCTCTCCCCCCCCCCTCACTCTCGTATTTCTTCTAAAGTAACCACAGAAATGTGGATGAAGTTGCCTAACTAACCGCTTTGAGACGTTCAGTCTATAAAACGTCGACAACGCTCTCTGGCGCCATATCATAAGAGCTCGAAGGTTGTTTACTTTGCGTAGCAACATGTGGCCATTATCAAACGTTCTTGGACTTTAATGTTTTTGAACAACTCTGAGATTGGGTTTGCTTTAGTTGATGATATGATACGATATCGCAAGCATATCTCCAAGCATCGTCACATTGTTTTCCAATCACATTATAGGCACTAAACTGTTACTTCTTATTTTGCCAGACAGGAAAAGAATGATCGATAATTCTCTGCTTTTTCCTCTCCATTGACAAAATGTGTCGTTCTGCGTATGCAATGGTTGCTTGGAGGCGTCGTAATGTTTAACGCTGTGTTTGCGCAAAACGCTCGGGCCGCCAAACGTCAAGGTAGACATACATAGTACATGATCCTAACCTGGATCCATTCAGAAAGAAAAAAAAATCACGCCCCATATCCTCTCCTCTTCCAGCTCTTTATCATCCTTGCCTCACAACACCTACCCAACCCCACCCGTCACACATACACATGCACACGTACACACGCACGCACGTACACACACACACACACACACACACACACACACACACACACACACACACACACACACACACACACACACACACACACACACACACACACACACACACACACACACACACACACACACACACACACACACACACACACACACACCATGCTTGTCGTGACTGGCAGTTAGCTACTACAAGGTGATGCAGAGTCCTCCTTCGTCGTCCGTACGTCCACCAGTCCCCGCAGGGGTGTTTATCGCCGCAGGGTGTTTTGCAATAATTGCAGGAAAACAGCTTATTTAGCAGCAGGTATCATCGTGCAAAGCTACCCCCGCTGAAAAGAGACGGAAGTAAAAAAAGAAACGAGAGCTTTTCTATTCCCATTCTCCACGTCTTGTAAAGAGAGACATGGAGATTGCTTGGCATGGCTTCTGATTTCTTCTTTTATTAACATGTCACTGAGGAAAAGTAAGAGAGGAGGGGTGGGGGGTGGGGTGAATTAAATAAGAAGAATCAAAGTTTTGTATGTTGTCACACAAGAGAGAAGATTTCGTTTCTTTTTTTTTTTCTCTATTTTTTTTTTTTTTAGATGGAGTTAGTGAGAGAGAGAGAAAAGGGGGGAGATGGTGCTTTTTTGTTGTTGATCGTTGTCCACCAGTGTTCTGAATTTTGTTCAAGGTGGGGTGGGGGGAGGTGGGGGGGGGGGGGGGCAATCATTTTTCTATGACACTCTTGTATTCTTGCGTTCCACGCCCGTTCTTGGTATGTATCCTTAATCCAGTAACCTCCTGCTTCCTCTGCGATTTGAAAGAGAGGAT
>CM065684.1:31121388-31123888 GCA_017654935.2 Phymorhynchus buccinoides
CCGAGCTGACTGTAATGGTCGAGATAGCATAGGCAAAAATGATGTAATCTGTTAGATTCTGAATTCTGAAAGGAAAGAAAACCCAAGAACAAACGATTCATAATCTTACAGTCCTTCTTGAATCGTATTTTACGCCCATCAGAAGAAAAACAAGATGCATTACATTGATAACTTTAGGTGCGCTATAAAATAATGTCATCTACAGGTTAGATTCAGAATTTTGAACGAAATAAAACCAACAAATTCATGGTCTTACGTATTTTACACTCATAAAACAAACAAAAATATATATATATATGCGTTACATTCAGATTTGGTGCGCGCTGAAATAGAAATAAAATCAGTTTATAATATTCGATTTGGGATGTTGTTAAATTAAAATAAGTATACTTTTCTATTACAACTATATGTTGATAGCGTGTGTGTGTGTGTGTGTGTGTGTGTGTGTGTGTGTGTGAAGACCCACATCGGCGAGGGACTCAACCAATGGAAAAGGGCACACAGAGAAACAAAGAAGGCTCACAAGCAAACACACAACTCCACAGAAAACATAGCAATCGAAGCAGTTGATTTAAAGCTCTTTAGCTTTTTTCCCAACTTCTGTAACACAAACATACGCGCACACGCACGCGCGCGCGCGTAGCACACACACACGTACGCGCGCGCACGCACGCACGCACGCGCGCACGCACATGCACCTGGTCCCATACACGCAGATATACGCATGCAAAGACATACGCGCGCACACGCACGCATACATACACAACACACACACATTCACACTCACACTCTCTCTCTCTCTATCTCTCGCTCTCTCTCTCTCTCTCTCTCTCTCTCTCTCTCTCTCTCTCTCTCTCTCTCTCTCTCTCTCTCTCTCTCTCTCTCACACACACACACACACACACACACACACACCACACGCGCGCGCGCGCGCGCGCGCGCGCGCGCATACACACAGACACACACACTCTTTCTCTCTGTTCGTCTCTCTCTCTCTCTCTATCTATCCTCACACACACACACACACACACACACACACACACACACACACACACACACAACACACACACACACACACACACACACACACACACACACAAACACAACACACAAACACGCACACACGCACGCACGCACATACACACACATACACAAAATAATCTTAGCAAGTAAGCAGATAAAGATGATCATCTGCGATCATCCTATTACATACAGTATTCAACCTAACATTTAAAATTTAAAAAATGGGGGGGGGGGGGGGGGGGGGGGGGGTCCTTTGGCATATTCTAGTCACATAGACTTATCTCTGTGAAATTCGGGCTGCCCTTACAAGAAGAAAAAAGGAAAACGTGAAGTGATGAATTATGTGTTATGCATTTGTTGTAGTATTGAGAGTAAAGTAATGTGAAGTGATGATTTCTGTGTTATGTGTTTTTTTTGTAGTGAGAGAGTAAAGTAATGTGAAGTGATGAATTCTATGTTATGTATTTTTTTGTAGTGAGAGAGTAAAGTAATGTGAAGTGATGAATTCTTGTTATGTATTTTTTGTAGTGAGAGAGTAAAGTAATGTGAAGTGATGATTTCTGTGTTATGTATTTTTTTGTAGTGAGAGAGTAAAGTAATGTGAAGTGATGATTTATGTGTTATGTATTTTTTTGTAGTGAGAGAGTAAAGTAATGTGAAGTGATGAATTCTATGTTATGTATTTTTTGTAGTGAGAGAGTAAAGTAATGCGAAGTGATGAATTCTATGTTATGTATTTTTTGTAGTGAGAGAGTAAAGTAATGTGAAGTGATGAATTCTGTGTTATGTATTTTTTTGTAGTGAGAGAGTAAAGTAATGCGAAGTGATGAATTCTATGTTATGTATTTTTTGTAGTGAGAGAGTAAAGTAATGCGAAGTGATGAATTCTATGTTATGTATTTTTTGTAGTGAGAGAGCAAAGTAATGTGAAGTGGAAAAAAAACACAAAGAAATAAACTACATACTGAGATACACGTGGGACTCAGACAAAATGCAAACACATTATAAGACAAAGAAGAAAAGACAATTATATTTCAAAGTACGTATTCCTCAACACCAGCGACCACCAGCACCACCCACCACCCCCGTCCCTGCCGCACAAAAAAGGGGGGGGGGGGGGTAGAGAAAGACAAAAACAAAACACCTGTGACGAACAAATCTAGTGACCCTAATCATTCTGTCTCGGTACTCCAACCCATTCCAGGAAGCTTTCTTTCATCAATTTGTCATGGCTAACTTCCTGAGAAAGAAAACGAGACAATGGCTGACGTAATGCGGCGAATCGTAACGTATCACGAGAAAACTAGTCGTCGTTTGCAATCCAACAAAAAATACTATCTGTCCATGACTGTGTTCAACTCAAATTTCTCAAACCAAGAGATAAGAAAGGTTGCTAGGCTCTTCTGAGGAATAGGATGGATTTACTTTTAAAACGAAAGGAAGGAAAAGGAAACACGAAGGCTACATTCGATTAGTC
>CM065684.1:31126388-31136388 GCA_017654935.2 Phymorhynchus buccinoides
AATCATGAGTTCAATGATTCAATAAGTACAAATGTAAAGAATTCAAAGCTTCGATGGCGCAACCACTGAAGAGTTCATTCATTATTTAGACAGTTATAAACCTTTGGTCTTAATAACAAAAGCCTATTGATATCAATGTCTTAACCCTTTCGCCGCCAGCCAGTTTTCAGCGAAAAAATACCATTACACTTAACTGGGTAGAGAAAAAAAGAGATATCTGCAATATTGCAAATTCCTCTGTGACATGTATAACATTAGGCCTATCCTTACCTCCCAAGATTAAGGAAATAGGGTCTTTGGATAACAGGCCCTGATTTGATGCCTTTTAGAGACAAGAGTGTTCAACCGTTGTGGTGCTAAAATGCGACATTGGCGGTGAAAGGGTATACTAACAATGCAGCCTAACGATGCACGAAGCTGGAGCGATCAACTGTAGCCTAACAGAACCATTGTCTTTGTGTAATTATTTGCAACCATTTCTACACACTAAGTAAGCCCATAGGGTGAAGCCATTGGGTCCATGATTGTGTTAATTGTCCCAAAGTGGATGTCCAGGCATTGCTATTGTTGATCATGGGTCAGTGGCGTCCTTGGTCGAAACCTGCACACACACACACACACACGTGAATAAACCTTCTTATTAACAAGCGCGAAATCGCAATAGTTTGTGGCACGCGGTCTATTTTTTACCACTCCAATCATGAGTTACCTCCACTGGCTTTTCAATAATTTTAATCTGTAAACCAGAATGTTATCTCTGCACCATTTCGTAACTTTTTATATCTTTTGGAAAACATTTAAAACTATGTATCCTACTTATACTCATCAAAAGAAGCACCGCATACTCGTCGTGTCTGTTGTAGTGTCTGTATTACATATGTTTATTATTTTGTACGCTTTTAAAATACATAATTTTAAAGAGCGGCCAGAAGTGTAGCCTCGATTTCAAGTGCGACAATTTTGTCAAAATGTGCGACAATTTTGGACCGACAGACCGACCGACCGACCGACAAAGTGAGTTATAGGTTTGTGGCTTGAGCCACAAACAAAAATACATATATCGTGGTGAGACATGCATTGCAAACGGTATTTTCGTGAAGAGAACGAACGAACGAACGAATGTGGTTTTTTATTGAGGGAAAGCGGAATAAGCACAATAACCGGCTTTTTTTCATCCGGCCCTCCAAACTAAAGGAAACGAAATTTTTTAAATACAAATAGAAAAAAAAAGACATCGCAAAATACAAGAAAAACCAACAACCTTAAATCAAGGTTGTAAACGGACCCACCGTGCAAGGCATATAAATAAGATAAATCACATCAATTAAAGGGAGAGAGTGAAACAAGGACAGACAGACAGACAGACAGAGAGAGGGAGGTCAAAATAAACACACATGAACGTTAATTTGGGAAGTATGGTATGCCGTTTCCAGAGAGAGAGAGAGAGAGAGAGAGAGGGGGGGAGAGAGAGAGAGAGGGGGGGGAGAGAGAGAGAGAGAGGGAGAGAGAGAGAGAGGAGAAGAGAGAGAGAGGGAGGTCAAATATAAACACCACATGAACGTTAAATTGGGAAGTAATGCCCGTTCCAGATATAGAGAGAGAGAGAGAGAGAGAGAGAGAGAGAGAGGGGGGGGGGAGGTGAGAGAGAGAGAGATAGAGAGGGGGGGAGAGAGAGAGAGAGAGGGAGAGAGAGAGATAGAGAGAGAGAGAGAGGGAGAGAGAGAGAGAGAGAGGGAGAGAGAGAGGAGGAGAGAGAGAGAAAGTAGAGAGAGAGAGAGAGGGGGGGGAGAGAGAGGGAGAGAGAGAGAGAGAGAGAGTATAGAGAGAGAGAGAGATAGAGAGAGAGAGAGAGAGAGAGAGAGAAGAGAGAGAGAATCGAGAGAGAGAGAGAGAGAGAGAGAGCAAATACTGCAAACTATTTGTGCTAGAATTACAACTTCAAACCTCTGTGTTTCTTAGAACGTCATATCAATAAATGGAACTGACAGCCTTTTAGTCAATAATACGGCTCATGTTGCGTTCTATAATGTGTACACACCAGCAGAAAATAATTTAGACTAAGTTTTGAAACCTGCTTCTTTTGTTTCTTTTTCAAGTCACCCCTCGGAAAGTGAAACGGTGGCTTTGCGGCTAATGCAGGAGCTTAGGGGGAAATAGGCTTGCGGGGGTTCAACACCCCGTTATCAGTTTACCGTGGAAATACTTACAAAAGTGACTTTGGGATTCCACGGGTTTGGCTTCAAAGAAAACAGCTGTAATGTCTGTGATGAATACGCCCGAACTATGACTGTCTCTCAGGCTCCTAGCGCATAGTCCAAAAAAGCATACGTGTAAAGCTATATTCGAGCTGTAAACACTTGACTTGCACAACAATAATATGAAAGAAGGAGAAAGAGAGGGGGGGGGGGGAGAGAGAGAGAGTGAGAGAGAGAGATAGAGAGAGACAGACTGACAGACAGACAGACTGACTGGCAGACTGACTGACTGAGAGAGACAAGAGACAGAGAGAGATATATATATATAGTAGAGAGAGAGACAGAGACAGAAACAGATACAGTCAGGCAGACGGAAACAGACAGAGAAAGAAATGTCCATACATAATAAGCACACACATACACACAAAGGTTGAGCAAGTAGGAGAAAGAAAGAATATGTCAAGCCATATAAACCTACGCCCTACCTACACCCAGTCCTTCTGATAATTAATGTACAGTAATTATATAAGACGTGTTTTCCTGTTGTTGCTTTTTCTGTGACGCAATCAAACCGTAAACCATTTTTTTGGTCGTTAATTCCGCTAACATTGTATATTTGGAAAACTGGATTAATTAATGGTCTCTTTATCATCTGCAAACCAATTGTCACCCTATAGAATTTCATCACCCAAACATTTAGTAAACTATGAACTATAAGTGATTACAGTACTCTCTTGTTTTGTTTCCACACGCACAAACAAACACACATGTTCTAGCTTAAATTGCACGGTACTTCATTTCCTTACAAAATGGGGATAATATGAAATACGAAGCATCATTGTTGCCAGAACAAGAACGGAAAGCATTCATCCCCCTTGGTTCCATAGCTATATTACGCG
Organism: Phymorhynchus buccinoides; assembly: GCA_017654935.2. NCBI lineage: Eukaryota > Metazoa > Mollusca > Gastropoda > Neogastropoda > Raphitomidae > Phymorhynchus > Phymorhynchus buccinoides. The sequence goes on from CM065684.1 coordinate 31,129,483, forward strand.
AAGGACTTCATTCAACGGTTTTAGCTGTCTGCCTTTTAAGCTAGATCTCTCTCTCTCTCTCTCTCTCGAATCTCATCTCTCTCTCTCTCCTCTCTCTCTCTCTCTTCTCTCTCTCTCTCTCTCTCTCTCTGTTCCTCTCTCTCTCTCTCCTCTCTCTCCTCTCTCTCTCTTCTCTCTCTCTGTCTCTCTCTCTCTCTCTCTCTCTCTCTCTCTGCTCTCTCTCTCTCCTCTCCTCTCTCTCTCTCTCTCTCTCTCTCTCTCTCTCTCTCTCTCTCTCTCTCTCTCTCTCTCTCTCTCTCTCTCTCTCTCTCTCTCTCTCTCTCAATGCAATAACTGTAATGGCAGGCCCTGCCCCCGGGAGGTTGCTAACTCCTCTTTTGCAATGGTGTAGTATGATAATAGGGCCAGCAGCATCCCTGCATCTGTTTCAAGCTGCACTGTCTCTCTTTTCATTTTGTTTTTAATCTTCTCTTCTTTGCTTTTCTTTCTATTATAATACCCCAAATCCCGAGTGTGTCTGTGTCAGGGACTGAACAAGACGATAGAACGAATGAAAAACTATAAGGGTGGGGTAGATAGGGGAGAGAGAGAGAGACAGACAGACAGACAGACAGAAAGGGAGAGAGAGAGAGAGAGAGAGAGAGAGAGAGAGAGATAGAGCGAGAGAGAGAGAGAGAGAGAGACAGACAGACAGACAGACAGACAGACAGACAGAAAGGAGAGAGAGGAGAGGGAGAGAGAGAGAGAGAGAGAGAGAGAGAGAGAGAGGAGAGAGAGAGAGAGACAGACAGACAGACAGACAGACAGAAGAGAGAGAGAGAGAGAGAGAGAGAGAGAGAGAGAGGAGAAGAGAGAGAGAGAGAGAGAGAATGTCGAGAGAGAGAGAGAGAGAGAGAGAGAGAGAGACGAGAGAGAGACGTTATCTTTTAAGACCACAATACTGTCGTGCTTGCATCATAGCTTCAATGTTCCTGCAGCGAAAGATAATATAGGACTAGGCAAGAATAGGAGAGAGAGAGAGAGAGAGAGAGAGAGAGAGAGAGAGAGAGAGAGAGAGAGAGAGAGAGAGAGAGAGAGAGAGAGAGAGAGAGAGAGAGAGAGAGAGTGAGAGAGAGAGAGAGAGAGAGAGAGAGAGAGAGAGAGAGAGAGAGCGAGAGAGCGAGCGAGAGATGGAAAAGTTTTTCTCTTTAACCCCCATGTGTGTCTGTGTCACTGTTGCAATGGCCCTGAGTGATGAAGGGTAGAAAACAAGAGACTATAAAAAAAAAATCGTGGCCGCTCCAGGAACAATTACCACCCAAATATACATCTGTATTATTAAAAAATCGGGGCTTTCCTGGTCTTGCACTGCCTCCGGGCATTGCCTCCAGGCTCGTTCCCACCATCTTTATATCTACTAATGTCCCATATGTGTCTGTTTCAGACCGGAGGACGTTAAAACCCTTTCATCGCCACTGTCGCCTCTTGGCACCACAATGATTTAACACCCATGTCACTGAAAGGCATCAAATGAGGGTCTGGTATCCAGTGACCTTATGCTTTTAATGTTGGGAGGTAAGGACAGGCCCTATTTTATGCATGTCACAAAGGAATCTCCAGTACTGCAGGCGAAATCTTTTCTTTACCCAGGTAAGTTTAATGGAAAGTTTGGGCTGAAAAATGGCTGGCGTTCAAAAGGGTTAATTAAGATTTACTACTCCAGGAACAATATTGGTAGAACCAATATGGTTGGCTATATCTTTATTGATTAAAAATGCGGGGTTTTCCTGGTATTGCATTACCTCCAGGATCATCCCACCATCTTTATATCTATTAATGTCCCATATGTGCCTGTTCCAGGCCCGAAGACGTTAATTGAATGTTCTTCTCCAAGAACATTGAAGATATGATGCACGAACATCAGAATAGGGTTTACACCTTTTTTTCTTAAAAACACACACATAAAAAAAGCAATAATCTGGTATGTATCTCTCAATGTCCCAGTATTTCTGGAGCGAACATATACCTCAGAGAGAGAGAGAGAGAGAGAGAGAATTGAGAGAGAGAGAGAGAGAGAGAGAGACGGAGAGAGAGAGCAGAGATCAGACGAGAGAGAGAGAGAGAGAGAGAGAGAGGGTTAAGGAGAGAGAGAGAGAGAGAAAGTATAAGGAGAGAGAGAGAGAGAGAGAGATGATAGGGAAGAGAGAAAGAGAGACCGAGGAAGAGAGAGAGAGAGAGAGAGAGAGAGGATGCTTGGTGGTGGGGGAGAGAGAGAGAGACTCTTGGGAGTTAGGAAAGGTTATAATGTTGGGCAAAAGAAATGGACAGAGCATCTTCAGTTGAATAATAACGGTCAGGTCAGCACTGAATTATAATCTTGTCTTCAAGGACACACAGTATTCTTTGCTCCTTGCTGCGCCAAACAACCACCCAAAAACCCTACTTCTTTCATTTTCTTTGGTTGGGGGGGAAATGGGTAGTTAAAGACCCACCAGATTACGTGTCAAAATAACGGGTTTCACGGTCGTGTTTTCCCTCTTTTACCTGGTAAGAAATCTTGTTTTGAGCAGGTTTGAGTCCCATACAAATGCCCCCAAATTCAACGCGAAACATCATTTTAAAGAGCAGCCTCAATTTGAAGTTGGGGGCATTTGTATGTGGGTCACAGCTACCCAGAAAAAACAACCAAGGGACTTAATTGTGGTAGGTCAGTGTGTCTTTAAGGTGTATGTTAGGTGACAGGGAGGGGGGGGGAGGGGGAGTTGTTGGCGGGGTGGAGTTGATTGGGACTGGAGACAGGTGATTAAGAACAAAGCGTCCATTGGTCAGTTTCAAATGTCGACCGTTCTCTGCTTTCCTTCCCTATTTCCTTCACAAAATGTGTTGACGTTGTTTGTCACAAATCTAACAAAAAGGAAGGTATAAGACATCGAAAATGTCTTATTAAAGAAGCTAGATATGTAGTTGCGTGTTAATTCGCAATTCGCGTTGTTGATCTTTTTCCTAGGCAAAACTTAATGTGACAAGGTTGTTTTGTTACCAGCCGCGAGCGAAGTGAGCGAAGCTGGTAATGTTTTCAGAGCAGACTCTTCCTATTTATGTGGCTATGTGACTATTGAACAGAGGAACTTTGGAGGCTCAAACCTTGCATGCCGGTAGGAACTTAAAATATATAGGCCAATTTCGAAAACGAAGATCATGGGCCAAAAGTCAAGGTCACTGGAGTCAAAAATGCTGCGCCGACGCGCCGCGTCGTACAATATGACGCACAACATCGTGCAAAATGACGCGTCGCGTCATGCAAAATGACGCGTCGCGTCGTACAAAATAACACACCGCGCCCAAAATGCCAAAAAATGCTGCCGCGCATCAATGCACGCGTGCCTCACTTGACTGGCTGACTATCAATGTATGTTAGTTAACACGACAGTGTTTAAACGGAGTGACCTAGCAGGTCGTGGTGCTCACATCATGCATGCGGATATATATATAATTAGGATATCTAGCCCAAGTTCGAAAATGAAGGTCATTGGTCAAATGTCAAGGTTACTGGAGCCAAAAAATGCTACCGCGCGGCTGGTGATATAGCGTCTTTAACGCTCTAGTTTTCCTGTGTATTTCCAAAGTAGCATCACGAAAACGTCACTTTCTCCTCGACATTACTATCCCTCAATCTCCCCAACCCTTTCCTTCCAATGGTCGACTTATGGCGATTATTTGCCCACCAGGGGGCATAACGCTCGAATGGGGCTTATCACGCTATATTCTTAGTTGGGCGTAATGAGAGAGAGAGAGGAGAGAGAGACTCCCGGGAACGAGGATGCAGAAGAGAGCCGAGAGAGAGAGAGAGAGAGAGAGAGAGAGAGAGAGAGAGGGTTGGACTCCTCCCTATCTCTCTCTCTCTCTCTCTCTCTTTATCCCCAACTAAGGGTATAGAGAGGATTAGCCCCACTCGAGCGTTATGACACCTGGTGGGCAAAAGAGCCCGCTAAGTCGCTCATTCAGTCCCTCTCTTCTCTTGAGAAAGCATCTCAACAGGAAGTTCGTCCTCAGAAGACGCATGTTTTAGAAAGTCTCTGTCTCAAAATGCCATATGTTTGTGTGGAAACTTGCAATGCATCTTTTCCTTAACTCCTCCTTTCCTTCTCGGAGTTGTCATTTTGTTGAAGGTAAATTTACGTTTTTCTCTCACTTTCTCACCGCAATCTGTTTTAAAAGCAGATGTGTTTCGCTCGCATTCGATTCTCGTGCGCAAATAAATAGTTGAAGCATACGTCCTGTTTGTTCAAAACAAAGTATCGAGTAAGTATCGCCCTCGAATGTTCAAACTTTGCGTGTGCGACGGCGAAAATGGTGTTTTACGTCCTCTTGGTCTGAATCAGACACATATGGGACATTTGTAAATACAAATATGGTGGGAACAATACTGGAGGCAATGCCCGGAGGCAGTACGAAACCAGTAAAGTCCCGATTTTTTTGGTCCAATGACTTTGCGTGTGCCTTTTTCTCTCTCCTATTTATTGTTACTAACCATCCCTCTTTAATCTGCGAGTTTCATCTCACCTTTTCACTCTTTAGGACGAGAGGGGTGGGTGGGCGGGTGTGCATACTCGAGTGATACTGGTTTGTGATATTGTTAATGTTTTCTGTGGTATGTGTTATCGTTATTACTGTGATGTCATTATTATCTGTGATTATTATTACTTTCAGACCCACCACGTCGCTTGTAAATCACGGGGTTTTCCCTCTTATAGTAGTACGAAATCTCATTGCTAAGAGGAAGTGTGTACTTCTGATGGGCCGAGTTTTCGTGAGTGGATGGAAACATGAAACATACGTGTTGCTACTACTAAGTTATTTGGAGTTCCATTCGTTTAAAGGGTCACCCTGACGGATTAGTTTTTTTTTTATATCAGAAACACGTCCAGATCACCAGGAAAACACCCTTTACAGAGGATCGAAAACACTCATTTTGCTCTGGTTTCCTAGGAAATCAAAACCGTCAAATCGGCGATTCCTCCTTGGCGGAGGTGCTGGAAGTCAAATTCGTTCACCCAAAGAGAAGGCGTGTACCGTCTCTTTTCGAATGGCCGCTTGTCATTTAGACCAAATCGTTTGCACGAAATATTCGCAAAACAAGCCTTTTTTTTCTTCTTTTATTTTTCTTTTTTACAGATTATCTAAAGGAGTTTCGCTCACAACAAAAGGAAACAGCTGCCATTTTTTTTTTTTTTTTTTTTTACTGCACAACAAAAAAAAGAAAACGCTTCAACCACAATGAGATACTTTAATCTCACCCACCCCATCCAAAATGGAATACTCTCTCCGGTATCTCCGCCAAGGAGGAGGAATCGCCGTTTTGACGGTTTAAATTTGTAGGAAACCAGAGCAAAGTGAGTGTTATGATCTCTTGAAAAGGCTGTCTTTCTGGTGATCTCGACGTGTTTCTTGCAAACAACTCATCCGTCAGGGTGCCCCTTTAAAGTTTGAAGAGTAAAGTGGGTCATAGTTGTTATAGGAAATGTGGTAGGAACAGGAGGGGACAGGTTTTAGGTTAGGAAGAGGGGGGCGGGGCGGTGGGGGTGTGTGGGGGGGGGGGGGGGGGGGGGGTAGGGGAGGTCAACTTTGTCAACCGTCCCCCCCCCCCCCCCCCACTGACTTGTGGCGCTTGGCGCTTGATGTAAAGTGAGCTAATCAAGTCATCTTCAGTCTGCACCCTGATTGACAGTTTTAACTCGTTTGCTACTGACAAGTAAGGGTCTGCTGGGCTCCAAAGGTTGGAAACGACGGGCGGCTGAATCCCTGGTGATGGGTTCGATTTCCACTTGGAGACTGTCTCATCAAGCGAGCAAGAGGAGACGGTTTTTTTTCTCTCTCCTGTATCTTCAGAAAGTTAGCGTAGATGCTGGTTCCTCGTTGGCCGTGACCTTTAGGCCTAAAATGAGTAGAGGTTAAACGAATAATCTGAAAATACCCCCTCCCCCCTCCCCCCCAAAAAAACCCACACCCCACAACAACCGTGGTTAATTGCTAATCTACTCTGCTTAAATAGTTAGTGCGACGGAAAATCAGTCTACGGCTTCGTCTTTTTGTGACTCTCAAACTAGGAAGCATTGCTTTGGTTCTTAGTGCTGCAGCCTTGGTGATTAACTGGCTTTTTTTTCTTCTTTTTGTTTTGTTTTTTGGGGGGACATGTCCAATGCCAAATACCCTGGACAAGGCATCTCCGTTACTAACAAATTCCAGACCAGCTTTCCAAGCTAGCAGTTGCTTCCGCTGCTATCTGAAGGTGACATTTATTAAGAATGATGCTAACAAATGGTACCTTGGCGTCATGATGTACAACTATCGTAGCAATCACGATACGAGCTGCCACGTGAGTGACTTCTGACAGAACTAAATGCGGCTGTGCAGTTGTCTGAAGCCACTACATAATTATATCGACACAATTTTGGTCTCAAGATAACTTGAAATAAATAAACTATGCGTTCTACAAATAAATTGAACAAAGGGGAAACTCTCTTTCTAATTAACTCCCCTCCACCAAAGTTGATTGCGATACCAATCATCTAGCAATGCGTGGATCAGAGCCAAAGTGAGACAAACAAAGCATCATTCTCAAAAAGAATGTGCAGAGTCAAGTTCGCCTTTATGACCCTTCACCCACACAGTACACATCAACAATGGTGGAGAGGACGACATACAAACAAATCAACATCTATATCCAAGAGTGGCATAGCCTTCTAGCCTTGAATATGTTACACGTTCTACACATTTTCGTAAATGACCACTTTGATTTTGTAATTGCGCCTATTCATGTGACCAGTGACACGTTGAGTTAAACAAGAATTTATAATATGTATATGTATAACAACACACAATACAGTTGCGGCAACATAAACTTAGAGTAAAACCAGCAATGTGTAT
>CM065684.1:31141388-31156388 GCA_017654935.2 Phymorhynchus buccinoides
GTCTGAATGGCTAACGATAATGATTATGTTTATTACTTAAGTTAGACAATATTAGCACATTAAAAAGGTCGTTGGCTTTTTTTTATATTAATGCAGCGATTTATTAGAACCTATGCCCTTCAATAAAATAGCTTTTATGTTGTTGTTGTTGTACCCTGGCTTAAAGACTCCAGGGATCATTCCAACAGCCGAAGCAATTGAACACTGTGGTACAAATGCACCAGATAGGAGCTTGTCCTGGGACGGTATTCATGTCGAGATAGCATGAGACTTAGCATGATGCTAACTTAGAAGCTCTTCCAAAAGTCCTATTAAATCCTATAGGACATTGGAAGAGCTTCTAAGTTAGCATCATGCTAAGTCTCATGCTATCTCGACATGAATACCGTCCCTGGTTAAAGACAATCCCTGCATAACTATACAGAACATAGCAACGTTTTGATGTAGCCTTGGTGTTCTAGCTTATGTTTGACACAGCATTATGCCAATGCGGAATAGCTTTTATAACTAGTTGGCAATAGCTTGAGCCAATGGTAAGCCGAAAGGGAGAACATTCTGTATGATAACCGGTCTTGTAGATCAATAGAAAATTGTCTTACGCGTTGGCCTTTTGTACATCGGGCCACAACTCTTGAACTAGGGAGCATTTGTGTAGATGCATGTACACTGTATACCGATTTGCGGCTTGCTCTTATTAATGGTATTAACAGACAGATGCATTCTTTATTGTTAACAGATTTTCAGTCTCCCAGTCTCATACTGAAATCAAATTCCTTTCAACCTGAAATAGCAAGATACATTTATGAATGCTTTGCTGTCCGCAGTAAATAATTAGCAAGAATATATAAATGTTTCATTATTATTTTTATCTGCTGCATTTACTTTGTCACGAACTTTACCTTGTGCTTTTTGTTTTATTTTCTTTCTTCCGTGGTAGGTGCTTACTACTTCTGTGTCAATAATTCCTTTGATGGTTTTACGACAAATAAAAGAGTTTGAGTTTGAGTTTTGGTACTGGTTCTTAGTACTTGGAGATTAATTGGCCTTTTGGACCGCTCCCAATGCCAATGGTCCGATTGCCCACTTGGTGGAGAGTGGGGATGTTCCCTGGGTAAAGTATTTCCACCGCAAACGATTTATAGCTCAGCTTTCCCTCTTCTCCGCTTTATGGAAGTCAATGATGGACACGACTTACTAACACCAAAGACACTGAAAAGAAAAGACTAACATCCGGTCCCTTTTCCCTATATGAGTAGTGAGGACAGAAACACTGGTTATGTCCCTTTTAAACGTGACATAATTACACGTCGATAGGCCAGTTGAATTCTCCGTTCAAATTCCAGTCTGAGTTTTTCGATAGCCGCCACTGTGAATGGGTGCAACTACCCCACTAACGATAACTCTATCAGCCTGGCTCGCCATAGCAGTCCGTCTTACCCTTTTAGAGTCTTTGCTAACACGCATGCATGATGTAATCTTTACTGCTTGATAAAGATTGAGCTAATCACATTTTGTTTTCAAAAATCAAAGTTATCAAATGCATAGTTTTGGGCAGCGATTTAATGCTCCAACAAATAGATGATTTTGACCAAAAAAACAGATGCTTGTGGCAAAAGAAAAGACCATATAACCCTAAGCCTATCCCTAACCCTCACCCTAACCCTATCCCTAACCACGGAAAGAACCAAGAAATAGAGCAGGATGGTGTAAATCTACATATTTGCCGAGAAATCGATGTACAAAGCCATGCACTTATACTATTGTTTTGATGGAACCATTCCTCTTTTTGGTTGATAAATTTTAAGTCATAGTTTTTGTTTGTTGAAGTGGATGGAAATTAACCTAATACTTTCCCTCTAACCTTATTATTTTGTTTGGCAAGGATCATAATAGCAACAGCATTAATAAACAAGACACAATGGTAGTTGTAGTAATACAATACTTTATTGATAGGCCTATCTATTTCCAATGACACTGTGTGTTAATAATCATAACCAAAAAAATGACGAGAATGTAAGAGAACTAATAAATATCCTGGATATGACATATTGCTCTTAATTAGTCTCATCACTATCCCCCTACCACCAAATACGCTGTAATGAATTGTGGACACACACACACGCGCGCGCGCGCTCACACACACGCGCGCGCGCACTCACACACACGCAAACACACACACATAATTATTATACTCTCTCTCTCTCTCTCTCTCTCTCTCTCTCTCTCTCTCTCTCTCTCTCTCTCTCTCTCTCTCTCTCTCTTCTCTCTCTCTCTCTCTCTCTCTCTCTCTCTCTCTCTCTCAATTACCCGCGCGCACGCACGCACGCACACACACACACGCGCACACACGCACACGCACACGCACACACACACACACACACACACTTTCATCCACACACATAAACACACTTAGCCTACGCCCGCGCACGCACGCACACGCACGCACGCACACACACACACACACACACACACACACACACACACACACACACACACACACACACACACACACACACACACGCACACGCACAGTGAAAGAAAAGAGAAAGAGAGAGGAAGGGAGGGAGGAACCACAAGGGGCACAAAATAATAATAATATTTTCACGATTCAGGATAATAACAGATATAACAGGACTATCATTGTACGCAGACATGTGCCCTGCGGCTAAAGGGAAAACCGAATATCTTGGCTATTTATTGTTAGCACTATTATGAGTTGTAATTAACTGACTGCCGAAGGCGATGCAAACTGTTGCACGCAGCTGTGTTTTGTAAGCTAACGATGTGCTGCTGTTTTGTTATCATTCACACGATTGTAGTGATTACAGTGATAGTCAATGTTGTTTGATAAGTGGGTGTTTTCCCCCATGGGGATACCGGGGGGGTCTTTCGTACAAATAGTGTCCCCACCTTCTGGAAGTTATGTGCTTGTACCTTCCTCTAATCTGTCACTCTCTTTGACTCTGCCTTCTCCACTTTGCTTACTGTCATCTGCTATCTTTCTATCTTACTGATCCATTCTTATTTATTTATTAAGACAACTTTTATAGCGCCTAATCTTTAAGCTCTAAGCGCTCCTGCCTTTTTTTCTATACATTCTTACGAAGATTTCTTCAGCCGAAGTCGAACATGCTGGGCCTAACTATTTACGGCAGCATGACGCATCTACGCTCATGTGACAGGAAACTGTCTGAGCGAACGAAGAAGAAGAAGAAGAAGAAGACAAGTGTATTTTGTTTTTGTTTGTGTTCTATTTCGTTACCATGGTTTGTATTATGCTGGTATTTGGGGTTTTTTCTTTGTTTTAAAAGGATAACCCCGTTCATCCTACATTTCTTATTTTGGGTATAGGAAGAGTGTTGTTGGGTGGGTATTTATGTTGTTGTTTTTTTAGAGTTTCCGATCATCCGTTGTTTGCTTCCATTGGATTGTGTTCATAAAGCAAAATCAAAATGGCTTCAAAGTTACACCCAGAATGTCCCCCCCCCCCCCCCCCCCCCCCCCCCCCCCCCCCCCGAAGACGGAGTGTGGCTGCCCACGTGGCGGGGTAATAAAAAAAAAACCACACACGTAATGTTCTAATCCCTAGCTGATGCATTTGTACCATAGTGTTCAAGTGCTTCAGATGTTGGCATGATCCCTGGAGGGTTGTTATTGTTTTTTAGCCAGGGTACATCATCATCATCACCCACAATTGATTTTTTTTTTAAAAGAGCAAGTGCGAGTTTCAAATATCTATTTTTTGGTTCTCCCAGTTCTAACAGAACGGGGGTACATTGGAATGAGCACGGGGGCTGTGCGTTACTTTCTCTGTCCGTCTGTATGTGTGTGCATGCGTCCGTATGTGATCAAATTGTGTTCCGCGTCATAGCGCCTAAACCACTGAAGCGATCGTAACGAAACTTGGTACAGCGGTTCCTTCATCCTTGTACTTGCGGCACGTGATGTGACTGGTGTCAGATTTACAGAATGACAAGCCATGGGAACGCAATCCCAGTGAATCCAATTTGACTATTGCAAAGATATTGATTATTTGAAAGATAACGGTTGGATTGAAACAAAGTAGGCATAGTATAAAAAAAAGTGTCACCTAGCAAGGTCGGGTTTCTAAAAATAATTAACACACACACACGTACGCACGCACACACGCACACGCGCGCAAGCACGCACACACACACACACACACACATACACACACACACAGACAGACACACACACACACAGACACACACACACACAGACACACATACACAGACACACACACACACACACACACACACACACACACACACACACACACACACACACACACACACACACACACACACACACACACACACACACACACACACACAAAACCACAGTGACCCTAGAATAAAAATAATAATTCAATAATTGACAAGGGAGATAATGTGTAGTTATCTGTGCCTTGACCCGGGAGTACGATGTATATGGCTGTGCCACATGGTTTACTATTATAATCATTTAAACCCTTTAGTAGAGTCATTTGAAGACAGCCTTTTCAAACGAGTTTCTATTCTTTTATAGCTGTATATTATGTGCATACGTGTCTATGTGAGAGTGTGCCTAAGTGTGCATTAATATGCATAAATATATATATGTGTGTGTGTGTGTGTGTGTGTGTGTGTGTGTGTGCGCGTGCGCGCGCGCGCGTGTGTGTGTGTGTGTGTGTGTGTGTGTGTGTGTGTGTGTGTGTGTGTGTGTGTGTGTGTGTGTGTGTGAAAGTATCAGTTACCTTTAGAAAACCTGTGAAACAATTTGCTTAGCATGCCCATGCACACACTAACCCCTATATCTATATAATTATGTTTCTCCCTCACTGTCTCTCTGTCTGTCTGTCTGTTTCTCTCTCTCTCTCTCTCTCTCTCTCTCTCTCTCTCTCTCTCTCTCCTCTCTCTCTCTCCCCCCCCTCTCTCTCTCTCTCTCTCTCTCTGTACCTCTCTGTCTCTCTGTCTTCCCTACCCCATCTCTCGAAAAGCCATAAAACTACTCATCTACGTAATATGCAAAGCAATCTCTTAATAATGATCAGCCTGATCAGTCGCTCGAACAGTCATCAAAACAGACTCCGACCTACCATTCACAGAGTCCAAAGTAAAATATCCGCAATATTATAATAAAACGACCACCAGAGGCCAATAAGAAAGAAGGCTCAATTCGCACAGAAAGACAATGCTCCTCCAGTTCAATCCATTATTACAACGAGGATCGGCTGCTGATCAGGCAGAGTAAATAACCGTCATTGACGTTTATTTACTAACAGTACCATTGGGTGTTTAGGGCTAGTGTTGAATGTTGATCAAGTCAAGAAGAACGAGTAAGGCAAACGTAGACCTCATTCAGTCCTAAAACAAACATCAGGCAACTCTCTCTCTCTCTCTCTCTCTCTCTCTCTCTCTCTCTCTCTCTCTCTCTCTCTCTCTCTCTCTCTCTCTCTCTCTCTCTCTCTCTCTCTCTCTCTCTCTCTCTCTCTCTCTCTCTCTCTCTCTCTCTCTCTCTCTCTCTCTCTCTCTCTCTCTCTCTCTCGAGGTATTCTAAGACCGTATTAAAAGTCTTGAAGAGTTCTAACTTCAGGATCATAGCTGGTAAGGTAGGAAGGGGAGGGTAGACCTCATTCATTCCTAAAACAAACATCAGGCAACTCTCTCTCTCTCTCTCTCTCTCTCTCTCTCTCTCTCTCTCTCTCTCTCTCTCTCTCTCTCTCTCTCTCTCTCTCTAACGCACATCGAACCCCCTTGAGCGGCCCAAATCTACTTCGATAACATCTTAAATCCACACCAAAACACAATGACAATCAAATCGAGGGATAGTAGCCTGGGAAATGGCCATGGGACCTCTCCTCTTTCCACAATTCCACCAGACCCCCCACCCCCACCCACCCCTATCCCCTATGTCCCTCTGTAAGTAAAGAGGCTGAAATTAATTCCAAGTCCTCCACCATGTCCAGATCCCCTCTTTTTCACTGAATAATAAGGAGGAGAAACGGAGATTGAGGAGAGGTTATTAGAGGTATTCTAAGACCGTATTAAAAGTCTTGAAGAGTTCTAACTTCAGGATCATAGCTGGTAAGGTAGGAAGGGGAGGGTCTCACAAACTCCTCTCATGCGGACTCGAAAGAAGGTAAAGAGGGCACGGCAAGAGAGAGAGAGAGAGAGAGAGAGAGAGAGAGAGAGAGAGAGAGGAGAGAGAGAGAGAGAGAGAGAGAGAGAGAGAGAGAGAGAGAGAGAGAGGGAGAGAGAGAGAGAGAGAGAGAGAGAGAGAGAGAGAGAGAGAGAGAGAGAGAGAGAGAGAGAGAGAGAGAGAGAGAGAGAGAGAGAGAGAGAGAGGGGGGGGGTAATTGTGGGTGGTGGTGGTAAAAACTAAACAAAGGAGGATCGAGGATAAGTTGTTTTCCACGCAGATCACCTCCGTGTTGAACGATCGACTCCTGAAGGAGCAATGACTTTCGTCAATATTGAAAACTATGTGGATTATGAAGAAGGTGAAATGGAGGAAGGATTGATGTGTGGAGGAAGGATTGGGGGTGAAGGGGATGGGGGGATACTGAAGGGGGTAGAGGGATACAAGTTCATAGCCCATGGCAAAAATACGAAACAAGGGGGCTAGGAAGGAGTAGGGGTGGGGTGGGTGGGTGTTGAGGTGGGAGTTGTAGTATGAGAGGTAGGAGGGAGGGTGGTTGACATGTAGAGAGGTATACCTAAAGGAGAGGTATTAAACGGAATTCCCGTGAGATAGCTTTATTGTTCTTCGTGGGTACCATACCTGTCGTGTGTCAACAGAATCAGAAACTTAGGAAGTAAGTGTGGAAAACTGGATGGATGGTCATAGGAGAAAACATAAGAAGGAGAAACAACAACAAAGAAGAAGGAAAAAAAAGAGGAAGGAGATGAAGAAGAAGAAGAAGAAGAAGAAGAAAAAGAAGAAGAAGTAGAAGACGAAGAAGACAGAGAGACATGGCAGAGGGTTATATACAGAGACACGCACGCGTACACACACATGGAGAGAGAGAGAGAGAGAGAGAGAGAGAGAGAGAGAGAGAGAGAGAGAGAGAGAGAGAGAGAGACAGACAGACAGACAGACAGACAGACAGAGAGAGAGAGAGACAGAGAGAGAGAGATGTAGGCCTACACGAAGTATGAAATTGTACATATTTAGTTCGAACATTATACCCCTTGTGGGCGATACACTTAAAATACAGTAAACGGGTAAGCCTATTGAAAAAAAGCAAATCTATGTCGAACGCATAGCGGAAATAACAAAATAACCCACGAGCAATAACACCATTCTTATGTTTCCTACTCATTCAAACGATCCGTGCCTATCAACACAAAGGCATGGTGGTAAGGAAAGCAAGAAAGGGGAGCGAATAACAATATAAGTACTTCCCGTCAGTGTATTATGATTCATAATAATTATTAAGCCCTAAGGCAAAGCTTCCCCCTATTAGCTAGAAACTGAGAACCAGGGGTGCGGCTATAGCCTACCTAGCGTAGTTATGATAGGACGTATGAATAACAGATTATCTTCTTCCTTTTTGAAGGAATGTTTTATTTTTCTTAGGACCAGCCTATCAAAGCTACCCACTAGATTTCATAGGGAGCAATGGGTGCGTGGACATTGCTCTTGGATTGATACTAATGGGGGCAGTTATTGCTGCTTGCTTGAGTTCAACTCTGCAAGCCCATACCAGTTACTGCTGCTTACTTGAGTTCAACTCTGCAAGCCTATGCCAATCCTGTTTTTTACCATGGAAGAGTGCTTGTGTAGATAGAGGCGGATCATGGGGGGTGGGGTGGGAGGGGGGTGGGGTGGGAGGGGGGTACAGGGACTCCGGCCCCCCTCCCCTAAAAAGAAAAAAAAGTGAAAGAAAAGAAAAAATCCATGACCTCATAATTTCAAGCCAGATTTTACCTTTTTTTTTCTCCCAGGAGAGGCCTTCTTTGCCCCACGCAAACTAGAGTACCAAAGCGGGTTGCGCACCCACTCAAAATGACGCAAACAATGACGCAAGCATGACGTAATTTCTTTACAATATCTACGGTTTCAGGGGGGGGGGGGGGACGCACGTACCCAACCAACGCGCAAACATGTTAGTACTCTATGCCTACTTGCACACGAGTTACAAACCATACCGGCCATCTTTCTCACCTCGCTGCGCGCAGTCTTCGTCAAGGGCCAGCCACACGTCCACCAAAATCCTACGAATGTACGATACGATTAGATCACGTGGGATCTCCAAGAGCACATGCGATTCGTGCTTCGAGATCGCGTGATCGAATCGCATCGTACAGTTGTACGATTCCAGCTGACGCGTGGCTGGCCCTTCAGTGTCTGAACATTTTTATTTCTCAGCCGACGCCCCGGGTGTTGTGGGCAGAACAGTATGAAGACGATTCAAACCAACTGTTAGTGTTATCGCTGCACACTGTTTCTTTCTCCTCCAATTGCCTTGCCATTCCTGAGCCGCGTTTCTGATACACGAGATCGTCTCGCGAAACTAGCGCACCCTTGACACTTAAAGGCAAAACAACCGATCCCAGGGATCGGGTCTAGACTGCTAGGCTAGTCGCTGCGAAGTTCTGCCTCGCAGTGGCTCGGGCAACAGGGAAAAAAAGAACGGTTGAACCGTCTCTCTCGCGAGCAGCGATTGAAATGATGTTGCGCGCCTCGCGTGAAAGCTTTATATATGCCGGTTATGCTTTTAAGGGCTCTGCTACACTACATACGATTCGCTGTCAGTCCGATGCGATTGTTATGTATGATGCGCGTCATGATTCGCGTGAAATTCGTGTATTAGGTCTACTTGAGTAAAAAGAGCGAAAGCAATAACATTTTTATTTTTCGCATGAATCATGACTCGCATCGTCACAATCGCATCGCATTGACAGCGAATCCTATGTAGCGTAGCAGCCCTTTAGGCAAAGCGACAGACACAATGTGAACAAAAACTACTGCATATCATACAGAGAAGAAAATGCAATTGTTCTTGGTCACTTCAGAACAAAATGGAGGGAGCGTCTGCAGCTTGGCACTGGAGAGGACAGCATCCACCAGCTGGACCGTGACCAGCTGGTTGGGTCGCCATCTTCAGATTAAGAACTGGGCACTGTCGGCTCCTCTCCCATCTCTACCGTCTGAAGATTCCCCACATGGATGAATGTCCTTGTGGCAGGGGATTACAGGACACCAGACCACATGTTGCAGGACTGCCCTGAGATATGAAACCTGGCCCAGGCATGTGGCACTCTGTGACAAGCTGTGGGGTCCTGGTGATGCGCTGCTGTTGACTGCGACCTTCATCAACCGAACCGGACTGAGCTTCTGATATGACCAGGAACAAAGAAGAAGAACAACAACAAAACCTAGAATGAGGAAGAAATGAAGTAAAAACAATCACGATAGACATCCGCCAATGGAGTGCACATTTCCATGCATGGTTGGGTCGGCCATTTTATTCAACAAAATGAGTCTGCCTCAGGTCCTGTGTGTGTCGCAAAATACTAACCCTCCTAGCACCAAGCTTGGTCAATGAAGCGTTTTCCTTAATGAAGCAAGCGCACATTCTTGCTTCTTAAGCCAGCGACAGACTATGTGACTGCCTCATGTGACTCGATCAGGTCGTGACGTAGATCAAATTTTGTTTCCCGCACAGAAGAGGTCACAAGCCATCTAACTCGATCAGACTCGGTCAGTGAAATTTAGAACCCGCCCTATTCGGCCCTGTCACCTGACTGGGCCCGACTTAGTCAGACTGATCGAGTTAGATGGTTTGCAAATGAGGTGAAACGTCATGACCTGATCGAGTCACATGAGGCAGTCACATAGTCTGTCGCCGGATTTAGCCTCTGTGATGATCATGTGCAATCTGGACAGCATGGTGTTGAGGCACTCATCCCTCTTCAGAGTTTTCAGATATTTGATTTGTGGGGAAAACATACTTGTATTGTGGATCAGTCTGACCCAGAACGCCTGGCTGTTGATCTATCAGTTGGGAGCCTCTCCACTTAGCCATTGACTTCTGATGAAGTTCATCCGTCCAGTGGCATAGTTTTAATGTCCTCAATGACAGCTGTCAAAAAGAAATAAATAAAAGGTTGGATCGAGAGGGAGAGGATAAAAGTATGGTCAAGTTTCCTGCTAACCAGGGCCTGTGTTCACATTGAGACAGTATGAGACTTGTCATCATGATATCTTAGAAGTTCTTCTAAAGCAGTAGTATTTAATAGGACATTAGAAGGGCTTCTAAGTTATCATGATGATAAGTCTCATATTATTTCAATGTGAATACAGGCACAGGTCTTGCGAAACGTGTTATCATCCTTCTTTTTTTTTCTTTTTGTGATGACACTTTTAGGCAATTACCCCTCGATACCATCTTGCCTTGAACAGTTAAAGGCACGTAGACGGGGAAGGTAGAATACGAAATAGGAAGGCAACATTCGAGAATGGACAGGCACGAGGTTGAGTCCCTCCCAGTGGCAAATAATACTAATGGGATGAAGGAACGTAGTAGCCATAATTACTTTCTCTGACGCCAAAAAAACAAATCATGGCATAATTCACGAGAGAGATGAAGATTAAAACCGGTAAAGAACATGTGTCGGACTAACCATTTCTTGCCCAATGTTAGTTCCCTATGAAAAGGATGTGGACAGTAAATATTTCCCTTGCGAAACAAGCCAGAATTATTCCACTCGTGTCCCTGTGAAACATGTATCTACCCCGAGGATGCATTGACCATGTACAGTACGAGGGAAATGTTGTTGGTGCGATTCACACTTAGCTAAACCAGAAGCCCTGAGATTGAGGAGATTCAACGGAATGGCCGGTACCCATCTTGGAATCATTATAACGCCAAGGGGTCAGTCGGTCTATAATGTGCATGTAATGTCTACAATCTCCTCTTTACTTGCTTACTTGTTTTCTCCTTGAGTGACTGTTGGTACGTAACGTGTGTACTAATCTGTTAGCAATTACTGCTGTGTGAGCTATGTTGATGGTGTAACGTGCGTCGGCATTTGCCAAAGATCATATGGTTCTCTGGGGTAGCCATCCCTAAAGATCAGGGAAGTAGAAATTGAGAAAGGGGAGGAGCCGGGAGTGGAGAGGCGTGGTGAAAGTAGGGGTAGGTGTGCAAAGAAGAGGGGATGTGGATGTCGTGGTTTGTATTACACATGTATGCTTACGTCCATGAGTCATTTCGATTCACATCTATCAATTACAGCACCGCGTACTCCGATGTAAAAAAAAGTTTTATATGGCGTTGGTTTTGGATTCCTTGCAAACAAGCATTTCTCAATAGAAACCTTCCCGTTTCCTCTGAATTAGTTTGTCCAGACATGTTACTAGTGCAATTTGTTACTCTTGGAGAAAACAAATGTCAGACCCCAAATCATGAAAATCAAATTTGCACAAGTGTGTGAGTCTGTCAATTGACCAACTGGCCATCAATGAAATTAGAGAAATGAGTTTTAGCTTTCTAAAAATCAGCATGATCCACAAGTACTTTACAGGGTCATGCACAGAGAACATTCTGGTGGTAAGCCTCTGCAGGTGGAAAACAAACGTCCACGAACGATCCTGTACCTTCACAACTAACTTGCCTGAGTGAGCATCGCAACTAAGGGGCTAAACTCTTCCCACCCAGCTCAGCAGTACTAATAATATAAAGGAGGAGCAGTCACACATGCCTGGATGACTCCTATTGCCGATGATGGAGAGAGAGAGAGAGAGAGAGAGAGAGAGAGAGAGAGAGAGAGAGAGAGAGAGAGAGAGAGAGAGAGAGAGAGAGAGAGAGAGAGAGAGAGAGAGAGAGAGAGAGGGTAATGGTCCAGTGAAGTTGCTCTTGGGGCGATCAGCTGTGAAAACTGTAAACAGCGCCGAGCTAGGTAAGGGCCACACCATCCTTGAGCCGCTAGATCAACAACATAACGGTGTGGTCAGTCACAGTTCAGCCCATACCAGTCGTCTGGAAGGTTAGAGAGGCGGAAGAGGAATGGAAGGGGAATAGAGGGACTTTTAAGAAAGGGTGATGAATAATAAGTTAGGGAGTAGCCTAAGGGTGAGAACGGGTGGTTACATCAGTATGGTACGTTATATTCATGATCTTGATTAAGCTGAGAGAGAGAGAGAGAGAGAGAGAGAGAGAGAGAGAGAGAGAGAGAGAGAGAGAGAGACAGAGAGAGAGAGAGACAGAGAAGGAGAGAGAGAGAGAGAGGGGGGGGCAGAGAGGCAGAGGCAGACACAGAGGCATAGAAAGAGAAACAGAGATGTCAAAGTCCAGTTTGTTTGTTTTCAAAATGCTTTGGGTCTTATCATGAAACGAGTAGCGTGAGCAACATCATGCTTAAGCACAAAATAACTATATGGAAAAGGGCTAATGAAACAGAATGAAAAACGCACTGCAAGAAATAGATTGGGATAGAAGCAAAAAGAGTTTTGAACAAAGGAAGATAGAGCTACAGACACATAAAGAGCAGGGGTGTGGGGGGGGGGGGGGGGGGGGGGGGCGTTCGGTATGTTGTGTTACCATACTTCTTCAGGGCTGCGAAAATACGTACAGTTGGTGGAAAGGGGCACCCGAAAAAAGCAGGGGATACTTCGATAGTTTATTGCAACAGTGGTTAAGTTAACACCCCTCGTCAGCATTGTCACGGGTGGAGGGGTTTAAATCTCTCGTAGCTCAGGGCAATGGGTATTTCCATAACGCTGGCGTTGACTGACCGCAAGTGGCACCCCTGTTTTTAATGAGATAATGTGGTTGACACTCCAGAGAAAAGAGACTGATCTCCACTGAAGTTGAATTTGCAACCAAGTATCCATTGTGAAGCCGGTTAAGCCAGAAGCAAAACAAGGGTGACGAGAGCAGGAAAAGACGGGGAGTTTAGGTGGTTTGTTATGTCCTACTTATGTTAAATCCCAACTGCAGCTATCCTGAGGCCCTTCCCTCGCGCGCTGGTGAAGTGACGCCATACTCATCGTGCTGGTTCTCCTGTGGTGAGTGGCTTTAGGGCAACATGAAGTGGCGACAGGGGAGGGGCACCCAGAGTCATGATCTGGGTACGGCCAAGCCTCCTTAGGGTGTAATGAGTTCAGGCCCGATTGAAGAACGTGGTTGAGGGGAGCGTCTTCACTGAAAGCCATCGGTTGTCCAGCCCACCGTAGAGTTTCTTCGCACCATAGGGTATCTTATACCTTTTTTGCTTGGGGTTTGAAGGACCGCATTTTAAAAGAATGAGTTGGCAAGCATGGGTGGGTTCTCGTTCATAAGAATGGGGATCTCGAAAGAGAAAAGCAAAAGAGGTTCGACTAGTTGACATTTGAACAGCAACAGTGTTTTCTAGTTTATATAAGCATTATTCGTTATTATTATTACTATTATTGTTTTTTTGTTTTTTTTATTGTTTTTTTTTCTTTCTGCATTGTAAACAGTGCAGAATATTCCATATAAATAAATACAACGTGAACATTTTTACAAAATGTCCTTTTTCTTCTTTTTCGTTGATCGTTCATTACAGACACGCCAGTGGTACGGACGAAGGCTGCCATACGACGAAGACTCTCCAAAGGGTCGAAGATCATTCTTCTCACAAACTGGTCTCATTCCCGACAATCCCACATAGATATTCAAGGTAAACTTTCAACAACAACAACAAAACAGTAAACCTCCAATCCTTACAGTAAACCACACTACCTACCATTCTGTATTAGCATAGTCGGCTAGTCAGATCACGGTATGGTCAGAGGTATGGTCAGATCAGGGTACGGTCAGATCAGGGTATGGTAGGAGGGCATGGAGGGGAAAAGTCGCGGTGATAACTCACGAGTCATTAGCTTACATCAACATTCCCCAGTCATGTTCATCCAACCCTGAGTGTATTCACCCTTGGGTTAAGAGAGTGTTGCAGAGTAGTCGCCCTTTAATACAGAGTTGTCGGCATTTGATACGGAATTGTTGTCCCCTCTGCTTTTGTCCTTTCAGTTCCAGGAAGGCAAAAACGTGCTTGAACTGAAGCTTAGACTTTAAAATTCGATGGCTTGGAGTCAAAACGGACTATCTTTATATAGTCCATTGACATATTATTGAACTTAGTACGAAAACTAATAACTTGTATAAAAAAAAAAAGGCTGCAAAAATATAAAAAGCAAAACCCCCTTTATATATTTCTGCAGTCATCGTTTGGTACAGGTTATTAGTGTTTGTAATAGTTTCAATAATGGACTATCTAAAGATAGTCCGTTTTGACTCCAAGCCATCGAAATAGATTAGCATTTTGAAAATGTTCATGGATTGAAGGTTTATCAACTTCCACTCAACTCAACTTCAACATTGTTTTATTTTGTCCTCAAACAAGGATAATTTCCTTGCGGACACGTCAAGCATATACACACACAAAATTAAACACATTTACAAATAACGATAGATAAATACATGCATTAACAGTATTATGTCTTACAAAAGTACCCCATCTTCTCTCCCATCTCCCATCTCCCGCATTATCTTTTGATTATGAAACATACGATAAGACGCACGCACTGACGCACACAGGGACGTAGGCACGGACGTAGCCTAAACACGGACACAGATAAAAACAATAGTTCCCCACCTTCGCTCCGGAGCTAATAAAACGGAAAGCAGAAAGCAATGAAAGATATTTTACTATCTATAAGAGGCTACGCCTACTTAGACGTTAAACCAACCATTGAGGGAGCAACGGAAGAGTATGTATTTCCGCCAAGGTTAATGTTAGGCTACTATTGGGGTCTGCAACGAACACATTTTGCAAGAGTGAATGCCCTTGGTGGGTGGGGGAAGATGGTTCAGTACTGACCAAGCAGGGGGATAACTCTCGCCAATAACCCTATTTGATGCCACTAAATGGCTGCCTTTCGCAAGAGTGAATGCCCTTGTCAGTACCGACCAGCAAGGGCATCACTCTCACTGTCAAGGGCGTTAATAACCCTAGTTGCAGAGGCCTA
>CM065684.1:31163888-31166388 GCA_017654935.2 Phymorhynchus buccinoides
AGCGTTTTCAAAGTGATTTTGCATTGCGTGAACTAATTATTTATATCTATTATCGTTTCTCCCAAACCCATTCTATTATCAAATGGAAAAAAAATAAAGAAAAAAGCCAACGTTGTATGCAAATTCCAGGTTTCATTTGCAACTGACATTCGCGAATCCTATACAAATAGCGTTTTAAGAAAATACTGATCGGTTTTAATCTTTCTATGTTTCTTCTCTTCTCAGGCACATAATTTGTAAAATTATGCAAACATCACAGTCGTTTATAACCAGCATATTACGCAACAACAATGAATAAAAGCAGCACCAATGTCAGCATTAGCGTAAACCATAAAGTAATACAAAGACGTCGAGTTAGTTTAAGTCTCTCTCTCTCTCTCTCTCTCTATCTCTCTCTCTCTCTCTCTCTCTCTCTCTCTCTCTCTCTCTCTCTCTCTCTCTCTCTCTCTCTCTCTCTCTCTCTCTCTCTCTCTCTCTCTCTCTCTCTCTCTCTCTCTCTCTCTCTGTCTGTGTGTCTGTGTGTGTGTGTGTGTGTGTGTGTATGTGTGTGTGTGTGTGTGTGTGTGCGCGCGTGTGCGCATGTGTGTGCGTGTGCGCGCGCGCGTGTGTGTATATGTGTATGTGTGTGTGTTTTGGAGGATGGAGGGAGCAAGCGGATGAGTGACAGCAAGCTAGTGACAAGCTTTCTAGGGGAATAAGGCGAGCGTGCGTGCGCGTGTGTGTGTGTGTGTGTGTGAATGTGTGTGTGTGTGCGTGCGTGCGTGCGTGCGTGCGTGCGTGCGTGCGTGTGTGGTTGTGGGTTTTTTGGAGGATGGAGGAGCAAAGCGATGAGTGACAGCTAGCTAGTGACAAGCTTTCTAGGGGGGATAAAGCGGGAGGAAAGTGGGCTACTGTTAGTATAGTAGGGGAGGGGTGCGGGGGGAAGACATGGGATTAAAGGGGAGTGGGGGGGGGGGGGGGGGGGGGGGGGGGAGCCGGTAGATAGATTTGACTTGCAACTAAACAAATCCGAGCGGCTGCTGTGTTACTGCGGATAGTGAAAGGCTACCTCGTGAGAACGGCTCCAGACCATGGGGGTGGGGGTGGGGGGTGGGGTGGAGGGAAGTATCGACTGTACGACCACCGACCACGGAAAACACTGCTCCGCAATGTCGGTGTTCATTTTCTAGTCACTCTTTAGTTCTGTAAACAATGGGATAAGTCTTTGTCGACCCCCCCAAAAAAAAACCCACCAAAAAACCAAGGTCCATGTGTGTCTCTCTGTCTGTCTGCCTGTGTGTCTGTCTTTGACTTTATGTATTAATACTATTCAAATGTTAGACAACAAACAAACAAGCACACAACAAGGGTGAAGTGACGTTATTTTATTCTTACTCTTTAGTTCGGTAAACAATGGGATATTTTGTTGACCCCTGTCGCATGAAAATAGGTAGCTCGTAAAAATAAGTAGCTCGCTACTATGAGAGTCTGTATTTGCGACAACCACAAATTTCACTTTTTCTGTACTTTAACCATTTACCTAACCCTAACCCTAACCTTAACCCTAACCCTATCCCTAACCCTAGAAAAAAGTGAAATTTGTGGTTCATGCTCAATGTCGCAAATACACACTGTCATAGGTAGTGAGCTACTTATTTTTACGAGCTACCTTTTTTCATGCGACAGCCCCCCCCCCCCCCCCCCCCGCCCTTCCCACCCCCTGAAAAACAAACAAGCAAGGTCCATGTGTTTCTCTGTCTGTCGGTCGGTATGCCTGTGTGTCTGTCTTTGACTTGACTTTAGGTAGTAAAATGTTTTACAACAAACAAACAAACAAACAAACACACAACAAGGGTGAAGTGACGTTAGCCTATTTTATTAACAAGGGACACAACAAAACAACTGGATGTTTCGGCGACTTCGCCTTTATCAACATAGATGCCCAAGGAAACAGCAAACATCAAAGATAGAAAAAAGGAGCAAACAAAAAAACACACACCCACCCACCCACCTACACACCCACCCCACACACACACACGCACGCACGCACGCACAAGCACACGCGCAAACACGCACGCACACACACGCACACGCACACGCGCACACACACACACACACACACACACAAAACCCCCAACACCAATACTTCCCCTCTACAATCCCATTCTGTATCCAACAGTAAAATATTTTTTGTTTTTTTTTAAATTCGTGATCCACAGAATGCAGGGCATTCATAAATGTAATCAATAAATATCGCAACTCAAAAACAATTACACTTTGACAAACATTATTTCCTTTATATAATATAATTATTATATAATGTCAGTCTGTCGCGATGGACTTTCTAATCGTGACTGAGCAGTTCTAATGACTGTCAATGTTTCGCATGTCTCTCTTACGTGCTCGGAGATCAATTAACATTCACTAGTGTAAACACATTAGTAAGGTGACATGCCACGAAATGTTTTAATGATGGGCACAGACTATGATAGGCGCCAGCCATTACCATTGCAGTGCCATT
>CM065684.1:31181388-31188888 GCA_017654935.2 Phymorhynchus buccinoides
GAGATCAATACAGGAGATCAACAGAGGTATTTTTTGAAGAGAACAGTTTTCAGGCCAGTTTTGAAAGAAGACAAAGATGGAGAGCTGCGGAGAGAGGAAGGGAGGTTGTTCCAGATGTGTGGTGCTTGGAAACGGAAAGCTCTGTTTCCAACTGTTTTGTATTTGGTGACAGGTGTGCAAAGAAGTTTGAGGCTACTTGATCTGAGGTTGCGTTCTGGTGTGTAGGCAGAGAGAAGAGAGGAAAGGTAGTCCTGTACCTTATACAAGGATGGAAAATAAGAACATGGCTCGATTTGTGCCTTAATAATCCCTAATATGCAAAAGTTCCCGGTGGCTTCGCTCCCCCTGCCACACCCACCCACCCCCCAAATAGAAACTGTCCACTAACCCGGAACCAATGCAGCTCATGACCCGGACACGGACCCCCCGACGGACCCTCACTCCCCGGACCCCCCGACCCTCCCACCCCCTCCCCCCCGACCCCCCCCCCCCCCCCCTCCCCCCCTTACGAATCACTTGGTCCGGCCCTGCGCCTTATAGGCCGTAAACTCCAAGGTCCCAGATCGTAATTACACCTATCTGTATTGTTAAAAAATCGGGACTTTACTGGAGTTGCACTGCCTCCGGGCATTGCCTCCAGTATTGTTCCCACCATCTTTGTATCTACGAATGTCCCATATGTGTCTGGTCCAGACCGAGAGGACGTAAAACACCATTCCTGGTATTGCAGTATTTCCAGGAACGACCCACCATCTTTATATCTACAAATATCACATCATTATGTACCTGTTCCAGGTCGGAGGACGTTAACCCTTTCACCGCCAGGGTTGCATTTTAGCGCCACACAGGTTTTACACCCATGTCACTAAAAGGCATCAAATCAGGGCCTGTTATACGAAGACCCTATTTTCTTAATCTTGGGAGGTAAGGATAGGCCAAATGCTATATATGTCACAGAGGAATTCGCAATATTGCAGATAATGTTTTGTCTGTACCTAGTTAAGTTAAATGGTATTTGTTTGGCTGAAGAATGGCTGGCGGCGAAAGGGTTAAACAGACTTTCGTCCCAGATCGTTAGCAGCGGTGGAGATGGCGAAGACGGTGGAGTCTGGTGATGGTGCTGACGGTGTTGATTAGTCGCCAAGGGTAGAAACATCAAACCATTTTGTCAGACGACGAATCTATTGAATGCCCGGATTGCCCCGGTGGGGATACCGGGGGGGGGTCTTTTGCATAAATACTTCCCCCATCTTCTGGAAGTTATGTGCTTGTTGTAACGTCATCTAATCCGTCACTCTCTTGGACTCTGCCTTTTCCCTTTGCTACTATCTTTCTGCCTTTCAGGCCCATTCTCGTGCCTTTTTTCTTTCCTCCAAGAAACACTTTCAAAAAGATTTTCTCCAGCCGAAGTCAGACATGCTGGGCCTAATTATTGCTTACTTAGGCGCATAACGGCAGCATGATGCATCTGCGCTCATAAGTAACAGAAAGAACAAAATGTCTGAGCGATAGAAGAAGAAGAAGAAGAAGAAGAAGAAGAAGAAGAAGAAGAAGAAGAAGAAGAAGAAGAAGAATAAAGAAGAAGAAGAAGAAGAAGAAGAAGAAGAAGAAGAAGAAGAAGAAGAAGAAGAAGAAGAAGTAGAAGAAGGAGAAGAAGAAGAAAAGAGAAGAAGAAGGAGAAGAAGAAGAAGAAGACGAAGAGAAGAAGAAGAAAAGAAGAAGAAGAAGAAGAAGAAGAAGAAGAAAGAAGAAGAAGAAGAAGAAGAAAGAAGAAGTAGAAGAAGATAGAAGAAGAAGAAGACGAAGAAGAAGAAGAGAAGAAGAAGAAGAAGAAGAGAAGAATCCTCCGCCTACGCCTAAGAAGAAGAAGAGAGACTCCCTCCTCCTAGAAGAAGAAGAAAGAAGAAGAAGAAGAAAAGAAGAAGAAGAAGAAGAAGAAGAAAGAAGAAGAAATCCTCCTAAGAAGAAAGAAGAAGAATGACAAGAATCTGAAGAAGAATCCTAGAAGAAAGAAGAAGAAGAAGAAGAAGAAGAAAGAAGAAGAAGAAGAAGAAGAAGAATAAGAAGAAGAAGAAGGAGAAAAGAAGAACAAGAACAAAGAACAAGAACAAGAAGAAGGAGAAGAAGAAGAAGAAGAAGAAGAAGAAGAAGAAGAAGAAGAAGAAGAAGAAGAAGAATGCCCTGAATGTCGTCGATTATCTTACAACCTGCAGGGCAAAAACAGTAATCCAACAAAGACACATTCAACTGAAAGCGAGAGGCGTGTCAGTCATGCTGGCGACTTTAGCTAAATATATGTGGATTGTTCATACCTAAAGATCTGAAAAGAAACAAAATGGAATGTTTGCACTCTGGCGCCCGGTTAGAGATCGAAACCAGACGACTTGGGGTGGGTGGGTGCAAGAAGATGGCACGATCAGACTTGGAGCATGTAAGTCGATACAATGAGTTGAAGATATGTGGCAAGTATGTGTGTGTTCGTGCGCGCGCGTGTATGTGTGTGTGTAAGTGTGTATGTGTGTGATGTGTGTGATGTGTGTGTGTGTGTGTGTGTGTGTGTGTGTGTGTGTGTGTGTGTGTGTGTGTGTGTGTGTGTGTGTGTGTGTGTGTGTGTGTGTGTGTGCGTGTGCGCGCATGTGTGTGTGTGTGTGTGTGTGTGTGTGTGTGTGTTGCATTGTTTAAGATGGGGGAGAGCGGATGGAGATAAAAGGCATTGGACAGAGGGAGAGAACATTATTTGGATTTCCTACTTTCCTTCAATTAGCACCTCCCTACATCCCTTTCCCCCATTCCCAGCCACACCTCCCCTCCCCTCTCCTCCGCCCCTTTGTCAGTAGCAACATAACAGAGACCAAAGCCTTTCATGTAACCCACCAAACGTCCCAATACCTTATTTGGTTTTTTAATGCTTCATTCAAAGTAAAGATTTGACAAAATTGGATATCACAAGAAGCGAGTTTTGAAAGAAACGTTCAATACATTTGCACTGGTTCGCATGTCAACGTGGACAACTTTCATCTCGTACCCATATGGGTTTATTGGGGGGTGGGGTAGGGGAGTGAGTGAGTCTTAGCCTTGGCTTGTCTCGCGATCTTAATGATGGAAGGTGGGTAATGAAAAGTTGTTTAATCGAGGAAAAAGCGACGAATACAAGGATCGAGGGAAGTCTATTATCTAGCTGTAGCTGCAAATGGAAAATATGTCTCATAAGTTTGTTTTGTTCACAACGTGTCGCCAAGCCAGCGACAGTGTGCAAATACCCTTGGGCAGGCCGCTTAGTTTAAGGGGTGGGGCGAAAGAGGTAGTATGTGGTGCAAGACAAGAAGTGCATAAAAAGTAGGGGTGTGACACCTCGTAATGTCCCAATCCCGTGCAATGTCCCAATCGGACATTACACGTTGCACCCCCATGGGCGCTCGCCGCATACTGTCCCAATTGGGACATTATGCGTGGGCCCCCCCCCCCCCCCCCGGGCCCCCCCCCCCCCCCCCCCGTGTTATGTCCCAATTTAGGACATAACGCGGCGAGAGCACCCATATTGTGTTATTTTGTTGGTTGGATGCGTACTTGCATTGGCGATTGTGTCTCCACAGACACGCCTTTTCGCTTTTTTCACAATTCTCATTCCCATGCCTCGTTGTGTGTGTGTGTGTGTGTGTGCGTGTGCGTGCGTGTGCGTGTGCGTGTGTGTGTATGTGTGTCGTTGTCAAAGATTGGGTGTGTAGATATTTCAGCAGAGAGAGACGGAGAGAGTGAGAGAGAGAGAGAGAGAGAGAGAGAGAGAGAGAGAGAGAGAGAGAGAGAGAGAGAGAGAGAGAGAGAGGGGGAGAGAGAGAGAGAGAGAGAGAGAGAGAGAGAGAGAGAGAGAGGCAGACAGACAGACAGAGAGAGAGAGAGAGAGAGAGAGAGAGAGAGAGAGAGAGAGAGAGAGAGAGAGAGAGAGAGAGAGATTGCAAAATTATGCTTTGCTGTTTATTATAGATCTCTCTCTCTCTCTCTCTCTCTCTCTCTCTCTCTCTCTCTCTCTCTCATCGTCTCTCTCCAAGGATTCTCTCTCTCTCTCGCTCTCTCACTCTCTCTCTCTCTCTCTCTCGCGTCTCTCTCTCTCTCTCGCTCTCTCTCCTCTCCTCTCACACTCGGACTCACACATCTCGCTCTCGACAATCTCGCATTCATCGCTCTCGTCGCATCTCATCCCTCTCTCTCACACAACACACACACACACACACACACACACACACACACACACACACACACACACATACACACACACACAAATAGCAAACCTACACACACACAATGGCTCGAATAAGAGTCAGAGCAAATATTTATTGCAAAGGCTATCAGCCACCAAATAATCATAAATCATTGACAGAGAGAGAGAGAGAGAGAGAGAGAGAAGAGAGAGAGAGAGAGAGACAGAGAGAGAGAGAGAGAGAGTGAGAGAGAGAGAGAGAGTGAGAGAGAGAGAGAGAGAGAGAAGAGAGATAGAGAGAGAGAGACACAGGGAGGCTGAGAGACAGAGAGAGAGAGAGAGAGCTTCATTTGTACAAGTTTCCAATAATAACCATCCATCTTCCTGCACATTTTTTGGAAACGCACAAATAAGAGACAGGAAGGAAAAGAGAAAAGGGAGGGAAATTGATTAAAAAGCAGAAGATAAAATAAGAAAAACAGAAGGGGAAAAAAATTAGAAAAAAACTTATTCTCAAAAATGTTGAAACACTTTGGCTAAACTAACAAATCCTGTATTGAATCCCCCTTTAGCAAAAGCACGAATACTCACAAGCACAAATACTAAGAAACCAAAAGCAGAATATTTGGAAACAAACTTATTTCAGCGCAATACAGCCGTCTACCCCCCCACCCCCGCCCCCCCCCCCCCCCCCCTACAAAATTATTTCAATACCAAAGTTTAATCTTTTAAATCTTATGACCTTCACATAAACTATTTAAAATGAAAATTGTCTAATTCTGTTTTCTTGATCAAAACATATTTTCATGATTTAAGATGACATAAATGACTTCTGTTACATAGCAACCACTGAAGTAAAAATAATGTTCCTGTCAAAAATCAAGGTGTGCAGTTCATAACAAAAATCGAACTAAACATCACCACTACAAACAGAAAACAATTAGTTGTGCATTATTTTTCTAAATACCACACATGATATTGCTTTCAAACAATCCTTGTGACATTATGCTCTATACCTTCATGAACATTAATATTACAGTTGGCCAAATCTTAGTGTGATAAGACACAAAATCACGTGACTAATGGATGAGTGGGAATGGGAAGGGTGTGTGTGAGAACTAGGGGAAGACGGGGTAAAAAGCGCATGGGCGGGTAAGAAGCCCACCCCAATTATCTCATGAAATAAAGAAAATTTCAGTCAAATTTGCCCATGAGACGAATGCTAGACATTAACGCTCGTCTCATGGGCAAAATGAGACTGAAATTTGCTTCATTTCATGAGATAATTGGGGTGGGCTTCTTACCCGCCCATGCGCTTTTTACCCCGTCTTCCCCTATTACCTTAAACATCTTAAGCACAGCTTCATTTATCCTGCGTTTTACGATAATCCTGTAAAATATAATGTCTGGTCTGCTTTGCAGACCAAAGTATCCCACAAATATAAAGTCCAAAAGGATTTAAAGGAGAGAATGAAAATAGTATGCATTTCAAAGTGTAGCATGTCATTAACCCTTTCAGCGCCAATGTCGCATTTATGCACCACAATGGTTTCACTCCCATGTCATTAAAAGGCATCAAATCAGGGTCTCTTATCCGAAGACCCTATTGTTTTTAATTTTGGGAGGCAAAGGTAGGCCTTATGTTATACATGTCACAGAGGAATTCTCAATATTGCGGGTAGTTTTGTTCTCTTCCCAGACAAGGTTAATGGTATTTTTTGGGCTGAAAAATGGCTGGCGGCGAAAGGGTTAACAGAACTGTGGAAAGCTGAAATGGGACAATTTCAACAATACAACCAGGCAGTTTCCATTACAATGCTTCATACGATGCATGACTCCATCATGTGTATTGCAATCTATAAGCAATCGTCTCTTTTTTTTGTGTTTTTTTCGCCTGTCTCTTGGCCCTGGAATAAGCTAACAAGAGTCAGAGCAAATATGTATTGAAAAGGCTATCAACCACAAACTAATCATAAATCATTGACAGAGAGAGAGAGAGAGAGAGAGAGAGAGAGAGAGAGAGAGAGAGAGAGAGAGAGAGAGAGAGAGAGAGAGAGAGAGAGAGAGAGAGAGACAGAGACAGAGACCGAGAGACAGAGAGTGGGGGAGAGAGAGAGAGAGGAGAGAGAGAGAGATAGAGAGAGAGAGAGAGCAAGAGAGAGAGAGATAGAGAGAGAGAGAGAGAGAGAGAGAGAGAGAGAGAGAGAGAGAGAGAGAGAGAGAGAGAGAGAGAGAGAGAGAGAGAGAGAGAGAGAGAGAGATTCATTTGTGCTAGTTTCCAATTATAGCCATCCATCTTCGTGCACATTTTTGGAAACGCATAAATAAGAGACAGGAAGGAAAAGAGAAAAGGGAGGGAAATTGATTAAAAAAATAGCTAAAATAAGAAAAACAGAAGGGGAAAAAAATGAGAAAAAAACTTATTCTCAAAAATGTTGAAACACTTTGGCTAAACTAACAAATCCTGTATTGAATCCCCACCATATACCTGAAGAAGAGAATGTAAAGCTTTAATCCAGTCTTTACCCCTTTACTCAGTGAAGTTACCGTGAATTGGTTGGAAAACAAAACTCTACAAGCAATATGGGTCCTCTCGCCGATGCGTCGTGCTATGTCCTAAATTGGGACATATACACGGGGGGGGGGGAGGGGGGGGGGGCCCCCCACGCATAATGTCCCAATTGGGACATTACGCGAGGAGCGCGCATGGGGGTACATTGGGACATTACACGGGAGGGCCCCCCGTGTAATGTCCTAAATTGGGACATTAACCGGGATTGGGACATTACGAGGTGTCACAAGGGGTGATGGAATGGACGGGGAGGTGGAGGGGGCGATGAAGGATGCACGGGAGTGGGGTATATGTGAGAACTTAGGAGACTGACAGTGAATGTTAGAGGGTGGCTGGAAGAATACAATGCTAGGATTTCAGTGCTGGGAGAGGGGGTGGGGGTGGGGGTGAGGTGGAATGTAGCTGTAGGCTCCGACCAAGCAACTTCAAACGTTCAAAAGATGGCGACATTAATACAATCATAATTGTGCAGAATCTGCTAACGTGTCACCTAAAGAAACGGAACACACAGCGCAGGCCTATAGAAGGTGAGAGAGAGAGAGAGAGAGAGAGAGAGAGAGAGAGAGAGAGAGAGAGAGAGAGAGGAGAGACAGAGACAGAGAGAGAAAGAGAGAAAGAGGGAGAGACAGACAGAGACAGACAGAGACAGAGACAGAGACAGGGTTGGGTACCCCTCAGTACAGAGGCCCTTCAAAGTTTCAATGGCGCGTCCATTCTCTCTCCTCCTCGCTCT
>CM065684.1:31191388-31203888 GCA_017654935.2 Phymorhynchus buccinoides
TACAGATGTATGTATGGTAAGAAAGGCAAAAAACGGAAAATTACAATTAACCGAGAAATGCAGGGGGGGGGGGGGGGGGGGCACATCTTTACCTTTACCGATTTTGTATTGGTAAATGACTGTATGAAATATAAATAGTGTATCATTTATATAAGAATTTTTTTGTTTTTTTTGTTCCCACCATCTTTATGTTACTAATGTCCCATATGTGTCTGTTGCAGACCGGAGGACGTTAAACACATTTTCATTCATAAGTACTGAGTATGACGTGGAGACACAGAAGAAAAAAGCATCTCGTTGCCATTGTCATGGGATGGAACATAAGGTCCAAACAGTACATTTCGCCATTTGTACTCTATCAAAGGACAGAACCAAAACAACCAAGGGCATCGCCGAGCGCAGCAGCAACGCATTGTGACAATGCAAACCCGGCCAGAGTTATGTCCTCTCCCCCACCCCCACCCCCCACCCCCCAATAAACACACCACTTTCCACCCTTACAGAACGCATAAAATATACATAGCCCAAAATTTGAAGCGATTCTGTTCAGTAGTTCACGAGATACAGATGAACTTTTATATACAAACTTCCTTGCACCATGTTATGTCCCCCCCCCCCCCCCCAATAAACACACCACTTTCCACCCTTACAGAACGCATAAAATACATAGCCCAAAATTTGAAGTGATTCTGTTCAGTAGTTCACGAGATACAGCTGAATTTTTATACAAACTGCCTTGCACCATGGTACACCACCACACAAAATTTGAAGCGATTCTGTTCATTAGTTCACGAAATAAAGCTGGGGGGGAAATTGCATAGCCCAAAGAGGGAAATTTCGGTTTTCAAGGTCAAACTTCAAGGTCAAGGTCAGCACGGCGTTGATTAACGAAAGGAATCTTCCTTTTCAAGCTGTCTACCCCTCTGCCAATTTTAATCAAAGTCCAAACAGTAGTTTTTAAGATAATCGATACACAGACACACACACACACAGACAAACACACACACAAACCGATCGCAAAACCCCGGCCTCTGGCCGGGTAAAAAGAGACAGAGAGAAAAAGGCAAATTAGCAAAGAAATACATAGAAACGCATTGGTAGGGGAAAGGATGAAACGGGGAAGTACGAAACGAGAGAGGTCGAAACAGAAAAGCGCAAAACGAAATGTTCCCGTGTGAAAATTCTGTTTGTCATGTCAACCTCTGGTTTCCATTGGACAGACGACGTCGTGAGCAGTAACGAATAAACGATTCTAGCCAGTCAGTATTATTATTAACATCTCTACCGCTGTGCTTGTACAAAGACTACAGATTCTAATCGGTGGTATCAGGTAGTGTTGTCCTACAGCCATGAATAGTCTTGTCTGTCTGATTTCCTGAATTAAGTTTTTTTTCTTGTTCTGGCTTGGGGTTGGATGAATCGGGGCAAAGGATTCTTTAAGCGTCGCGTCACGGAATGTTCGCTTCAAACATACTTTGTTTTCCCCCACACCGTGTTACAGTAAGGCCGTGTACACACATAAGCGGATATTCCGCGCGGAAACCCGTGCGCAGTCCATAAATAAGTGAAACAAAGAAGGGAAAAGATTTGCGCACGTGTCCGACTTTCTACTACATGCGTAAACGTTTATCCTTCTTTCTTCCACTTATTTAGGGTTTCCCGTACGGAACTTACGCGTCTAATGTGAACCCAGTCTAAGACCTCCAAGCGTTCTTAAAGTGTCTTTTGGATATTGTTGGCGATGGGGGGTGGTGGGGGGGGGGGGGGGGGGGGGTTGAATCGCATAACCTCGCCTGATATTTTTAGTTACCGAACAAAGCAGCGGGAACTATTGTTTATGTTTCCTTCTCGGGGCAGAGGGTGGATGCCTCGTGCCATCCATACGGGGAGCTGGACGACCCCGCCCCCTCCACGAGTCTCTCCCCGTGGGGGTCTTTCGTAAAAATAGTTCCCCCACATTCTTGAAGTTCTGTACTTGTAACTTCCTCTACTCTGCCACTCTCTTTGACTCTGCCTTTTCCCTTTGCTTTCTACCATTTACTATATTTCTGACTTATTGGCCCATTCTCCTGTCTTTTTCCTAAAAAATCTTCCAAATACTTTGTCTCCTTTGAGCTCCTCCAAAATCGGAATGTATCGGCTGTACGCAGCGGGGAGACCAGTGAAAACTGAAAACCGGACACATACGTACCTTATCCTTTATGGCCATATGGCCTGGGAACGCAGAAGAAGAAGAAGAAATTTCCGTCTCTGCGTGTGGCGTCCGTCTATGCGTCCGTCCGTACGTCCGTCCATCCATGCGCGAATGGACGCTAAAGCCAGATAACCACGCTCATGTTCAGCCTTGTTAACATTTGAAATCGTTAATTATAAAACACAAAGACATTTAGACATATTTAAGCATTACACAGAATGACAATGTGATCTCAAAAACACATTAGCAGAGAGTGATCAACAATAAACATGAAATCCCGACGAAAGCACCAAAAACGAGGATGATATTGTCTTAAGCAATAGCAAACAGTAGCAGTCCAAGCAGCAGCAGAACAATGCGGCGACCATGTGGACGTTCGTTTCAGCATTTCATAATAATTACAATAAACTGTATATTCTTGCCTCAATTCTATTACGGTACCTTCTCGCTCACTCCGGTCTTCCCATGCCAAACTGTTGAAAGTTCCTAAAGTGAATTTAAAGTCTTTGGGACAACGCAGTATTAGTTTTTGCGCCCCCACTGTCTGGAACTCCTTGCCTCTTCACCTCCGTCACATTTCAGCACTTCCCGCTTTCAAAACCCAAGTAAAAACTCACTTGTTTCAAAGAGCTTTCTTTCTCTAACTTTTCACATTAATTAGATGATGATCGAATGAATGTGTATGTTAGCCCAATTGCGTGTGAATCAGTGAATGTGAGCGCCTTGAGTTTAATTCTAAAGAGAGGCGCTATATAAATACTATGTATTATTATCAATTCAAAGCGTAACATTAACCGCTTCTTGGACATAGCTTTGCAGTTGAACTACCGCTATTCAAAGGTACTTCAGAAGAAGCAGAACGCTCCAGGAAAGCGTTTTGTCTCCGCAGCTTACATGAATCGTGACCTTATTTAGGGAGAGTGTTCTTCTATGTGCTATCACCTTTGGGAAGAAAGCACCAGTAGGGAGGAAACAGGGCTACATGTTCTTTCTTCTGGATATTTTTTGTTCACACAAAGGGACTTGTCCGATTGAGTTAAACTAACTCTCTCTCTCTCTCTCTCTCTCTCTCTCTCTCTCTCTCTCTCTCTCTCTCTCTCTCTCTCTCTCTCTCTCTCTCTCTCTCTCTCTCTCTCTCTCTCTCTCTCTCTCCTTTCATTTCCATGCGTGTGTGTGTGTGTGTGTGTGTGTGTGTGTGTGTGTGCGTGTGCGTGTGTGCGTGTGTGCGAGCGCGTGCGTGTGTGCGTGCGCGCCTGTGTTTGGCTTTCAATTGATACAATCTTTATCGCGTCTCGTGGTTGAATGTTCAGTGTTATAGGATACTCTAACATCTGCCCCATTGTCGGTTTGGATCACATACATTTGACTATCCACTCGGATAAAAGAGTTAATTTAATTCTCCCCTGCCCTTCCAATCACAGGAAAACCAATGAGTACTAACCACACGCAAAAGGAAGCTGATTGCACGCATGAACAAATACGTTTACGTTTACTTTAATCAATGAGACTTAAAGAGGAGATAGTATTTATTTTATAATGATAAAGAACAAAATTCCACTTTTAACCTTTCACCGCCTTCTGTCGCATTATGCACCCACAATTATTCAACAACCATGTCATTCAAACCCTTGAAATCAGGGTATGTTATTGTGTTCCTAAATTTGGGCAATGAGGTGTGACCCCATTCTAAATGTGTCGCAGAGAAATCCAACAGTATTGCTGACAAAATATTTTCTGTAGCCAAGTAAGTTAAATAGGATTTTTTGGCTCAAAGATGGCTGGTGGTGAAAGAGTTAAGGCACATGGCTCCTATCAGAGACGCCTACAGTACGTTTAGCTCTGCGTAGGAGAAAGGTAAAAGGGAACAAACCCAGATATGTCCTTTAAAGGGGCACCCTGACGGATGAGTTTTTACAAGAAACACGTCGAGGGCACCAGAAAGACAGCCTTTTCAAGGATCGGAGCTACTCACTTTACTCTGGTTTCCTAGACATCAAACCGTCAAAACGGCGATTCCTCCTAGGCGGAGTTGCCGGAGGGAGAAGCCATTTTAGACAGGGTGGGTGGGGGCCACTGGGAGTGGTTGAAGCTTTATCTTCTTTGTAGTGGGGCTATTTTCTTTGTCGTGAGTGAAACTCCTTTTGGTAAACTGTATCAAAACTGTATAAAAAGGCTTATATTCTGGAAGTTTTGTGCAAGCGATTTGGTCTAACTCAGGCGACCATTAGAAAAGAGAAGGCACTGAAAGAATCTGACTTTCAGCACCTCCACCAAGGACGAATCGCCGATTTGACGGTTTTATTTCTAGGAAACCAGAGAAAAGTGAGTGTTGTGATCTCTATAAAGGGTGTTTTCCTGGTGATCTCGACGTGTTTCTTGCAAAAACTCATATGTCAGAGTGCCCCTTACGAAAAACAACAACCGAGAGCGTGAGACGCTAGATCAAGCAGCGGCTCGGCATCATTTTCGGTTTGAGCGTTGCCTCACTCATATTGCATATGCATTAAGCTCAGGTCAAACAATGAACAGCCGACCTATCTATCATCCCACGGGCTTAGCGAGCGAGGCCTCAATTTGGTGCTCTTAGTCAAGTTGAATTAACACCCTTGAGCAATAGTCGTCTGCTTCAGTGAAGTAGAGCCGCGCTTTTCGGCTCCAGTGACCTTGACCCTTGGCCAATGACCCTCATCTTCGAACTTAGCCTAGATATCCAAACTTCCTATTCAGCATGCAAAATGTCACTTGTAGCGGTGCCCTAGCCGATGAGGTTTAACCGAGGCGTGGTTACCGCCACACCTATATGCATTGTTAAAAAATCGGGACTTTACTGGAGTTGCACTGCCTCCGGGCATTGCCTCCAGTATCGTTCCCACCATCTTTTGTATTTACAAATGTCCCATATGTGTCTGTTTCAGACCGAGAGGACGTAAAGCATCATTTTTCATTCATTCATTCAGCATGCAAAATATGAGCCTACTGCATGTCTCCTTTCAAACGCTATCGTGGTAACAGAACCATGAGAGATATAAACAGCCAGGAACAGACAGACAGGTGTAAAAACACCAGAGTTGAGAACCGGTTCAAAATCCGAACCGGTTTTCCCTATGTGGACCGGGTTTTTTTAACCAGTACTCGCATCACTAGTTTCACCTATGCAAACACATATTTATTTGTCAGAATATTCACACACACACACACGCACGCACGCGCACGCACACGCACGCACACACGCACGCACACGCACGCACACACACACACACACACACACACACACACACAAGAAACTTATGACTTATGACACACACACACTCAACTCAACACTCAGTCAAAGTCAAAGTCATACACCACCACACAACTAGAAACAGCTACAAACACTCAATCTGCGCTGAGAATCAGTGTTGTTCTTTGAAAAGAATGCGTTATTCTAAGAAAAACTTACTTTCAGTTTGCAGTTAAAAAACCGGTTCACAGCAACTCGAACCGGTTTTTCGAACCGCGAACGTTTAGCACCGGTTTTTCGGTTCAAACCGGGTTTTTTGCCCACCTCTAGAAAACACTAAGCAGTTTTGGCTTCGCCGCTACAAACCAAGATGACAGAGCCATATAACTCTACTGCCAGTTCAAGGCAAAGCTAACTACAAATTGTCTCCCTTGTGAGCAATGGTCAACGCAAGTGAGCAATGGTCAACTTAGCTGCTGATTTCACCGCCAGGTGGCGACACACTCGAGTGGGTCTTATCCTCGTGATATTATCTGCTGGGGGTAGAGAGAGAGAGAGAGAGAGAGAGAGAGAGAGAGAGAGAGAGAGAGAGAGAGAGAGAGAGAGAGAGAGAGAGAGGAGGGGGGGGGGGGGCGGGCGACCCCTCTCTTTCTCTCTGTACCCAACAGATAATATCACGAGGATAAAGTCCCTCTCGAGTTTGTCGCCACCTGGCGGTGAACTCAACCAGCTAAGCCGCTCATGACTTTTTTTTTAAATTCTGGGGCCATTGTGTTTTTTGTGTTAAAACATTTCCGTTGAAATATTTCACACAAAAAAGGCTGTTAGATGTACACCCTTAAAACTTTCCCTAAAAATATTCGACAACAAAATGGTGTTAAGTGTACACCCCTATAATATATACCTTTATGATAAAAGTCACTGTGTGTGTGTGTGTGTGTGTGTGTGTGTCTGTGTGTGTGTGTGTGTGTGTGTGTGTGTGTGTGTGTGTGTGTCCCCATCCGCATGAAATGTAAAGTTTTAAGTCATCTCGGCCGAAGGCCATATGGGCGATTGCTGCAACTTTTTGTTATTGGGGAAGGGGGGGGGGGGGGGGACAAGGAAAAGTGTTTTTATTTAAATATAGTTATTTTATTGTTTATATATTATTTTTTTTTTTTTTTTTGAAGTTGAATTGTATCTTGAATAGTAGGTCAAGATTGTATAAGGTGCCATGGCTCGCTCGAAAGCTACTCTAAGTTATAAATATAATATATTCTTTTGTTTAAAATGTTATTTTAAAATTTGTAGTTATTATTCCCTGAGCTATAGGAGATGAAAATGTTCAGGACCACTTTTTAAAAAGCAATATAAATCTTTGAAAATCAATTAAGGTCTAGAGACAATTTACACTATATACATAATTATCTTTGTTTTCAACCAAAGGGTTTAAAAACAAGCGAATACAAAAAATGAATTTTGACTTTGTTAAGTCCAAAAATGATCTACTTTGAGGCGTATTATGCATTGGAGTGTGATGTATTATTTATGAAAGAGTCAATCCCTAGGATTTACTTAAAATGTACAAACCATCCACATGACCCACGGAAGGTCATTGTAAACCTCCAGAGCAAACCTCCGCCTGGGAAGATCTCCTGCAAGACGAAGTGAGCGGGGCGAAACTGCTAGTCATTGATAATTATAACATTGGGCCATGCGTGAGATTAATGTTACAAGAATGAATCATCGAGCAAACACAGTATTATTACCAACCGCGATCGTAGAGAGCGGATTGGTAATGTTTTCACTCGTGTCTGAGGCGGACTATGTATGTATGTTTGTATGTATCCTCTCTAGCGTTTGAACGGATGGACTTAGGATGCTCCACATTTGCATGCTGGTAAGTAATGGAGCGATCTAGGCCAAGTTCGATAATGAAGGTCATGGGTCAAAGGTCAAGGTCACTGGAGCCGGAAAAACGCTGCCGCGCGGTTGGTGATTTAGCGTCTTAACGCTCTAGTTTTGTAACAGTTCGATTGAATGACAATAATAATAGTGGATAGGATTCTTATGTGAAGGAAGACAGAGAAAGCAGGTGATGTTTATGGCAATGTAAAGGGTGGGGGTGGGCTTAAAAAGAAAGTAGCAGGAATAAGGAAATCAACGGAAAAAGTTACTCTCTCTCTCTCTCTCTCTCTCTCTCTCTCTCTCTCTCTCTCTCTCTCTCTCTCTCTCTCTCTCTCTCTCTCTCTCTCTCTCTCTCTCTCTCTCTCTCTCTCTCTCTCTCTCTCTCTCTCTCTCCTTTCCGACTTTTCCGTAATTGACTTTCATCTCTCATTTCCTCATTCTTTCTGGAGGATCTCTCGCTACGTTCTCTATTCATATTCTCTATTGATTGTCTATTTTGATTATAAACATCTTCCTTCTTGCTTTCTCCCCCCTCTTCTGGCTCATTAGTCATACGCGGCAACTAGGGAATGAAAACCTCCAGGCATCAAGAGAAGACCAAAATACATATCAGGATGTCACTATCATATCGACTTGACACTCTCTTATCACCTCCAACCTCATCTGAATGCCGGCATGTGCGCGCACGCGCGCGCGCGCGTACGCACGTACACATACACACACGCACGCGGATCGCACGCACGCGCACGCAGCCACACGCACACACATACACACACACTCACGTACACGCGCACGCACGCACACACACACGCGCGCACAAACCACAACACACACACAGAGACACACAGGCGGGCGCGCGCGCGCACACACTCATACACCAAGCTGTGAACTCTCTGCTACCGATCTCCAACACGGAAAGCTTCCCTCCCCGATACCAATCTGTTCTCATCTATTTTACCATACCAATCCAACACTGTCGTTGAACGCACCTGCACAATCAACTCCCTTTCACTAATCGCATTGTTTTTTTAAGAACAGGAAAAAAAAACGCATCTTAAAAAGCCATCTGGTATATAGACACCGAGAAACCCTTCAAGCATAATGGTGGAGAGAAAAACAAAAACGATACCCATCTTTTTTTCTGCCTCGATGATCGTGTCAACCTTTAACTGCCCGTAAGTGTTGAAAAATGTAACGACTGGAGGGCGAAGAAACAAGAAGGGATGAGTAACGAGACCTTGGAATGCGCCCTGTTGAAGGTGATTAGGGATGAAATATTCACCGTTGTTTCTAGCAGCCTGGGATTTCTTGCCTTGTGGTCAGTGTGCGTGGCGTGGCGTGGCGATAGGGGGCAAGCGGAGGACAGTTTATTCAACGCGAGAGTGTTCACCCATTCTCACAGCGTGACAGAGCTAACAGGTGCATGCGAGAGGAAGCATCGTCGGACAAGGCCTTTAGAGCTAACCACTGAAGTCAGGAAGCCTTTAGGGTTTGAACGACAAAAGGATGGGGG
This sequence comes from Phymorhynchus buccinoides, assembly GCA_017654935.2. Classification (NCBI taxonomy): domain Eukaryota; kingdom Metazoa; phylum Mollusca; class Gastropoda; order Neogastropoda; family Raphitomidae; genus Phymorhynchus; species Phymorhynchus buccinoides. Next base: position 31,200,203 of record CM065684.1, read on the forward strand.
TCGTGGGTATACTCATCTTTAATTTTTTTTCCATCTGTATTGTTAAAACTTCGGGCCTTTCCTGGTGTTGACACTGCCTCCGGGCAATGCCTCCAGGATCGTCCCCACCATCTTTCTATCTATTAATGTCCCATATATGTGTCTGTTCCAGACCGGAGGACGTTAAGCAGAATTTCATTCATTCGTGGGTATACAGTGTATTAATGCGGTGTCCTGGGTTGTGTTGTATGAAGCTTTTGTCGATCGCTACTCTACTACGTAATAATAATCAATGTTGTTTTTTCTTCCCACAAAATTTTATCTATGGGCAAGTTAGGGTTGAAAGAATCGTGTGTTTATGCAAAAAGGAAGGCTGTTTCTTTCTGTGTGTCTGTCTGTCTGTGGCTTTGTAGGTCTGTCAGTCTGGATGGCTGGCTATCTATTCACATGTCAACCCCCCACCCCCCACCACCACCACACACCTCTCTCTAAAACACATAGGCCCTAAATATAATCATTTATACATGGGAACACACGTACTTACGCCCTCTCTCTTACAGAGAGAGAGAGAGAGAGAGAGAGAGAGAGAGAGAGAGAGAGAGAGAGAGAGAGAGAGAGAGAGAGAGAGAGAGAGGTACACACACACAAGAGTTTGACTTTGACACACACGCACGCGCGCGCACACACACACATGCACGCGCACGTACACAGAAACACACACACACACACTTAGCCAAACAAAAAGATGAGAATGAGATATTTTTTTAAAAACACCCAACAAACAACAGATAGATAGGCAGGAAGCAAAGCGACAAAGATACACTCAGACGTAACACACAGTTGTATACGCATATGCACAGATTAAAAAGTGACACCGTCGTTCTTTATCACAGTGACTAGACACAATATAATATATCGGCCGCTCCTCTTGGGCCATCTTCAAGTAGGCATAGATATCTAGATAGATAACGAACAGATGTGGTGCTCCACCCATTCTATCGGTGATGATCGGTCACGAAACATTATGAAGTGTACACCTACCAAGTTGAGCGTGAAGCGAAGGGGGAAATAAGGTGGCGAGCCATGTAAAAGTACTCCCAGTTCTTATGAGAAAACGGGTTAAAAACTGAATACCGATACCATGCACGATATTCCCGCGCGTCTATTGGCCACTGCAAAGAACACCCTTTGCAAGAGTGAATGCCCTTGGTGGGTGGGGGAAGATGGTTGAGTGCTGACCAAACATGGGCATAACTCTCGCCAATAACCCTATTTGAGGCCACTTAATGGATGCCATTTGCACGAGTGAATGCCCCTTTGGATACTGAACAACAAGGGATTAACTCTTGCCGTCAAGGGCGTTAATAACCTTAGTTGCAGTGGCCCAAACAGGATCACGCCGATAGACTCACAGACCGTTTGTCCATATGGAAGAGTTTTGAGGAGAATATCTGTGTTGGTCTCGTTCTCTCTGTGTTACACAAGACTTCATCGATCCTGGGGATGCATTGTCGCGTACTCTTTTAAACTGTCTTAAAAAATCGTTTCCTTTTCCCATTTTTCTTAGTTTTCTGTTTCGCTTTTTGGTCTCTTAATCCAGTCTTATCTCTTCTGCAGTTAGTGAGCAACGCAAACTGTGTAATTTGAATATCGAATTTCAGTTGGGTGGTGTGGTTTTTTTAAAAAGTAGGAGTGTCTCTGGCTTCGTGTTTTTTATCCCTTGTTATGGCGACTAATTCATTGATGGAATAGGTAAGACTTCTATGCTAACGATTTAACAAAGCTTACATGGTTTTGAACACGACTTGCTAAACATTTAAGCCATAACACGGAAACTGCAAAGAAGAGAAAAAGACTTTCTGAACACTTGAAAGCCAAGAAGACCAAATGCAGTCCGTCAACAATCATCAAGCTTGCTACAATCTGTGTTTGTAAGATTGTTGATGATGATTGTCAGCTCAGAGCCGCTAGTTCGGCTTACAGAGAATTATCAGTTAGATGGCATTGACAAAGTAAACACATGCTTCGGCCACGTTAATGAATGTGACGTCAATAATGGCGCCTTCTTCAGCGTGGCTTCAATTCAAAGCTTAGTGTGGAACGTGCGTTAGTTTGGGTATTGGGCTAAAGATCTCCGATGAAGTCAACGCGTGAAGTAAATAAAGGGACGTTCTTGTTCAAACCTCATCCTGTCAGGCGTGGAAAGGGTAAGCTAACACTGCTAGTCAAACCAGCCGCGTGCTTTAACTTTAACTTACAATCACAATCTATCCTCAATCTCTTACGGACAAACATTGCAACGCTGACGATGAGAGAAGCTTCGTTTACCGCCCGTGTTAATTAACAACGACGTGTAGTTCTAATGTTGAAAGCTTTTAATCAAAACCCCGTTGCGACAAGGCACAGAGGAGAAGTAGTTGTGTGAAGCTTGTCGATCGAAACGAGCCCCCCAAATTAAAGCTTCTGTCTCCAGTGTATTTGCCCCATCCTCGCCTTTCTGTGCAGAGTTAAAAGAAATTTAAAACAAGTGCAATGCCGAGCGGCTGCAAAGTCCCCTCGCAGCATCGCCGAGCTACTCCGAAATCGGAATGTGTCGGCTGTACACACAGCGGGGAGACCATTGAGAACTGAAAACAGGACGCACGCACGGACGGATGGACGGCCGGAAAGAAGTGGGACATATCGGGCCTGTGACACAAAGGGCATCAAAACAGCACGTAACTGAATAGTTTTTTTATATATAGCCTTGGGGTTCGGACCCGTGATTTGAGCGCGCGCGATCATGCGCACACGAGCGCACAGAAACATTCATGACAACTGCGTTATAGACCATTTATCAAGAAATGTTGTGGAAAAAAACTGCATTGAAATGCATGCAAAACTTCGAGAGATATTAGCGATTATGTGTTTCGGGGTTTGAACCCCGTAACTGGCGCGACCTTGACCTTAATGTAAAACTAAATACATCAGTGGATAGCTTGCATCTTGGCAAACTAGTATACCAAATTTGATGATGATACACTGAATAGTTGTTTTAGAAAAACGGACGAATAGCCGGACGAACGGACGGCACGCTGGACGGACGGACACCGGACGGACGGACCAGACAAAAACAATAGCTCCTCGAACCTTCGGCTCGGGGACTAACAATGCTTCGGTAATACTTTGCCAAAGTGACTATGCCCGTCAATGTTACTTAGTTGCACAGAAGAAACACGTCCTTCAATCACACACCAGAATAGTCATCGGCTTGTCCTGTTTTCTTAATGGGTATTTTACGGCTGGGAAAATGAACGAAAGATCAAACTCACTGAAGTGTGAACGATCAATCTTTTGTCAAACCAAACAATGGCCAAAAAGCTGCAGCATGATGAGTGTAATTTGGAGCGATGATGTTTGGTTTGTTCTAGCGGCTACTTCGTGTTGAAATATCTTCTCTTTTTTTGGGGGGGTACTAAGGATTAATGTACCAACAATGTATGCATAAGTATCCAACCGCCATGCATAGCGAATCGTTGCTTTCCAGCTCGGCAATCCTACATGAGAACAATATGGTTCACACGGTATTAATGGAGACAAGAACAAAAAGAAACAAAAGTACAAGCACCGTTTAGATTATCCCAAGAGAAATAAAGCTTTTATAAATCATTTGTCCATCGCCACCCTTACTTGCTCCTGCCCTCATTTCCCATCTCTCTCTCTCTCTC
>CM065684.1:31206388-31208888 GCA_017654935.2 Phymorhynchus buccinoides
TAACATCGAAAATGTAAAGAAGAAGAATGAAGGAGAAGGGGAGGGGAAAGAAGGAGAAAAGAAGAAACGAAAACAAAAATAACAGCAACATCAAAAACATAAATAACGGAGCGAGCGAAGTACCGATAATAAGTGTGTGTGTGTGTGTCTGTCTGTCTGTGTGTGTCTGTGTGTGTGCGTGTCTGTGTGTGTGTGTGTGTGTGTGTGTGTGTGTGTGTGTGTGTGTGTGTGTGTGTGTGTGTGTGTGTGTGTGTGTGTGTGTGTGTGCGTGCGTGTGTGCGTGTGTGTGTGTGTGTGTGTGTGCGTGTGTGTGTGTGTGCGTGTGTGTGTGTGTGTGTGTGTGTGTGTGTGTGTGTGTGTGTGTGTGTGTGTGTGCGTGTGCGTGCGTGCGCGCGTGCGTGTGCGTGCGTGCGCGTGCGCGATGTTTTTCAAATACATGTGATATAAAATACATTGGGGGAAAAAATCGACAAATAAACATAGTAACGAGCCAATTAATTAACTTATTAACTGACCAAAGGTGGTCGAATTAATTGGTAAACCCGCAAAGAAACATGTCAGACAATATCTTGTAATCACAATCATCATCACACCTTTTCTTTTAAAAAAACCTGTAACCACTAATATCGCTTTTTGGCACCACACTGATATAGGAACACCTATGCCACCAAGAGGCGGCAAATAAATATGATGTTATCTAAAGACCTTAACCCTTTTGCCGCAAGCCATTTGTCAGCCATAAAATACCATTAACCCTTTCACCGCCAGCCATTTTTCAGCAAAAACATTCCATCAAACTTACCTGGGTAGAGAAAAAAATCTGTCTGCAATAGTGGGGATTCCTGTGCGACATATTTAAAGTAAGGCCTATCCTTACCTCCCAAAATGAAGAACGTAGGGTCTTTGGATAACAGACCCTGATTTGATGCCTTTTAGTGGCATGGGTGTTAAATCATTGTGGTGCGAAAATGCGACATTGGCGGTGAAAGGGTTAAGCTTAACTGGGAAGAGAAACAAGAATATCAGCAATATTGCTAATTCCCCTGTGACATATAAAACATTTTAGGCCTATCCTTACCTCCCAAAATGAAGAAAATAGGGTCTTTGGATAACAGGCCCTGGTTTGATGCCTTTTAGTGACAATGGGTGTTATATCATTGTGGTGCTAAAATGCGACGTTGGCGGTGAAAGGGTCGCGTATCGGCTTTCGCCATGTACGACGGGCTGAGCAAACCAACCATGGTATAAAAAAAAAATTATGTTCCTGAATCACTGTCTTAGCCAAATGGCCGAGAAGCGATCAGGAATGTTCGTTATGTGTTGTTCGTTGTCTTACCCTGGCTTAAATACTCCAGGGGTCATCCCAGCAGCCGAAGCACTTGAACACCAAGGTACAAATATAAATGCACCAGCTAGGGATAAGAACATTACGTGTGTGACCGTTTTTGATTACCCCGCCACGTGGGCAGCCACACTCCGACTTCGGAGGAGAAGACCTTAATAATATGTTCTTTATTTCGGGAAAGGCCTTATTTCATACAAGTCATAGAGGAATCCCCAGTATTACAGATGCAATCTTTTCTCGATATCAAGTCAATGTCCATTCAAGTCAAGAAACTTTTGTTATATCAACACAGGAAAATAATCCAATTTTGACACTGAACATTGAACACTGAAAAACTTTATTTAACAAGGATAAAGGTAAGTTTAGCATAAATGTTTGGCTGGAGAATGGCTGGCAGCGAATGAAACAATCAAATCAATTTAAAAATAATAATATGCTATAGAACAATAATGCACAATGTATAATTTTGGTCCTCGATCAGGAACGTTTGTCCGCACACAACAAATAAATCCCCCAATATTCCCTGCTTCACGCATATTGAAGTTCAATTTATTAGTTCAAGATTATGATTCTCATGTTATTTTACATCTATAACAAATTTGTTGTTTTAAAACAACATCACCATTGATCATCAATTTTGTATTCACTTTTTTGTTCTCAATTTTAAACAAAGAAAGAAAGACAGTTTGGCTTAGATAATAATTGTCAAGTAAGTCAGTGACAACAAAAGGGTTGTCATTTCGACACACACATACACACACGCACGCACACACACACACACACACACACACACACACACACACACACACATACAGAGAGAGAGAGAGAGAGAGAGAGAGAGAGAGAGAGAGAGAGAGAGAGAGAGAGAGAGAGAGAGAGAGAGAGAGAGAGAGACACACACACACACACACACACACACACACACACACACACACACACACACACACACACACACACACACACCCTCGCCTGCCCGTTTTCTCACACAAATAAACAGCATGCACAAAAAGGTGGTGCTGTACTCACGGCGACGCGCTCTCCGGATGAGGGTGTAAACCTAATTGTACATAGATGACTGTGCAAGGATAATGGTAATGCGACACAACAGAGCATAGAATACAACATAATACAATATAATACAATATAATACAGTGT
>CM065684.1:31218888-31223888 GCA_017654935.2 Phymorhynchus buccinoides
GACAGGCAGATAGAGACAGTGAAACAAAAACAGATAGAAAGGGAAAACTTTATTTCTGACACATAGAACAAGATACTAAAACGACGCCCAAGTCCACTAATCTTTGTATACCCTACCCAACCATGCTGCTAACCCACCCACCCCCCATCACCAAATCAGAAACCTCTACTCCACCCCTCCCCACAGTAGTAAAATTTTTAAAAAATGTCAGAAGAGGGAAGAAACTAAATGCAACGGTTAATGGAATTGAAAAACATGATTAGTTCCCCCTCCTAAACACCCCACTCCCTCCCCCCCTCTCTTCCATGCTCTTGTAACCCCTCCCTCCTCCCCTTCCCTTTACATCTTCAACCCTTCTCACCATCGTTAACCTCCCCCCCCCCCCCACCCACACACCCCAACTTCCCTTCTTTCTCTCTCCCTCTCACTCGGAGAGGCGCAAGGGAGAAAACTCAATCTGTGACTAACTCTCCCTGTAGCAAAGACAAGTTCTTCTCTTCTTCCGATGTAGAGAGAAAGAAGAGACATTAACAGTAACCCAGTCTTGGAGCAAATGATAATTTGGGGGGAGGGGGGGGGGGGGCTCCCTCGCTCTGTGCGGCCAGATATGGATATAAAATGAACGATAATAGGGTGGAGGTTGATGCGAGTTTGACATATCCTCTGCCGAGCAGGGGTAATTCGGTTTTAGGGCGATGCGCGGGGAGAGGGGGGGGGGAGAGAGAGAGTGAGTGAGAGAGAGAGAAACAGAGAGAGAGAGAGAGAGAGAGAGAGAGAGACAGAGAGGGAGAGAGAGAGAGCGAGGACAGACAGATAGAGAGAGAGCGAAGACAGATAGACAGAGACAGAGAGGCAGAGACAGAGAGACGTAGAGAGAGAGAGAGAGAGAGAGAGAGAGAGAGAGAGAGAGAGAGAGAGAGAGAGAGAGAGAGAGAGAGAGAGAGAGACAGACAGAGAGAGAGAGAGAGACAGACAGACAGAGAGACAGAGACAGAGAGTCAGAGACAGAGAGACGGAGAGACAGAGAGAAGTAGAGAGAGAGAGGGGGGGGGGGGGGGGGAGAGAGGAGAGAGAGGAGAGAAGAGAGAGAGAGAGAGAGAGAGAGAGAAGAGAGAGAGAGAGAGAGAGTAAATCCATTAAGGTGTATCGGGCAAATTGTCTTCCCTTGCTTGCTAGCTCCTCGCCTTCCCGGCAGGCCATTTACCGGAAGCTCGTGGTGTCAAACGGTGGTGACATGCGCTAGCGGAAGTTGGGTCAAGACGGGCGCTGGGAAAACGAACGACTTGACCTTGTGATAGAAGTTGTAGTGGTTGATTAGTGTGACATCACCGCATGCTTTATTCGCTTTGCTATACACGTTTGCTATACGTTTGTACGCAGACATTCACACATATTGTGAGACAAACAGGCAGAAAGACACACAAAAGTACACACACGCACATACAAAATCACACAGGCGAGTAGGAGGAGAAGAGAGAATACAACAATATGAAACCGTAATTATAGTCTGTAGTAGGAGGGAGAGGGTGGGGGCAGACAGACAGACAGACAGAGACACAAAAAGACAAAAAAAGACAGAGAATGGTCGTCATTAGTAAATCAAATTGCGTAGAAATATTAATGACATGGATTTGTATCATTCTCCACATTGACCTAATTGAAAAAGAAATTTGATATTTCTCTGAAACACCCCACCAACCCCGCCCCTAATATCATCCTTTCGATATGCATTGCATCATTATGTCAGTCTTCTTCAGCCTATTATACCCTCACCCCCTCCACCCCCGTTCAGTCATTTGCTACGAATGAAAAATGGTGTTTTACATCCTCTCGGTCTGGAACAGACACATATGGGACATTAGTAGATACAAATATGGTGGGAACAATACTGGAGGCAATGGCCGGAGGCAGCGCAACTCCAGTAAAGTTCCGATTTTTTAACAATGCAGATAGGTGTAGCGGTAACCACGCCTCGGTTAAACCTCATCGGCTATGGCACCGCCACTAGTATTTTATTGTATAATGTCGTTTGCTACAGGCCAGCAGATAACATATATTGCACCATGCCACACTAGCCAACAATGACAGACTTCATTGACACTGTAATAACTGACACTCCACTGACAAATTGTCACCAAAATGATGATGAAGAGGGTGATAATGGGGAGACCATTGCAATCAATGCACTTTGTGGGATGCAATACGTGCTTTATTATTATTATTATTGTCGTTTAAGGGCTGACAAAACTCTTCGGCGTTGCCGTACATTGTTTGATAATAATAATAATAATAATAATAATAATAATAATAATAATAATAATAATAATAATATAATAATATGATATGATGATGATAATACCGTGCCTTTGTGTTGGTGTCTCTTGTTTGCTTCATTCTCATTGCTATCTAGACCTGTTTTAGCTTTGCGTTACGTTTGAGCACACAGCTTGCATCCGGGTGGGTTAGTGGTGCAAGTAGTGAAAATGGGAGAGAGAGAGAGAGAGAGAGAGAGAGAGAGAGAGAGAGAGAGAGAGAGAGAGAGAGAGAGAGAGAGAGAGTGGAGAGAGGGGGAGAGAGAGAGAGAGAGAGAGAGAGAAGAGAGGGGAGAGAGAGAGAGAGATACAAGAGCACTGAACACTGAAAAAACTTTATTTAACAAGGAAAAAGACTAACAACAAAAACACCACCACCAGCAACAACACAACAGCATAATATCACTGTACAATGTCACGTATGTAGGGAAACAAATGTTATCAAGGCTGTCATAATGGAAAAAAACACACAACCACACACACACACACACACCACACACACACACACACACACACATACACACACACACACACACACGCGCGCGCGCGCGCGCACACACACACACACACGCACGCGCACGCGCACGCGCACGCGCACGCACACACGCACTAAAAACGCGCACGCACGCACGCACGCACACGCACACACACACCTACACACACCCACACACACAACACACACACACACACACACACACACACACACACACACACACACACACAACCACACACACATACACACACTGCAATTACAATATCGCTGGGGGAGGGGGAGGGGGGTGGGGGGGGGGGGGGGGGGGATGGGGGGGGGGGAGAGAACGCGTGGAGAGTGAAGGTAGCACAATACAATACGCTACGTTATGGTACAAAACAATGTTATGCAATACGATACGACACGATGCACTCAAAAAGATGAAGAAACAATATGCGCCGCGATGCAATACTATACTAGATTGAAAAGTTATCGAATGTAGCATTCGAGAATCACCCGCGGAGTTACGCAGCCACACCCCGACTTCGGAGGATGACTGTGATTATCTTGCTGCTGCTGCATACTGTCACTATCTTACTGTTTCTGTTGCTGACTGTCCCTATGTTGCTGAGTAGATTTCCGATCAAAGCATCCGAGAATCACCCGCGTTGCTAGTTTTCAAGGTCACACGTCAAGGTCATGACCTTGACCTTGACCCCAAAAGGCACATTTACAATACCCAGCCAACATTCCCACCTGATTTCATATTGGGAACTCCATTTTTCCGAACCCCCGATTTTCAGGGTCCAGCCATCTCCTTGACCTTGACCTTGATTGGTCAACAATATTCGGAAGGAGCATAAGCCAAACCACCTTCATACCAAGTTTCAACATCCTATGTCGACTGGTGCCCGAGATATGGCTAAAAATATATTGTCAGTTTTCAAGGTCATACGTCAGGGTCATGACCTTGACCTTGACACCAAAAGGCACATCTACAGTACCTAGCCTACATGCACATCAAGTTTCATCTTCCTATCCTTATTCCTTCATGGTGATATGCTGTTATCTTGGGAACTCCATTTTTCCGACCCCCCGATTTTCAGGGTCCAGCGATCTCCTTGACCTTGACCTTGACCTTGATTGGTCAACAATATTCGGAAGGAGCATAAGCCAAGCGACCTTCATGCCAAGTTTCAACATCATATCTTGACTGGTGCCCGAGATATGGCTAAAAATAGATTTTCAGTTTTCAAGGTCATACGTCAAGGTCATGACGTTGTCCTTGACCTTGACAGTAAAAGACACATATGCAGTACCTAGCCTACATGCACATCAAGTTTCATCTTCCTATCTTTATTCTTTCATGGTGATATGCTGTTAACAAACCCACATACACACACACAGCCACACAAACACTTACACAACAAAAACAATATCACCTTCGCTCCGTAAACTCCGCGGGTGATAAAAATACCACAGGATGCGATACGATGCAATACAATCAAGTTCAAACCCATATCTTCTACGCTTGGTCGAGATATATAAATCATTATTTATAGACATTTTGCACTATAAAATACCACAGGATGCGATACGATACGATACGATCATGTTCAAACCCTTACCTTCTACGCTTGGTCGAGATAAATAAATCATTATTTATAGAAATGTTGCTCTAATTACTACAAGCTAATAATAACACAGCTAGAACAATAGTCACAGCTCATTTTCTGTACGATCAGATTTCTTGTCCGTGTGGTTCGCTTTCAGCGTCCCGATACGAGACATCATTGACACATTATTGACAAGACATAACGATATAACAATACTATGACGTTGTATATTCCTTTGTATATGGGGTTTGTTGCGGTTGAACTCTCTCTCGTAATATTGGGCGCTTTGTAGTGATATTTAAATAGAGGTAGTTGTAATGTTATATGTCGGTGCTTGCAATATTACATCAAAGCTGTTGGTCTTGTTAATCCTTGTCCCAGTCTCCCTCTTTCTGTAAATATGTAGGTCTCTCTCTCTTTCTCTCTCTCTCTCTCTCTCTCTCTCTCTCTCTCTCTCTCTCTCTCTCTCTCTCTCTCTCTCTCTCTCTCTCTCTCTCTCTCTCTCTCTCTCTCTCTCTCTCTCTCTCTCTCTCTCTCTCTCTCTCTCTCTCTCTCTCTCTCTCTCTCTCTCTCTCTCTCTCTCTCTCTCTCTCTCTCTCT
>CM065684.1:31228888-31236388 GCA_017654935.2 Phymorhynchus buccinoides
TTAGGGTTAGGGCTAGGGTTAGTTAGGGTTAGGGTTAGTATTCAAAAAAGATAATTTGGTGAAAATGTTCCCAAAATACAGCTTTATGCATGGTAAGAAAGGCAATAACGGAAAAATACAATTAACCGAGAAATGTAGGGGGGTGGCACATCTTGACCTTTACCCAATGTTTGTTTGTTTTTAAAAACACGCTTGAATGGCATTTGAGTTTATGTAGTTGTTGCTGTTCGCATTGTTCTTCCTTTAGTTGTTTTCTTCTTTCTTTGTCTTCTTCTTCTTGTTTTGTTTGTTCATTTGTTTACCTCTAGTTGTGGTTAAAAAAAAAGCAACAAACAAATTAAATAAAGTGGCTTCTCCACGGGAGGGTTTTCCCCTCTAAACTGAAATTGATAGATTTCATAAAAAACCCACCAATTGCAACATTTGTTTTTTAAATTAAAAAAACTGGGTTCAGGACAAAGAATGTTTGTTCCAGTGTTACTTCTATTATTTGAAAAATGAAATAAAATTAAAATTAATGAACAAATGAAAAATAGACTAATAAATAATAAAAAGGAGGAACGAAAGAAGGAAGGAAGGAAGGAAGGAAATAATTTACTTGTAATGAGGCTTAAGCGTACAGTATTCCAGTGTATAACTAACAGTATAAGCCCTTCTGTTATATGATTCACCCGAATTAGCTTTTTACTAGGGATTGAGAAAATAGTTCATCTGAACCCGTACTTACGGAAAGTATTTTTTTAAAAGGAATTGACAACATAAATAAAGCGGGCCTACCAACCGACTGTTGAACCTGATGCTAAAATGAATCTACAGGAACCTACTAATGAACCTAAATCCAGCATAATGGAGCCCTGATTGTAAGGTATACGTACGTTCCTATGAATTATGTTATTGATCACTCTATAATATCAGCACTGTAAATATAAGAATTATTATTTTAAAATTCACAATGTATTATTCTTTTGCGGTCTTTTTGTTCGTGTGTTCATAATTCAACTCATCCTCTCTTAAAAAAACCCAACAAAGCATGAACGGATAAACAAAAACTAGAAAGAAAAGCACGAGAAAGGAAATTATTATTAGGCAGAAATGCAAAGGAGAAAACATTGTAACTGTAATATCTGCCCAAATCTCAGCCAAGAACAAGACAAGATACGCATTCCGTTTCTCAGTACACAATAAGACCAAGCTAACCTTTACAATACCATCTGCTTTGACTACAATGTTAAGGGGCAATATCGACCGAGGAAACGGCTAGTCTACAGACGGCAGCCATATTGATTGTTTCCCCCTGCCCATACCCCACCTTTTCACGGTTCGCTGCCTAAGATAATCAACCGTCTGTGTAACAGGAATATTACAACAGTGGATTCAAAATTCTAGACATCTACAAAAAACCCGAAAGCGTGACGAAAACTAAAAATCAACTCCTAGTAATTTAGAAGACAATTATAACGATCAACCCTGCAATTACCTTGAAGCGAGCAGAATGTCACTAAGCCTCAGTTTCGTACTCACCCACACAGTCTGTTGCGTGGAGTTGCAGAAGTTTTGCGAAAGGGTGATTACAGTGACATGGCTTGGAAGACTACAGCTGTTGACATCCACGTTTTCAACATGCAATCATGTAGACTCTGACTGGTGAACTAAGCCACAACACAGTTTGGGCAGGCCCGGAACAAGACGGGAGGAAGGAATTCAAACCAAAACCCTGGCAGTTCGTGAACTTTTTCAACTGCAAGCAGCAAGTAGTCCACAACCTCAGATGAAAGACCTCAAGCAAATAACTGAAATGAGTTCATATCTCGGACAGAAAATTCAACGGCTATCAGAAAACTGGCATGATGGGGGTGCTTTCAGCGCTAGGTTGGTGTCAGAGGAAGGAAGGAAGAACAAACAATAAAAGGGAAAAGAAAGAAAGACAGGAGGGGGAAAGCAGGTGGTGGTAAGAAGAAGAAACGAACAAACGAAGAAAGAAAGAAGGGAAAAAAGGAAGGACAGAATGAGAGGTCGGTCTCATGGTTGCCTGACTTTTTAAGTGGATAATTTCGTTGACGTTTTAAGTCTGCATCTTTTATTTTTTCTCCCCTCTGGAGTCCACCACAAAACGCTATTGCAATTAGTGGTATTAAGGGACGAGTAAACTGAAAATCAGTTCTTCAAGACTGACTTTGTTTAGCCGTGTGCTAAAGACGTGGTTAACCCGTGCCAGCAGAATTATAGAGGTCCTTTGAAATCGGGTTTCTATCACCACGCGTCGAGCAACTGATGTCAACTTCTTAAATTACTCTATTAATTTTGGTTGGTGAAAGACGACAAGGGTTAAATGTGCTGAAACCTGGCCTTGGGTTTAGGTAAACACCATTTTAAGACCGCTGGAAAATCACACTATAAATAATTTGTGTACATTTATGTTTGTTTCTTTAGAATACATGTGGGACTTATACCTTGATTTACTCATATTTAAAGCAACGAAATCATGCATGTCTTGAAGGAAATGGTGTCCATCCAATTACTTAAGGTCTGTATGCACATTATATTAACATTATTCACTTCATATTTCTATTTCCCCATGGCAACACAGTGATAGCCCACTCTTAAAGGTATGTATATGTACACGTTAACACTATTCACGATATATTTATATTTCCCCGTGGCAACACAGTGAGCTGTAGGCCTAAGTCATATTAAGAGTGGTTATCACTGTGTTGCCATGTGGAAATAGAAATATCTCGTGAATAGCATTAACGTGTACACAGACCTTTAAAGACCCAGTGACGCACCACGATTAAGTCCCTTGGGGTTTTTTTCTGGGTTGCTATGACCCACATGCAAATTTCCCCATATTCAAATTGAGGCTGCTCTTTAAACTGATGTGTCTGTTTGAATTTGGGGCCATTTATATGGGAGTCAGACTTGGTCAAAACAAGATTTATTTCCAGTTATAAGAGGGAAAACACGTGAAAGCCGTGATGTTGACACGTGATCTGGAGGATCTTTAAATGACTTACAGCTCACTGTGTTGCCATGGGGAAACAAAAATATCTTGTGACTAGTGTTAACGTGTACACAGACCTTGAGAAAGTTTCCTTCTTCTTCTTCTTCTTCGTTCGCTGAGACAGTTTCCTGTCAATTATGAGCGCAGATGCGTCATGCTGCCGTTATGCGCCTAACTAAGAAACAGTTAGGCCCAGCATGTCCGACTTCGGCTGAAGAGATCTTTGTAAGAAGTTATAGAACAAAGGCAGGAGAATGGACCGGTGAGATAGACATATAACAGATGACAGTAAGCAAAGGGAAAAGGCAGAGTCAAAGAGAGTGATGGATTAGAGGTAGTTACAAGCACAGAACTTCCAGAAGGTGGGGCAACTATTTATACAAAAGAACCCCCGGTATCTCCACGGGGGTTTAGTAAGTTTAAAACCATTGATTGTTTATCTTTCAAATTCTTCCAATAGGGCATTTGCCACATGAAGGCAACCTTGACTTTCACTGAGTTGAATTAGAAAGGTCAGCGTAACTCGGGCAGAACGAGCTCGGGCAAATTAGTAGTCTAGTATAGAGAACGGACACTCGTGGCAAATGCCCTATTGAAAAGCAACCAAGACAAGCAAGACATTTGTTGCTGTTGCTTCATATCCTTGGCATATGCCACATTTGATTGGCTTGGAAATTCATATTGCGTTTCAAAATATGGTTTGCCTTTTTGGCACACGTATCTTGAACAGTTTATGAGTGCGCACCGGTCTTAATTAGCAGTTCATAATTGGCTAAAAAAAATAAGGCATCCTTAGGAACAATTAACTTTGAATATGCGAATGCTTTCTGGATGACTACGCTTTCTACGCTTTCTGCCTTAATGGTGCTTTCAAGCAAATGGAACAGATGGCTTATAACATATTGGCCTTAGAGAGCCTGGCTTTCTGAAGAGATATTATATGCCGCTTGAAATGTTATCGCGTTTGCTAGACCTGCTAGACGAACAAATACAATTCTGTACACTATTTATCTTAAAAACAAAAAGATATAATTACTTTATTTTGGAGCTGATGTGGGGGGGTTTCATTTTTATGTTATTTTAAGCACAATATCATGCCAAGATGTGGTTCCTGATGTTTCGCTTTCAGTGCTTTCAATTAAAATGAAATAAGAACTGTTATTTTTCTGGTTTTGCTTTAAAAAAAATAACATTTGCAGAATTAACGCGTCTCAATGTATATGATGCACATATGTTTTTCCTTTCATACGATGCGGTTTTTAATTTTCTTTTTCATAGTTCGCCAAGTAAAGCTTGGCTCAAGGTACGGGATCTTATTTCCCTTTAACAGATCATCAAGACACGAAAAGCAGTCAATTGTTCATCCTTAATTCATAATTTGTCAGATCAGAATCTCTCTCTCTCTCTCTCTCTCTCTCTCTCTCTCTCTCTCTCTCTCTCTCTCTCTCTCTCTCTCTCTCTCTCTCTCTCTCTCTCTCTCTCTCTCTCTCTCTCTCTCTCTCTCTCTCTCTCTCTCTCTCTCTCTCTCTCTCTCTTTCGCTCTCTCTCTCTCTCCCGGCAGTCGACGGACAGGCGACAAAAACATAAAGGCAAAAATCGCCATAGAAAATCGGAGGTCTCGGATTATTGTGCTGGAAATAGAGCATTTAGACGCTGACAGGGCCGCCATAATAGCTCTTTAGAGTACGGTGTGGTTTTCAGATACAGAACATGATTGACATGCTGTCCTCTTAAAGAGGTGCTTTTTAGTGCGCCCTCTGTCTCTTAATATCTCTGTTCTGCCTGTCTGTCTGTTTGTCCTCTCTCTCTCTCTCTCTCTCTCTCTCTCTCTCTCTCTCTCTCTCTCTCTCTCTCTCTCTCTCTCTCTCTCTCTCTCTCTCTCTCTCGCACAGGTTTTAAAACCAATGGAGCCGAGTTTTCTATTCTTTGACTTGGTTGACTTGGTTTGGTTTTTTATTGGCCACGTTCAAAACTACAGATGACTTTATTGTTTATACAGTACTACAAAGACATAGTGCCAAGCATACATGCCTCCAAAAGAATGTAAATGCTGGGGTCACAGAACGTTTATGTTTTTTGTAGGAGGATTCTCTCCTAAGAGGCAAACTTATTTGATCACAAAATGTGGGTAACGTATCATGTATTGCTTAATTAGCTGCTCGTGAATAATCCTTTGGGGGTAGCAATGTACAAGACAGAAATATACTTTTTGCGAACATTAAAATACTCAGATACAGTAATTATAAAATAGCCAATGGAAGCAACATTCCTTCAGGCGAGCTG
The DNA here is from genome assembly GCA_017654935.2 of Phymorhynchus buccinoides. Classification (NCBI taxonomy): domain Eukaryota; kingdom Metazoa; phylum Mollusca; class Gastropoda; order Neogastropoda; family Raphitomidae; genus Phymorhynchus; species Phymorhynchus buccinoides. The sequence continues at coordinate 31,234,173 of CM065684.1, forward strand.
TTTCATGTTCACAACATGAGAATGACAATCGCATCCATGCCCGCTTACGTACCATCCTCTTTCTTAATGTAAAGGTACACTAAAAAGTTCACCTTAGTTGTAGATATTTCCCTGCTTGATACTTAGAAGAATACAGAACGTGAAAGTGTGCAAGGGGCAAAAAACAAAATAGCTGAGAATAAACAACTAGGGTTTGAATGGGGGAGGAGAAAATAGAGAAAAAGAGGGGACATGAGGATTATGAAGAGAAGGTTTGATGACGACAGTTAAGACATCAAGAGGTTAAAAAATAATATAGAGCTGAGATGGTGAGGCGTGAGAGAGTCCCAAACTAACCAACCACGAAGGCGAGAGCTAAGATCAGAAGAGAGAGAGAGAGGGGGGGAGAGTGAAGGGTGACAGAAAAGGGAGAAGAGGAAGGGTGAAGGGGGTGGAGGAACAAACAGGATGCCTGCATGGCTGGCTGGATGGCAGCAGCAGTGAGTGACAAGCAGTAGAAAAGTGGTGGTGGGGGGTGTCAGCAGGCAGTGAGTGTGTCCATGTGGGGATCACCGAAGACCTCTTTGTGGCAGGCTGCTGGCCCGTGACGCCACCCGACTGGGTACACCGAGTACACCGAAGGTAAGGCTGAGCTGAAGTTGAGCTGAAGGGCTGAAGGGGAATGGAGTTGCACTAGTACTGTCCGTTTGTTTCGTCCGGAACTGATGACAGGGGGTTAAACGGAGGGAGGGAGGGGGAGGGGGAGAGAGACTGAGAGAGAGAGAGAGAGAGAGAGAGAGAGAGAGAGAGAGAGAGAGAGAGAGAGAGAGATATTTTGTTTTTTGATCTGTGTGGAGTTGAATACAATCTATGACACTCTTTGCTTCAGTGTCATCTCAGGACCGTTTTGAGTGTGTGTGTGAGAGAGAGAGAGAGAGAGAGAGAGAGAGAGAGAGAGAGAGAGAGAGAGAGAGAGAGAGAGAGAGAGAGAGAGAGAGAGAGAGAGAGAGAGAGAGAGAGACATAATCATTGACAACACACAAAGAGAGAGAACGATAAGGTTAGTGGCAGGACATGCGAAGAAAGTTTTTGTTTTTTTAAACAATAAAAAAGCAAACAAACAAAATGACATGGATATATAAACGTACTTCATGACCACCCGCAAAGAACAAAGCAAAGAACCACTTTTTTATGCCTCCAAAAAATATTTTTGATCAACATCTGTTAGGACATGATAACGCGATACCACAATAGGCCTACTACTATTTACGTGGTCACGGGACAGATGGGTGAATACTGTGGCATGTGGGGCGCCGTCCACTTCGCCTACGCGAGTTTCGCCTACTCTTTGATGTACGTAATCTGCCGCTTCAGCTGCATTTATTGTGTCGGCTGTGTCGTTTCGCACAAAGACAGAGAGGAGAGAGCGAGAGAGAGAGAGAGAGAGAGAGAGAGAGAGAGAGAGAGAGAGAGAGAGAGAGAGAGAGAGAGAGAGAGAGAGAGAGAGAGAGAGAGAGAGAGGAGAGAGAGAGAGCGAGAGAGAGAGAGAGAGAGAGAGAGAGAGAGAGAGAGAGAGAGAGAGAGAGAGAGAGAGAGAGAGAGAGTAAGCCATAAGTTTTAACATTCTTCTTAACCCTTTCTCCGCCAGCCATATTTCAGCCAAAAATGTCCATTGAAATTACCTGGGTAGAGAACAAAATGCATCTGCAGTATTGGGGATTCTTCTGTGACATAATAAAATAAGGTCTATCCTTACTTCCCAAAACTAAGATAATAGGGTTTTTGGATAATAGACCCCGATTTGATGCTTGACATAGGTGTTAAATCACTATGGTGCTAAAATGCGACTTTGGCGGTGAAAGGGTTAATATTTTGTAACTTGTTTTGTTGTAGTAATGATATGTTCTTAATTAATCATTACTTCCAGTTTAGTATGCATGGTCCTGTTTTGTGGGTGGTGTGTCATTACTTAGGCAAAACGAGGCTACTTATCAGCTAGTCCATGAAACGTGAGTTGGTAAAACACGCATAGGCGAATAGAGGCGCACCTGGCACCGGAACCCTCACCCACCGGCGAGCAGCCCTCCTCTAGCCATGTACGTCACTGTGAGTCAACTGCATTGGGCAAAGATGTACTTTAGTCACACACACACACACACACACACACACACACACACACACACACACACACACCCTCATGTTTACGACCCTCAGTCTCAAAGTATGCTTCTTTTTGC
>CM065684.1:31243888-31251388 GCA_017654935.2 Phymorhynchus buccinoides
ATGTTGTTGTTGGTATTTGTTTGGGGGGTGGATTTTTTTTTAACGCGTATGTATATTTTGTGTAAGTTACAATACGTTCGAAAATGAAATGAAATATGTCGACAGAAATGTGGCAAGGGTGGCCGGCATTTCAAGATACCACTCATAATCATTTTATCGTTCGTGATTTTCAAGATCAGCACCAAACCATCCCACGAGTACAGACTCAAAGCACGACGTGGGCCAATGAACATGTAGTAATGCTAGTCTAAAACACCCTATTGATCTGGAATACATCGCGTTCGTTCAGGTGATTGTTAGCATTCAACCGAAAATCTATAGAGGGTTGGGAAAAGAAAAGGAAAAAAAGTAATTTCGAAACTCTCTTCTTTTCATGCATTGAGATCACGGGACATTATCAATGCATTCGCATCGCACGGAGTCAAAAAGGAAAAGGGCAGGTAATGTTACCAGCCATGCCAGAGAAAGCAGAAATCGCCTCGACTTCATTTCCCAAGTGGTAGTCCCTTTTAGCTAGAGTCTAAAAACTTGCAGTTGTGGTGTGCCGAGACCACGGCCCCCAGCATGCTCTGTCCTGTCACGTGTCTGTCCCAAACCAAAAGCGGCTCAACTTCCGGTTTGAAGTTGGTTGTTCAGTCTGTTTTATGGCTTCCGACGGGAATATTGTTTTGCTTTGTAAGCTGGAATACCTTTTTGATTTATTATCCTAGTGTTGTAAGTGATTTTGTACATTTGTTCTTTTACCATAATTATTTTACTTTAGGGTCTATTTATAAAGCGAATGCCCGAGTAGTCTGAAAATAGCACTCACTCATTCATCTGGCTGCTTATTGCTTACATCTTTGTTCGCATATTATTTATTACAGTTTCTATCTGTTTCAGCAAAGAGAATGCAAACCTGTGGTCGTGTAAAAGGTTTTCAGGCTCAGGTTTCTTTCTATGACATTCCATAAAGGACCCAGAATGTCATTTTGAAAACATGAGGGCAGCATGATCTTCTTCTTCTTCTTCTTCTTCTTCTTCTTCTTCTTCTTCTTCTTCTGTGTTCCCAGGCCATGTGACCATAATGGGTAAGGTACGTATGTGTCCGGTTTTCAGTTTTCACTGGTCTCCCCGTTGCGTAAGCTGACACATTCCGATTTCGGAGGAGGTCAAAGGAGAAAAAATATTTGGAAGATTTTATTTTAAGCAAAGGCAGGAGAATGGGCCAATAAGTCATATAGTAGATTATATAAAGCAAAGGGAAAAGGCAGAATCAAAGAGTGCTAGATTAGAGGAAGTTACAAGCACAGAACTTCCAGAAGGTGGGTAAACTATTTATGCGAAAGACCCCTAGTATCTCAACAGGGAGAGACTCGTGGAGGGGGCGGGGTTGTCCAGCTCCCCGTATGGAAGCACGAGGCATCTCCCACTGCCCCAGCCATGATCAAAAGGTGTCGTGTTTCGTTCTCCGGTTACGAACAACCGCAATCACACTCAATAAGTATTATTTGGTTTTCTTCTAATTATTTTTTTATGTACTAGAACGTAGGGGAACAAATCTTACAAGCACAATGAATGTCCGAATTTACAACATTTTATAATTGTTGCGTTTTCTTAGTATCCATTGTGTTCTTTGTGTTTGCGCGTTCTCGTCTCTGTGTGTGCGCGCAGATGTGTGCATGTGCATGTGTGTGCGTGCGTCAATAAAAGTGCGCGTGTGAAGACCTATTATACGCATAGGAGTGTGTGAGCTCTGCGACGATGGTATGTGATTGCGTATTTTTAGCGGTAGAAATTCAGCTTTATTACCTCGTGTAGTAAAATTATAGGACTACAAAATATCTTTACTCAAATTAGCATTATTGCATACAATCATCTTCTCAATTCCTTTTAAATGTCAACGCGCATGTTGACAACATCCATCTCCTAACTTCACGTGTCACAACTCGCCCGTTCAAAGATGCAATTAATTTGTAGTTCGCTGGGGGTTTTAAGTTCATAATATACAGCAAACAAAACACGAATAAGCTTACATATCTAAACATAAGTACAATATGGTGAAAGATTATCTTTTCAATGACACGCCCCCTTCCTTCCCTCCTTGACCCCCCTCCCACTCCTCTCTCTCTCTCTCTCTCTCTCTCTCTCTCTCTCTCTCTCTCTCTCTCTCTCTCTCTCTCTCTCTCTCTCTCTCCACAATCCCATCGTAGTAGGGTAGCACCATGCCACGATATATGGCTTCAGTCTGTACTATGATCAGTCACTTAGCCGATACCGATGCCAGTGACTCCGCTGGGCGAAAAAAGGAAAATGGGAGGGGACAAGGGGTTTTTTTTGGGGGGGAGGGAAACGAGGATGACGGGATGGTAGAGGGAGGGGGGGGGGAGGTGAGTACAGAACACGAGCCAAAGGCAGCGCCACCCCCTCCTCGTTAGAGCCATTCTTGTCCTCAGTGACAGTGCAGATGGCAGGGGGACAAAGGCCTCATATTCGGCGCAGCGGGACGGGAGGTGAAATATCAGTGGCCGTGACGGGGTAATGAAGTTACTCCCCGCTTTTCTCCTCCTCCTCCTCCTCCTCCTCCTCCTCCTCTTCTACGCCTAAGCTCCCACACTTCCCTCTTTTTCCCTTTCACCCTTTAGAGCCTGAACGAGCCACACACACACACACACAAAAAGAGAAAAGCCTGAACCTTAAAAGGAAGTTAGCCAAAAGAGAGGGAGAGGAAGAAGGAACCGCGCATGCGCCGAGCGGGGGTTATTGAATGGCGAAGGGAAGGGAGGGAATGGGCGTCTGATTAGAGGGGCGGGGCCGGGGAGAGAAATTAAGTTGTCGCGTTGACAGGAGCGCCCCCCGCCAAAACAAACATCCACCCCCGAGGAAAGGACCGGGAGGGACAGAAACGACAGGAACGAACAGACAGACACAGACAGACGGGTGGACAGACGGAAGAATGGACGGTACCGAATGGATCGGATGGTCCTGTTTCTTTCTCTCTCAGCCGAGTAGAGTGAATCCCGGCGGCGGCGGCGACGACGACTTCGATCTTTTCCTTTTTTTCTTGCTTGCTTGCTTTTCGGGTCCTGTGGGTCGTTGCCGGCTTCTGCTGCGGCCGCTGTGTTGTAAAGAGTTTGCCTTTCTAATAACGAAGTCTCTCCCTGTCTGTTACTTTTTAGTTCTGATCGAGCAGGCCAGAATGACTGGCTCGCTTGGCGTAGCTTGTTTGAACTGGCTGGCAGTCTGAACAGAAAAATCAGACTGTCGTAGCGTGTCATTTTCTAACATTGAAAGCCAAACAATCGAAGCTGGCTATATAAATTATAATTGATTTAAAAGGGGTTAATTGCTTAATATTGCTGTTGCATTTCCTCGAGTGAAACTACACATCTCGCTCGCAATACAGTTAAACAAAACAAAACAGAGAAGAAGAAAAAACAATGCTACCGCAATTAAACCGAAGATTGGCAGCTTGTATGTCGGTTATGCTTTACGTCCTCCCGCTCTTAAAAGAACATATGGGACATTACTTATATATAAAGTTGTGGGGATGGGGGGGGGGGGGGGGAGAGAGAAAAAATACCTAAGTATTTTCTTTTAATAAAGTTTGTGTTTGTTTTTAGAATAAAGTTTAAGTGCCATGGCTCGTACTAATTTGACTCGTTAGCTAGCTAGCTAAAAAAAAGTTATATTTTTTATTTTGGTAAAATTTGTAATAAAATTGTGTTTGAGCATCTTCAGATTAAAAATTCCAGGACCACCTTTTTTAAAATGAAGTCAAAAAGTTTAAAAATCAGTTAAGGTCTGCCCTACGAAGAGGGCGCATTTATTTACACAAAATACTTTATTTCCAAAAAAAGGTTAAAAGAGCTATACATCTAATCTTTGACTACGTGACAGCGAGTGTCACGAGCCAAAGACTATTTTTTGTCTTTTAAAATAAGCCGGAGCTATCGCAAACAGCTTGTATCGCCCTTTTCCAGATTTATATCCTTAACAAACTGACATTTTAAGGGATGACAGGACAATGGAAAACAAAGTGAGATATGTCATAAAGCTTTTAATCTTTTCACCGCCAATGTCGCCTTTTAGCACCACAATGATGTAACGCCCATGTCACAAAAAGGCATCAAACCCGGGTCTGTTATCCAAAGAGCCTATTTTCATACTTTTGGGAGGTAAGAATAGGCCTTTCTTTATACATGCCATAGAAGAATCCCCACTATTGCAGACAATTTGTTTTCTCTACCCAGGTAAGTTTAATAGACATTTTTTGCTAAAAAATGGCTGGCGGCGAAAGGGTTAATTTAAACTGCAGTGGCAACTCATTTCACAGCTCGGTCTTTACATTACGAAAAATTGTGATTCTTCAGGAAAGAGACATTGCACTGGTTCTTTTAAAATGGATCTTTGAGGGCCGTTCTAAATGTTGGCTGTACTGACGTCATTTGAGACAGGGTGTGTTTCTTGGACGCATAGCCACAATGAAAAATAGAAAAGGTACTAATTCAGTAATGTCACAAGCCTACCCGGTTGACAAGACAAGTAAGTTTAATCACACCATGAGTGACATTTCCCCAGACCAATACTGTCAGCCGTATAATTATGCGAGAGAGAGAAGAATAGAGGTTTAACGCCCTCTGGACCAAAGGGCCATATGAGGCATTTGAAATTGAGTATGATTATGCGATGTTTCTTCTTCTTTATAAGCAAGTTCGACATGATCGTGGATTGTTGAATTAACGTCCTATCAGCATAAGCTCTTAAGAACAAACTTCTTGAAGATTGTTTCTTCTTGGGGATGAAAGGTGATGCGATGACGATGAGACAGTGGTTCTGGACGTGGCAGGCCGTCATGGATGATTCCCGTTTGCATTGCGGACCCTTAAAGACGAGCTGACCCACCACGATTAAGTCCCTGGGGGGTTTTCTGGGTAGCTGTGACCCACAACTTCAAATTAAGGCTGCTCTGTAAAATGTTTCGTTTTCAATTTGGGGGCATTTGCATGGGAGTCAAACCTGTTCAAAACAAGAATTCTTACCAGCTATAAGAGGGAAAACACGTGAAACCCGTGATTTTGACACCTGATCTGGTGGGTCTTTGATCACAGAGCAGTCTGAAACTGGATCATTCGGACAGGGGACCGAGTCTTGGTCTTGTTCTTGATGCCTAGGGTGGAATCAACATCGGCGTCGTGGGAAGAGATGATGGAGCATTGTGAGACAGTCGTTGGTTGTCGATCCCTGCGTTCGCTTTGCTTGTCGTTGGTTTGGTTGTTGACCTCTCCTCTCTAGGTCGCCTTCAAGGCCCCCAGGCAGCCGTCTCCGTACCTAGGTGATGGCGTTGTCAACACACGGGCGGGAGATACAGGAACGAGTTGAACAGTCTCTGCAGGCGGATTAATCTCCCCCAGTAAACGTTGCCCATACTCCAGCTTGGAAACTTGCAACTCCTGTAGCGTCTACCAGGCATCGATGATCTCCTGTCTCAAGACCAGCGCTGCAGATACCATCCAAGCCGTCATGAGTCGCCCCGTCCGTATGCCAAGTCAGCCAACACCCAATGGTGAGGGAGGTTGACTGCGCTGCCCTGCTGCTGTCTGTCACCCAGTAACACGTCGAGAGCGTTTCACCCCACACTCGGGAATCTGAGTGCGATATGTTGTAGTTGTTGTTGTCGTACCCTAGCTAAAAGACTCCAGGGATCACCCCAACAGCCGAAGCAGTTGAACACTATGGTACACATGCACCAGCTAGGGATGAAAACATTACGTGTGTGACCGTTTTTGATTACCCCACCACGTGAGCAGCCACACTCCGACTTCGGAGGATTTTTGACTGATGTTATGCTAGAAGTTTGTCATGGCTAAAGACAGCCCCCTGCATAATTATGCAGAACATAGCAATATTTTGATGTAGCCTTGGTGTTCTAACCATGATGCGAGTTCGATACGAATTTCAGCTCTTCGTTTATGTTGGCAGCAAAGTGGAAGCAGGGTTCTTGCTAGCACGACAAGAAATTCTAACATGATTGCTAGCTCACAGCTGCTTATGTTGTCTTCCTGCTATGGGCTGTTTAGGTAGGGTTGTGATCCTTAAGCCTTGGCGCCAGGTCCAAGACGCTTTTTGACTGATCGCCTACCATTTGAAGGCAGTTCTTGAACGACAGCAAAATCACTCCTTCTCTGTGTGTCTCTCTCGCGCACGTGGCAGCAGCAAAAATAGATTGTTTGTTCTATTTTATCAAGGAAAGTAAAATAAGCCACGAGAGTGGTCTCCCGTCGGGCCACCAGAATAGCTCATTCTCTAAAAGCCTGTGTGCGATAGGACGTGATCACAAACTTAACCTTTTCTTGTCCACCGAGCAAAATCTCTTTCTATTACGGTACTGTGTATGCTCTTGTCTCTCTCCTTTTTTCCATTGGAGGGTAGGTCTTGTCCGCCAGGTCTTGTCACAGTCTTGTCCGCCAGATCTTATCACACAGCAGTATGTCCCCCTTTTCTTCTCCCCGCACACCTCACTGTTGTGTTAATGTCACCCACTGTCAGTCAGCCTTGGCTGGCTGAGGTGCCATCTGACAAGCAAACAACAAGCGCTATTGCGCATGCGTGAGCAGGTTTGCTGTCTTTCCTGTTCCGCCGAATATACTTTTTTCATTGTTGTCCTTTGCCGATCTACGATCGCAAAGGAGTATGTTTTCGTTCGTGTATGTTTCTTTTTTTCTTTTTGTTTGTTTGTTTAATATATAGCTGAACTAAAACAAACATCACAACGCTGCACATTAACAGGTGAAGATGGGAAAAGAAGCGAGGTAAAACAAACAACACACACACACACTAAAATGTCGTCTTTAACCCTTTCACCGCCAACCATATTTCAACCAAAAATCTCTATTAAATTTACCTAGATAGACAACAAAATCCATCTGCAGTATTGGGGATTCTTCTGTGACAGATATAAAATAAGATCTATCCTTACTTTCCAAAACTAAGACAATAGGGTCTTTGGATAATAGACCCCAATTTGATGCCTTTTAGTGACATAGGTGTTAAATCACTGTGGTGCTAAAATGCGACTTTGGCGGTGAAAGGGTTAAAAATACTTTTTCCAAGGCAGTGAGGCGATGTTTTTGTAAACAAAAGATAGGTTGGATGAGTGAATGACGTATGGATGTTTATATATGTATAGAGAGTGCCATCTGATACCAAAAGATAGTGCGCATGGGTGAGCAGGTTTGGTATCTTTCCCGTTCCGGCGAAACTGCTTTTTCTTTGTTTAATATAATCTAGAAACTAAAGTTCGTAACGTTTAGAAAAGAAGTGAGGTTCGAATACACATAGAAACTTGCTCATTTACAAACCAAACACTATATACATAACAAGATAAGTGAAACATCAATGTTATTTTAGTGAAATTTAAAAAAACTTCTTTTCAGCGTATCAAACACTGTCGACGGAAATGAAATAAAGCTTTTAAAAAATTACAGAAAGGTATACCAACAGATCACGACACAGTAAAAG